>AP028442.1:8368849-8968849 GCA_036509395.1 Antheraea yamamai | reverse complement strand
AGTCACTTTATATTATTATAACCATTTATGATACATATATGATTGCGAATATAATCAATTTCTAAAAAAGCGAAAAGAAAAACAAAGATCTATTTTAGATATAATAATAGTAGTGGTCTGCAAACAACTTTTTTCTTCCATCCTTATAACTTTCATCTATGATTATATTATATCTGATATTCTAGAATATTTATTTAAAAAATTACGATTACCAGACAAGTTTTTTTAAAGGTTTTTCTCCATAAAAAGCTAATTTTATATATAAAAATTATCATCAACTTACGAAACAAAGTAATTATATAATAGTTATCCAAAAAAGTTGATGAGTAAAATTCTTATTGATGCAATAAAATAACTTTATTGGATGGTATAATTCTAATTAGCTCGATGTTTCCTACCTTTTTAATGTATTAGTTTGTGTTTCAGTGTGAATCGACCAAGAAAAGTTTTACCAACAAACCGTTCTTTCTGACCGTTTTTCATTGTATCGGTTTTCTATGTGTCCATATACCTTGGTAAAACCTTTTACCATTATCATCTTATATGAAAAGATCCAAATGCGAGTCAGAAGAAATATTTTCAGTGACTTGTTGTGTTTCAGAACTTTTTTTATAGCAGCACCAGGGGAGTCGAAAGTGCTTTGCCTGTCTGTGTTTGGGGAAAAGGGAGGGAGGGGGGAGAGGATAGGGTTGAGGAGGGGAGGTGGGTATCCGGCGCTCTCACTGGCCGAACGAAACGCACCAATGCAAGCACTGTTACTACGTGGGTGTTTCTGTAGGTCGGGTGGTACTACCTCGGGCGAGCCGACCGATTCATGCTGAAACCAGTAATAGCTTCAACCTATATTAGCGTTTGACCACAACTTCATCTGATGTTAAATGACGATCTAAGATGGTAAAGACGCCAAACCTACAGGCGACTGGATCTCAAATGCAATGATCTCAAACACACCAACAGGTGCTTGCTGACAGATTTTAAACTAGCCAGTAACTTAGTAAAAACCCGTCCACCATACTATGGTTTCATGGTATGGTTTGGTAGGTGGTAGAGCCACGCTGAAGCTATTACTGGTTTCAGCATGAATGGGTCGGCTCAGCCGGGGTAGTACCATCCTCTCACAGAAAAGCGACGTGAAGTAACAATGGTTGCATTGTTGCGTTTCGTTCGATCAGCGAGAGAGCCGGAGGCCCACCTCCCCTCCCCACCCCCTATCCTCTCCTCCCTCCCTCCTTTTTCCCCAAACACAAACTGGCAACGCACTTTCGACTCCCCTGGTGTTGTTAGTGTATATGGACGGTGGTGATCACTTAACAACAGGTGACCAACATGTTCGTTTGCCAGCTATGACATAAAAAAAAAACTACGACATTTTCCTTCACCGGAGGTTCCGACTTAGTTCCAAGGATTCGAATCTACGTCCATCGACACTGTTTCCGATAATGTCACCCGCGTTGCCATCATCGCTTCAATATAAACTTTATAAGTAGAAAAATTTTCTTTTACAGATTTTGATATTTGTCTTCTTTTTATTTCCGAGTAACTTATGAGGCACTTAGATGAAAACGGACCCTTTTTCTAATATTTCTTAATACTTATTAAAAATTACGATATAACACTTGCATTCGTAGCTTACGAAAATTCCATCTTTCAGTTTTTTGTTGCTAATTCAATGAGGAAATATCGTCCCGTTCGTAGATTTAACCGAATTTTTATAATATAATGTGAAGCAGTAATGAAAACAAATTTTCACTTGGTGCTGAAGGTGTTCAGATAGATTTTTGAGTCAGAGTATTAAAAATTAATTTCGCAAATACGAAGAAAAATCATATCATAAAATCTAAATGTGACAGCTAAAAACGGAAAACGGTTACAGGTACAACATATGAAGAATCTTCATATCCATTGTTTTTAAACAGGATTTCAACGCATACCAATCTAATATGCAAGCTATTATTTAACTAAGAGGAACAAAAACTAAATGTCGGTCACGCTTACTAGCATGTCACGACGAGAAATTACACGTTTACCTCCTGCCAAAAAGATACCTCTCAACGCGCCTGAAGAAGTTTTCACTCAAACAATGCATAATTGTAAGTCCAGTTAAGTGATGCTATTAAAACAAGATATTATGTTTGGGATAGACAAAACATTCATCGCAACACAATCAGTCAGGAAACATTAATGTACTGTTCTAAAATATCGGCAACCTTCGAGAACAATGAAACAATTCCAACGATCGAGCTACTAACTGCAACAGCGATACTCACTTCCCGGATAAAGTAAAGTTTTCTCACAACAGACACTTACAACTATTTCCTAGATAATTCAAACGAATTCAAAACATACCGACATTCAAATCCGATAGATATAAAAACATAAATCACGTGTAATCGTTTACGTTCACTATGTGTACAAACATCATGTTTGCCGTTAACTAATGTAACAGAGATTTTAATATCTATATTTACGTACTAGCTGTGCCCGCGACTATGTTCACGTGAAATTTTATACAAAAATATAGTCTATACATATAATAAGAATGTAAATCTAACGTGTCTGTACTTTTTTGATTCTCGTGAAAAAAATTGTTGCAGGTGTCTAGGAATAAGTAATAGAAAACATTTCAATCATTTTTAGAAATGTCTGTCTGTTTGTTTGTATGAACACGCATCACTGCTAAAGTACTGGGTTCGCAATAAAACCTAATCACAAAAATCGTAAAGCGTATCCTCGGGAGTAGCTTAGTGTTTGTTTCATTAAAGTTTGTCGACTCTATCAAAAGTTATTGTAATTTTAATGACGGGTCGAGGCAACTACGAGAGAAGAATAGTAATCTATACTAATATTATAAAGCTGGAGAGTGTGTTTGTTTGTTTGTTTGTTTGGTTGAACGCGCTAATCTCAGGAACTACAGGTTCGATTTGAAAAATTATTTCAGTTTTAGATAACTTATTTATTGAGGAAGGCTATATATAGCATATATACATATCAACATGCTAAGACTATAGGAGCGGAGCACCAATGAAGAACGTTTCAAAATCGGTTGAGAGCTTGTGCTGCGTGGTAGTTAGGATAAAAAAAACTATTCCACGCGCACGAGGTCGCGGGCAAAAACTAGTTTAAACTACATGTACAGGTCGGCCTAATAACGATTTAAACAATATATCTCTTGCATATTTGGTAATTATTTAACCATTCAAGAAGAGTTTATCTTAAGCTATATCGTTATTTTAAACCGTTATCGTTTATTCTGCTGTTGAGCAATTTTCTGTCGTGTATCGCAGTATTAATTGTAATAATAATATAATCATTTAATTAAATGAAATTAAATAATTCCTTTTTCGTGACAGGAGACTGATTGTTAGCATCGTATGCTCTCTCTTTCACACTTGTGTAGGAATAATGTGTTAGTTTATTATAATATCAGCAACTAACCACTTCCATAGCTAAGTATGCCTGTCTTGTGAGATATAGAAAAAACGGTAAATAAAGTTTTATAACGTTAATTTTTTGAAGTAATTTATAATTATTACGTACTAGCTTTTACTCGCGTATTTACTTATATTAGTGTAGATTTATTTACCCTTACCTCGGGAAATTAAACTTTTTTTTTGGTGAAATGTACCGTATATCCTTTTCTGTAGCCCTGACAACGCTATGTAACATTATATGATAAATGGTTAAGTAGTTAAGTCGTGAAAGCATAACAAACAAACTCACATTCCTATTTATAATATTAGTTAGGACTAGGTGCGTATAAAGTGAACAAATAGACTTAATATTATAAGATGACATGTAATCGTCTGACCATGTTTTATGAATATCTGCAATGTCATCAAGATAAAGTTTTGCATGTTATATGACAGTCAGATAATAAAATATTTGTAACATTTAAAGTTATAAAAAAATATTTCTTGTAATGTAATCAAAAATGCATCCGCTTATAAATAAGTATTTTTTTATAGATGAAATATTTTTAAATGTGTTGACATCGGAATGTATAATATTAACCTAATAACATTAACCTATTTATGAACATTTTATAAATCTTATTTCCAAATTTTAGAATGCACAATATTTTTGCAACATAACGCATATATTATGCTTCTAACCTACAAAATTATGTTGCCTGTGTTTTGGCAGCTAATTGACCTCCAATAAAGATTCTGTCCATGTCCATCTTCTAATGCTTAATCAAAAGAGAGAGAAAAATATATATTTCTTTTATGTTTTTTTTTATATCATAGGAGGCAAACGAACAGGTGGGTCACCTGATGTGGGAGTAGAAGCAGTGCCAGGGAGTAGACGCAGTGCCAGTTCGGCAGCACCTGCTCCCCGGCCTATAGGTGATCAAAGGCACCATGGGGTTTTAGTCCGTGCAAGTCGGATATACCCCACCCTCAGCTGCCCCACTAGGATGGGAATCCGCAGTGATTTCCCAATGTAAAAAAAGGGTCACCTGATGTTAAGTGATCACCGCTGTCCATAGACACTAACAACACCAGGGGAGTCGTAAGTGCGTTGCCAGCCTGTGTTTGGAGGGAGGGAGGAGTGGGGAAGGGGGAGGGGATGGTGGGTATCCGGCGCTCTCACTGACCGATCGAAACGCAACAATGCAAGCACTGTTCCTTCACGTGGGTGTTTCTGTGGGTCGTATGGTACTACCCCGGGCGAGCCAACCCATTCATACTGAAACCAGTAATAGCTTCAGCTTGGCTCTACCACCTAGAAATATAGTAATAAACATATTTAAGAACAACAGGTGATCGTTTGATTTTGTCTGCGTGTGATTATGGATTGATGATATATAGAAGAAACGATAAGAACAATTTAAGCCAAAGATATATAAATCAGAAGAATGTCGTGAATTTCACAATTATTTAGATTATTTTATTACATTTTAATTATCTCATCCACAACACGGAATTGAGAAACAAGCGAAATGTCAAATACATGATGTAATGAACTTCACGACATCATAAGATTTATTTGATACTGTTGAAACTAATACATGCAAATATTTGTAACTATAATATTAAATACTTTACGCAGCCGACTTTAAAAGTTCAATGGAATTTAGTTTTTAGATACCGCTATAGATGAACCTTTCGTTATAAAATAAAGAATTGAATAAATAGAAAGTGAATTAAATATTTATCAACTGCTAACGCATTTTTATCAATGAGAACGTGAATTTTACACAAAGGGAAAGTTCAAGGAAAGCCAGTTCTAATAATTATGGCTTAGACCAATATATGTGAAACAATAGACGTAATAGAGATAAGTAGAATAAGGAATGTAAAAGAAAATAAAGTAACACGCAAAACGGGTCACGGATATCACGTCTAAGGAACGGGGGCTGCTAAGAAAAATAGAAAAGTGAAGCGAGAGACATATTATATGAAAATTCCTTGCTGTTTTTTATCTTCTTAAAGTGTTTCTCTATGCATGGGAAGTACACTGTCCGTTACCAAGGTCAACCTGTATTATGTATCATTTAGAAGAAATTTTATAAAAGAGTGCGATAGGGAGAAAAAAAGAGCTAATGAGGTAAAGAGGTGACTAGACAAGAAAGATGGAAAGAAAGATCTTCAGCCAATCTTCACGGACAACATTACACTGTTATTTTATATTAATGTATACTACTATACTAGAGAGAGTTCTATATGCATGTTATCCTTATCCTTACTAATATTATAAATGCGATAATATATAAATAACTCTGTCTGTCTGTCTATCTGTCGTGCTTTCACACCAAAATTACTGAACCAATTTGGTTTGGTACATAAATAGTCTGAGAAAGACCATAGGCTACTTGTTAATGCGAAAAAGGGTTATAAGGGGTTGAAGTCGGTATGAAAAGTTGTATGGAAGTATTGTCATTTTTAGAGCTAAAAGCTTGAAACTTATTTTTTAGGCTGTTGATTCGATATAAATAAATATAGCATTCAAAGTTTGTAGAAGTTTTACCCTCAAGGGTGTAAAATAACAATAGGAAATAAGGGATGAAATTTTGTATGGAAATATGTAAGGTTCCACATCGATTTGTAAAATTATGTCAGTGTTAGATAGCTCATTTATCGAGGAAGGCTATAGGCTATATCAATCACGTTAAGACTAATAGGAGCGGAGCTTCAATGAAGAATGTTTTAGCATCGTTTGTTTTCCTTTTGAGGGCTTCCGCTGCTATGCCTGTTAGCCCAAAGTCATTATTCCACGAGGACGAAGTCGCGAGCAGAAGCTAGTAATATATAACTTACTACTGCCTGTTCATTTGTTTTTACGTGATGATTATCAACCAAAGTGTCTTTCTCTCGGTTTCGTGGTATTTAACATACCATATTTTTGTACAATATATAATTTATTTTGGAATTTGTAATGGTTATCACTGAATAGTTTCTACGTAATAATAATAGATATGAAGACATTATTTTACAAAATACCTTATTTGTTTATAAAATAAAATATATTTTCAAACACTATGAACACCATTTAATTATTAAAAAGTCTTGGTAACAACCCTGGTCTACGTCTTCCAGGTTAGAAAATACGGTATTATACTTATTTATAAAGTTTATTAGTACAACAAGTTAGCATATTAGTTAAAGATTAACGAATGTAACTTCCAGGCTACACTACATCTTTTCTATACTATATACTAGCGGGCCCGGCAAACGTTGTTCCGCCCTGATTATAAAAAAATCCTTGATAAATTACCATATACTAAAATGTTCCTCATGACTCACTGTATCCACTGGTGAAAACCGCATGAAGATGCGTTCAGTAGTTTTTGAGTTTATCACGAACAGACAGACGCGGTAGGGGACTTTGTTTTATACTATGTAATGAAATAGGCAGGGATAAAACAGCTCAGTACCATTTTCTCCTCTGCTTGTCAACTGATTTTCTTTTTTTAACCGACTTCAAAAAAGGAGGAGGTTATCAATTCGACTGTATTTTTTTTTTATGTTTGTTACCTCATAACTTTGGAGTGGGTGAACCGATTTTGATTATTCTTTTTTTATTTGAAAGGTGGTACTTCCCGTGTGGTCCCATTTCAATTTGGTCTAGTTCCGACAACGGCATCCAGTGCAAAACCGTATAAGTTTTAAATTTGCATTAATTATGTAAACGACAAATAGACGAATAACTCAATATCTCGCTAACCGATTTCGATGATTCATTTTTTATTGGAAAAGATGTACTTCAAGGGTAGTTTGATGAGAATTTGGTTAGGTTCTGATCATGGAATCCGTGACAAAGTAAGAAAACTTTCATGAAACAAGCCTACTCCTTTCTTAAGGGCCGGCAACGCATCTGTGTTTCCTCTCGTGTCGCAGGTGTCCATGGGCGGCCGTGATCACTTACCATCAGGTGACCCGTATGTTCGTTTGCCACCAATATTTAAAAAAAAACTCTTCAATTCTTAGGAGCCTATTGTGCTTATGTTCGTTGCTGTGTTGCTACATGACACAAGCATTGTAATTACATTACTTAAGGTGTATTATGTGTGAAGCGATGGTAGCCGAGTTGGTGGTAGAAACTATCGCGGATTATTGATAAGGTTGCGTTCGTACCAAACGTTATTTATTGTACAACCAATTGAAACCATATCGCATACCATACCGATAGATACCATACCGCAAAAATGCGCATATTTTAATATACTTAAGGCGGAACGGAGTTCGCGGGCACTGCTAGTAAAATATATTTATGTACACTAAAAATGGAAAAATAAAGTAAATTTTCAAAAAAAAGTATTAACCGACTTCAATATCAATCAAAAACCCATAAGGCACTAAAAAGCGGAAAACAAATAGTTTATCAAATTGTTGGAGATTTATATATATATATATATATAATGTAACAGTTTGCTACTTAAATAGTCTATGATAAGCTACATAAGTATGATTTACTCTGTGGTAATTCTCTTTGTGTCTGCGTCTACACCAGTGAACATCTCTGTACCCTTTCCTAGTTTTGTCTCATTATAAGATTAAAAAACCAGCTAAAAGCCTTTTATTACAAGAAAATACAGTCCACTGGGAATAATCCAACATAAAATTGGTCCTTCAATCGAAAATTCAAAAATTTTGAAAAAAAAAAAAAGGGAAGCAAAAATAAAATCTTCGCCATTTCATCGGAAGTGCTATAACGTTGGTGAAAAAGAGAAAGAAGATTTTCAAGGCTACAGAG
This sequence comes from Antheraea yamamai, assembly GCA_036509395.1. Taxonomy (NCBI): domain Eukaryota; kingdom Metazoa; phylum Arthropoda; class Insecta; order Lepidoptera; family Saturniidae; genus Antheraea; species Antheraea yamamai. The sequence continues at coordinate 8,960,653 of AP028442.1, read as the reverse complement.
CGAGGTGCAAAATATTATAGGCGCCACCGATACAAAGGTGCGAGTGAAGCGGAGCAAAAATAAGTTTGCGAGTGAGCGAGAAAAATAGTGACGCGCAACGACCGGAAGACACTGGCGCAAGCGGCGCGACGCGTAATAAGAAACGACAACTTCTCGGCTCGTGATTTTGGTTCATTGCGGCCATTTTGGGTGCGGCTATTCAGTGAAGCAAACAATTTATAGTTTAATTTGTAATAGTGCGCTTAATTAAGAAAAATATAGTAGTAATTTGTGTGAGTTTAAAATGTCGGAAGTGGAGAAGTTGGTGAAGGAGTTAGTCAGTAAAAGGGGCACCATAAAAGCCACAATAACTCGCTTGCAGACATTTGTGCAATCCGAGGCAATAATAAATTCTACAAAATCGCAATTAGAGGCACGTCTTAACCATTTAGCTAAAACATTTACGGATTATGAAACCATTAATCAGGAATTAAGTGTGCTGATAAGTGGTGATAAAGAGGACATAGCAGCTATTGAGGAAAAATATTACTCTATAAGAGCTGCCTTGCAGGATAAGATCGACGCCATCACATCTTCCCCACCTCAGACAACTCATTCGAGAGATGTAATATTACCTACCATTAAGATAGAGGCGTACAACGGTAAGTGTTGCTCGGAATATGTGACATTTATTGCTTTATTTGATAGTCTAATCCATAAGGATGTCAAATTAGACAATATTCAAAAATTGCATTATCTGCGTACCTTTTTAAAAGAAGAAGCGCTTGACTTAGTTAAAGAACTACCACATACCAATAGCAGTTACTTGACGGCACGAAAGCTACTTAACGATAGATATTTTAATAGACCGCAAATTATCAAAGAATATGTTTCTATTTTGTTAGACTTGCCACCGCTAGTAAGAGGTGGTAGCATTAGGCATTTTATATCACAAATTAAAAAGAACTTGGCTGCTCTCAAAAATCTCGACATAAATATTGATAGTTGGGATCCTATTTTAATTGTTATTTTTGCTCGTAAACTAGACTCGTATACGGCTAGGGCATTTCAATTAGAAAGAGATGCAAAGGAGGAGCCAACAATCTCCGAGTTTCTGGGATTCCTGGAAAAAAGGGCTCTCGCAGTAGAGAACTCTGAGACTATTCCACCGATCAACCGGAAGCCGACTCCTACAAAGCAGGCAATCAGCATTGCGGTTTCTGGGCCCACCTGTTTATACTGTAAGTCTAGTTCGCATAAAATATATAATTGTAAGCAATTTCAATTACTTCCATCAACGGAAAGAATTGCATTTATTAGAGAAAAAAGCTTGTGTAATGTCTGTCTTAACATGCACAAGGGTAAATGTAAATTTCATTTCAGATGCATTCATTGCAAAAAGAATCATAACTCATTGGTGCATCCAGAAGAGCCTGTGCAAACAACCCTATTGTCTAACATTAATAACAATGTCTTGCTCCCTACAGCTTGCATAAAATTATATTCTCGGGACGGTAGGGAGATAAAGGTAAAAGCAATTCTAGACTCTGGTTCACAGGCCTCGCTGATAACAAAAAAGGTGATAGACATTCTTGGCTTGACACCTATGCAATCCAATATTAATATCATAGGGGTCACAAATACAGTCAGGAATATTGGTTACTCTATACCATTAGAAGTTCATTCAATGACCTCAGACTACAAAATATTAGTAAATTTCCATATGGTTGATAGGATTACATGTAAATTACCTCAAAATTTGATAAAAAAGTCAGAGTTAAATATCCCTAGGGATGTTTTGTTAGCTGACAGCACATTCAATGTTCCCTCAGAAATAAACATGTTAATGGGAGCTGGTGTCTTCTTTCAGGTGTTAGATCTTTCAAACAAAGTATGTGTAATAAAAAAGAAGAATGTGTTGCATTCGTGCGTACACAAGGTTGAGCAGCAGAAAGAAGGAGCTCCTGCAATTTATAATACCAGGTTTGGTCATATCATAGGAGGTAACTTACCCACGTTTATAAATAATAAATTAAGAAAAGTATCATTGTTTTGTCAAACATGTGAGTCTGACATTGACGAGGTCAATGCAATCATTAAGCAGTTTTGGAAATGTGAAGATGTTCCAGAGATTTTAACAGATAATAAGTCTAGCGAATCGGAACAAGCTGAGATAATTTTCACAAATTCTGTAAAATTTGAGAACAATAGGTTCCAGGTAGATTTACCATTAAAACTTGATTTAAATGAAATAAAAAATACTTTAGGTAATTCATTTGATTCTGCCTTATTTAGATTTCTCTCTTTAGAAAAAAGATTACATAAAAATGAAAATCTGTTAAAACAATATCAAAAATTTATAGATGAATATATTGACTCAGGGCATGGTCACTATGTTGAGATTAATTCATATGATTTTTCTAAAGATCCTATATATTTCTTGCCTCACCATCCTGTGATTAATGAAGCAAGCAAAACAACCCCTTTAAGAGTTGTTTTCAATGGGTCCATGAACACCAATAAAAATGTATCTTTAAATGACTTATTACTCAATGGACCTAAGGTTCAGAATGATTTAATTGACATACTGTTGTTGTTTAGATTTGGTGAACATGTTTTCACCACGGATATAAAAAGAATGTTTAGGAATATTAATTTGAATCCAGCACATAAACCTCTTCAGAATATATTATGGCGTAGTAGCACAAGTAATGCTATAAAATGTATATGCTTAGATACTATTACTTATGGGTTGAAAAGCTCAACATATCTTGCAACTCGCTGCTTAGTTGAATTAGCAAATCGTTATCAATCAGAATATCCACTTGCTTCCATTATTTTAAAACAATGTACATATGTTGATGACATAATTTACAGTAATGCTGATTTAGATGTCTTAATTGAAGTAAAGCGACAGTTATGTGCTTTATTAGAACTTGCGAGTTTCAAATTACATAAATGGTCATCAAACAATAAAAAGATATTAGCAGGGGTTCCTATTGAGGAACAACAATTAGGCCATTTAGATTTTCAGCAAGACTGTAGCTGTAATATTAAAACTTTAGGTATTACCTTCGATTTAAAAAGAGATTCTTTCTTAATTTCTAGTCCTAATGACCTAGGTTCTAAGAGTATCATAAAAAGGGATATTTTAAGTTGTATTTCTCGGTTTTATGATCCACTAGGGCTAGCAAGTCCTATTATAGTAAAGGCAAAGGCTATCATGCAACGTTTATGGGAAGAAAAGGTAGATTGGAATGCTTCCCCATCTAATGAAATAATTCATGACTGGCTACATTTTTCTAAGAGCTTGATTTGCATGAAACCTATTTATTTAAGTAGAATGGTTCCAATCTCAGTGACAACAACTGCACTACAACTTGTTGGCTTTGCAGATGCTTCATCATCCACAGGATATGGTTGTTGTATATATATACGTGTGGTCGACAAAACAGGTAATGCAAAGTTACTCTTACTCTGTTCGAAGTCGCGAATAAACCCACGGGCAAAGCCTTTAACCGTTCCTAGATTAGAACTTAATGCAACTTTGTTATTGGCTAAACTAATATTCAGAGTGTACAATACTCTTAGCTTAAAATTAAAAATAAATGATGTATATCTATACAGTGATTCGACAATTGTGCTGGCATGGATAAATACTGATATAAATAAACTTCAAGCATATGTGTCAAACAGAGTAAGGGTAATAAAAGAGCTAACGGATAAGTGGGCATGGTTGCATGTTCAATCACATGACAATCCAGCTGATTTCATAAGTAGGGGTGTAGAGCCACAAGAACTACACAGCTGCACCCTATGGTGGAATGGTCCGCTTTTCCTACAAAACAGGGAGTATCGTTTTAATAATTATAGCACTTACCTATCAGAAGAAAATTTACCTGAGATGAAAACATCTTCTAAATCTTCAAAACATATAATACTCTCCGTAGTGGTGAAAAATGATTTTCTACATGAATATATACACAGGTATTCAGATTTAAATAAAACTATACGTATCTTAGCTTATATTTTAAGATATAAAAATAACTTAAAGTTAGCGGCAAAAAAGATAAACATTGAATATACGTCAATTTCCTCCAAGGAAACAGAGATGGCGTTGTTTTTAATTATTAAATATGATCAAAGCATACATTTTGCAAAAGAGATTCATGCATTAAAATTAAATAAGATAATCACTGGTGCATTGAAATCATTACATCCTTTTTTAGATAAAGAGAATATGTTGAGAGTAGGAGGGAGACTTCAAAATTCTGATATTGGTTATTCACAAAAACATCCAATAATTTTGGTTAAAGGTTCAAACATTACAGAATTAATTATTCGCAGTGAACACGTTCGATTGTTACATGCGGGTCCGAAATTATTATTGGCAAGCCTTAATCAAAAATATTGGATTATGAATGGTATTCGAGAGGTAAAAAAGGTAACTCACAGATGCCTCATTTGCTTTCGACTAAAAGCAAAAGCAGCAAAACAATTAATGGGATCCTTACCTAGCGATAGAGTTGTAAAACCTTTGCGAGCCTTTCAGAAGGTAGGTATTGATTTTGCTGGACCCGTAAATATAAAGTTGTCACGCATTAGACGATCAGTTGTGGGCAAAGGTTACGTGTGTGTTTTCGTATGTTTTAGCACGAAGGCTGTCCACCTCGAGCTAGCGTCAGATCTAACCACAGCCAACTTTCTTAACTGTTTAAAAAGATTCATATCTCGTAGAGGCCTACCAAGTGACTGCTATTGTGATAATGCTAGTACTTTTCGTTGTGCAAGTTCTCAGCTAACTGAATTATTTGAGCTTTTTAGTTCTAAGGAGCATCAAGCTCAGTTGAACAATTATGTAACACAAAATAGGATAGGTTTTCATTTTATACCATCTTATTCGCCTGTTTTTGGTGGTCTATGGGAGGCTGCGGTAAAAAGTACCAAATTTCACTTAAAACGAACTATTCAAAAATGTTTACTAACATATGAGGAATTGAATACTGTATTAGTACAAATAGAAGCCGTATTAAATTCAAGGCCACTCTTACCTATGAGTGCAAACAATGATGATTTTACTTATCTAACACCAGGACATTTCTTGATAGGTACGTCTCTGACTGCTTATCCAGAACATGACTTGAGTGATATTCCATTATCCAAGTTAAAAATGTGGAACATCTGCACTCAGATGGTGCAAGCCTTTTGGAAGCTTTGGTATAGGCAATATCTAAATGTACTGCAAGGCCGACCAAAATGGAAGACAAATGAAATTAATATAAAAGTAGGATCCCTTGTCTTGTTAGTTGACAATAATGCTCCTCCACTAACTTGGCCAGTGGCTAGAGTAACAAAAGTTTATCCCGGAAAGGATAACAGAATTAGAGCGTTTGAAGTCATGACACCAAACCGCAAAACACATATAAGATCTATAACAAAGGTCTGTGTCTTACCTTTAGATTAAAGTAAAAATTGTTGTATGATAAGTTAATATACATAAAACTTTATATGTTAATAATAAACTATATTAAGTTTGTTTGTATTTAATGCTGAAGATGTTTGATATTGTAAACTCTCTAAAATATTATTACTACTTTATATATGAATATTATGCTATATTAAGTTTGTTTGTATTTAATGCTGAAGATGTTTGATATTGTAAACTCTCTAAAATATTATTACTACTTTATATATGAATATTATGCTATATTAAGTTTGTTTGTATTTAATGCTGAAGATGTTTGATATTGTAAACTCTCTAAAATATTATTACTACTTTATATATGAATATTATGCTATATTAAGTTTGTTTGTATTTAATGCTGAAGAGATTTGATGTTGTAAACGTTTAAAAGGTTTGTTACTACCTTATGTTCTAATAATAAACTATATTACACTTGTTAGTGCTTGGTACTGAAGATGTATTGATATTGCAAGCTTTGTAAAGTGTTATTACCTATCTTTCGAAATTAATATATAAAAATTAGATGTTTTTGTAATGTCAATGAAAGGACTCTAATATGCTGTTGGTCTATTTGATTAATTATAAAAATATGTTTACATAAGTGGATGGTGGTTCTGAAGTTTGTCAATTTGATTTAATTTCTTATTACTATTATATTATACTTATTACATTACTCATCTTGAGGCCCCCAGCATGTTGGAGATTTATATATATATATATATATAATGTAACAGTTTGCTACTTAAATAGTCTATGATAAGCTACATAAGTATGATTTACTCTGTGGTAATTCTCTTTGTGTCTGCGTCTACACCAGTGAACATCTCTGTACCCTTTCCTAGTTTTGTCTCATTATAAGATTAAAAAACCAGCTAAAAGCCTTTTATTACAAGAAAATACAGTCCACTGGGAATAATCCAACACAAATTAACCAAATTAAATAAAACATATGAATATGTGTGCTACCTAGACATGTTTTGGAAGTCGGTGCGAACCGAAAATCATATCATCTACATAGGTACAAAGTTTAAGTCCACTCTCGCGTCTCTGTAATACATTTCTACCTGGAACAAATATGAAATTTCGGTTGGCACCGACTTCCAATACATCTCTAGGTAGCACACACATTCATATGTTTTATTTAATTTGGTTAATTTGATAAACTATTTATTTTCCGCTTTTTAGTGCCTTATGGGTTTTTGATTGATATTGAAGTCGGTTAATACTTTTTTTTGAAAATTTACTTTATTAGAGCTTTTGTTTTCAAAACTAAGCTTTAGTGTTATTATTAAATAGATTGGATACCATTAGTTTTTTTTTTCATCACCATCGACGAGTCGAAATCTTAAATTCTAAGTTTATATGTGTGGCACATCACGATCCTTAAGTATACTAGTCTAATTCTAATAAAATTGAAAAAAAAATTTCGTCGTACCCAAAATAACTACCGACAAGAAGAACACTTAATACAGCGCAATAACAGGTATTCATTGAATTTGTAAATAAATTATAGTGTAAATTATTTAAATTTCATAATTTATACATTGAATTTATTAACATTAGTCTGATCTTCACATTTATTGGCACTCGGAGCAATAATTATAAGACTTTTATAAGGTTTTTTAATTCATCAAACGTATGATGGGATATACAAGCTCAATACAAAATATCAATATTACATGTACACAGACCGCTTTACTACGTGTAACTAGTTTGGCGCAAGCGCAATACGTTACAAGCATGTAGTGCTCAGAGGTGACGCGGACCCATAAGTTATGTCCTACCAAAAATCGCTAAACGCGGCTAAAGAAGTTTGGACTTAAAAAATAATATTGGTCAAATTTCGAGGACTGGACACCCACTGGTTTATAGAAAATTAGAATGCAAGGTTAAAATTACCAAAAAATCCTTGACTATAATATTAATTTGTTTGACAGTATCTATATCACTGTTCCACAAAAATTACATTTAGGTATGTAAATTATTAATATAATTAATAATTATTTTATTTATTACACTGCTCTACGTTAATTTATATAATATATTCAGATTATATCAAGTAATAATTTTAATATATTCCTGAAAAAAAAAGATTTTGTAATACTTATTATCCTCTCAGTCTTCCTTCGTTCCACATAATATTCCGAGTGTAATTTATTTATGTTGTAGTATGTAGTAAATCTACAGAATAATAATTACAACATACATTAAATATCTATTAATTCGTTTGGTTCAACGATTCTTAGTAGTTTTGAAGGTACCCCAAATTCAACAAATTACATACATATTTACAATAGAAAGCAAATAAAAATAATGACATGGAATCTAAATTTAAGAAAAAATAAAGACTTTACATACATTTGAAATTAATTTATTATCATACCTAAGTCTTGCTAAATTTTAAATACTTTATTCGGGTTTATGCATATTATATTGCACTTTACATTATAATATTAATTCTTAGCATCTTTTTTTGGTTTCGGATCTTTCACTTGATAAATATAATTAATACGACCATTTATATCTATTAGTTGTTTCTTTGATAAACATGATTGCCATACCGCGTGGTCAATTTAAAATTATAATTATGATTAAAACAAAATTTAATATATTTTTTACAAGCTTTTATTTAATTTTCAAGGTTTGTAAATTTGTTTATGTCAAATCTTGCAAGCTTAATAAGAATCAGTTCCTTTAGACGTATCACTTTGCAATTTTGCATGTTTAAGTCCTCATGGTAATACACGAAAATGATTTAAAATCAAATTGGCCGCCAATCTTGCGAGCTTAATCAGAATCACTTTCCTTTAGAGTCCTTTAGACGTAGCACTTTGCTATAACTGTGCATGTTTGTTCAGTCCTCATGGTAATACACGAAAATGAAATAAAATCAAATGGCATATTTCAAAATGGCCGCCAATCTTGCAAGCTTAATAAGAATCAGTTCCTTTAGAGTCCTTTAGACGTACCACTTTGCTATAACTGTGCATGTTTTTTTAGTCCTCATGGTAATACACGAAAATGAAATAAAATCAAAATGGCATATTTCAAAATGGCCGCCAATCTTGCAAGCCTAATAAGAGTCAGTTCCTTTAGAGTCCTTTAGACGTACTACTTTGCTATAACTGTGCATGTTTGTTCAGTCCGCATGGTAATAATACACGAAAATGAAATAAAATCAAAATGGCATATTTCAAAATGGCCGCCAATCTTGCAAGCTTAATAAGAGTCAGTTCCTTTAGAGTCCTTTAGACGTACCACTTTGCTATAACTGTGCATGTTTGTTCAGTCCGCATGGTAATAATACACGAAAATGAAATAAAATCAAAATGGTATATTTCAAAATGGCCGCCAATCTTGCAAGCTTAATAAGAGTCAGTTCCTTTAGAGTCCTTTAGACTTACCACTTTGCTATAACTGTGCATGCTTGTTCAGTTCGCATGGTAATAATACACGAAAATGAAATAAAATCAAAATGGCATATTTCAAAATGGCCGCCAATCTTGCAAGCTTAATAAGAGTCAGTTCCTTTAGAGTCCTTTAGACGTACCACTTTGCTATAACTGTGCATGTTTGTTCAGTCCGCATGGTAATAATACACGAAAATGAAATAAAATCAAAATGGCATATTTCAAAATGGCCGCCAATCTTGCAAGCTTAATAAGAGTCAGTTCCTTTAGAGTCCTTTAGACGTACCACTTTGCTATAACTGTGCATGTTTGTTCAGTCCGCATGGTAATAATACACGAAAATGAAATAAAATCAAAATGGCATATTTCAAAATGGCCGCCAATCTTGCAAGCTTAATAAGAGTCAGTTCCTTTAGAGTCCTTTAGACTTACCACTTTGCTATAACTGTGCATGCTTGTTCAGTTCGCATGGTAATAATACACGAAAATGAAATAAAATCAAAATGGCATATTTCAAAATGGCCGCCAATCTTGCAAGCTTAATAAGAATCAGTTCCTTTAGAACCCTTTAGACATACCACTTTGCTATAACTGTGTATGTTTGTTCAGTCCTCATGGTAATACACGAAAATAAAATAAAATCAAAATGACATATTTCAAAATGGTCGCCAATCTTGCAAGCTTAATAAGAATCAGTTCCTTTAAATATTGCATGTTTGTTCAGTCTTCATGATAATACAGTAAAATATTAGTCAATAATAATTTTATCAGCTTTTAAACACAATCTGACCTGATGTTAAATGTAATTAATCCATGATGAAGCCAGACGGGCTTAGAAAAAAAAATAGTGCGTGGAAGTGCCCTCCGCGCGGAAGAAGTGAAACTTCGTAATGTGGAAATGAAAATAGGAAGGGGTAGAAATTGATTTTTAGTGAAATCATATTGTTTCTTTAATACAAACTTTGTTAACATCGCTTACAATTCACAATTGATCGCATCTTTTAATCATCATTTTCGAGTGGAAAAATATCCAAATCTATAACATTTACAATGCGATTGTGATAACTAAAGTAAGATACGAAATATTTGATTATTTTTCTCGCTCTGTCTCTTTCTATTCCCCCTCCCCAGGAGCGTTGAACGTTTAACGCAACAGCGCTTTCATACCTCCTCCATGTTAGCGTTAAACGTTTAACGCAACCTTGTTGGAAGTCGCATTAGAAGTTTCACTTCAAAAACATAGTAAAGACACATTACTATTTGAAAAGTATTTAATAATGCGGTAGTAGTATACAGTAGAATAAAAAAACCTATAGAATTCCTTGGCCACTAAAATCACCGAAAAAAAATGAGTGCGTGTGACCGTCACACGCGATTGAAGTAAAACTTTGGGTTTATAAGAGATAGCGATTAAGTTAAAAATAAATTAATCATATGACAATTTAAAAAGGCATTTATCGATGATGTAACTAGTAATATATATATATATTTATTGTGGTCGACCACTATACTTTTTAATACAATAATTTAATTACTATCATACTTCAAATATGACATGATTGGTTTATGATAAGTGAAATGAGAAAATAAATACTAAACTGCAAGTTTTCCAAAATTCTTGAGAAAACTGCATCAATAGTCGTGCTTGTTGTTGATTGAATTGGAGAATTATTCATTGTTAAATTTAGTTTATCACCTAAAAAATCAATTAATGGTCGAGATTCTTTTGGTGGCACTACAGATAATGAGGTTTTGGTTTAATTTGTTACTTACTTACATTGAAACTAGATGGCAGCACAGTCGCGCGCCCATATATACATAATTAATTCTATTGTATGATTTTTATTATTATTCAATTTAATATTTATTTTTTTTTTTCAAAATTTTTGATTCATTTGTTTATAAACTGTTTATTGACAAAAAAACTCAAAAATATTTAAAAACCGGATGGTAAAGAAACGTGATGCCATATTGTCGTAACGGACTTCCGTTGCATTGTCGTCCAGTTACTTCCTAGTCGCGCCTAAGGAAGTTTTACTTCAAGAAGTATTATGACATTCTTGTCATTAAATTTGGCCACCCCAATACATATTTCACAAGAGCAAAGCGATTGCAGAAATTGCTAAATAGCAGCTTTAAAATAGCAAGTTCAGATTACGGAACCCTGCGGAATAAGTCTATAGAGAGAAATGTACATTTTCGTTTACATTCTGGTTGGCACCCAATTTAAAATTGCTACTATGAAACCCATGTGTATAAACTTTGGTCTTGCTAAATTAGTAATTACAGAGTTTACATTCCGTTACGACTGATAAAGAGCTCAATTAATTCCAGTCTTTTAAGTTAAAACTTTGAGAACGAAACGATGAGGTGTTTTTTAATAAGAGAAAAATGCAATATCGTTATAATATTCATCGAAGAAATCTCTGTTTAATCATTTCCTATTCATTCCAATAAAATCGTTCGAAAGAAACATTGTAAATGCAAATTACAAAAAGTGGACAATTCATGAATAACTATTAGATGTGAAATTCATTTAAAAGGGGCATCCTTTCTGCGACTTTCAAAATGATAATTATAACTAGTTTAATTTCACCTATAACCCATCGCAACTCGCACTTGTACACATTTTAATCAGAATTACACATTATCAGTATCCTTGACGTATATTAAATTAATATATGCGATTTATTTAAAAAAACCTCAGTAATTGCCAAATTTACGATGAGTTTTAAAGATACTCTTAAATTAAACGAAAGTAAAAGAATCCCAGAGGTGCCAGACCTATCTTATTTCTAAATGGACGTAACCTTATGTTTTGAGTAATCTTTTATGTACTTATAACGCTTTCGCTCTCACAGAGTTCGAGACTGGGGGCGATGTATAGTTATCAGGAGAAGATTACCAAAATAACAGCTACTTTACTTACATTTAAATCGCTGATTTTTGTGTACGTTGTGTATAATATCATTCTAAAGTAGCATCCAGTGTTGCCAGACACTTTCCGAGGGGCACAACTTCTGCCAGATTCTTTAATTCAGATAACTATTACAAAACTATATTTCATTAGCCAGACAGATTGTAACGGTCAAACATCCCGCCAGACGTGAAAAATAGTCAAATGTTAGTATGAACGCGAGAGCTTTATGTATGCGTAATAACTTTGTATCTACATTTTAAATAGATGAATCTATATGAGTCACGTTCAAAGTTATTACGCATATATAAAGCTTTCGCGTTCATACTAACGGCTGACTATTTTTCACGTCTGGCGGGATGTTTGACCGTTACAATCTGTCTGGCTAATGAAATATAGTTTTGTAATAGTTATCTGAATTAAAGAATCTGGCAGAAGTTGTGTGTTGTCAGCTCTGGGATCTTGGACTAATAGAAAAATATTCTAGATTAACATCTAGAATATTGTTTAGCAAGAACCAATAGTAAGTGCCTACAATGTTTCAAAGTGTAGTATATATTTTTTTTTATGTCATAGCAGGCAAACGAATATGTGGATCAACTGATGTTAAGTGATCACCACCGTCAATAGACACTAACAACACCAGGGGAGTCGAAAGTGCGTTGCCAGCCTGTGTTTCGGGGAACGGGAGGGAGGGGAGAGGAGAGGGGAGGAGAAGGGAGGTGGGCCTCCGGCGCTCTCACTGATCGAACGAAACGCAACAATTCAAGCACTGTTACTTCACGTCGGTGTTTCTGTGGGTCGGGTGGTACTACCCCGAGCGAGCCGGCCCATTCATGCTGAAACCAGTAATAGCTTCAGCGTGGCTCTACGACCTACTAACTAAATGGATATATAAATAACTAAATGATATGAGTAAATCTTTATATAAATTAGAGTTTTTATCAAATAGACAATTAGAAAAACGCATTCCGTTCCGAATACATAATTTTCTGAATCCTAACCAAGTTTTTATAGAGTCTAATTTACAAAGAACGCCAAACTTTCTAAACTTTTACATAGCAAAATTTTTGCGTTTAGTATATTAATTTTATTGCAAATTTTATGTTCCTATTTCATCTATATATCTTGTTTGATAATTATTTTACAACTTTCTTAGACCCAATTTTTAAAGTGCTACAGAGTTACAGATCAGTCTTAACTATGTATTGTTTCTCTATTGAAACTTGCTTTTACGATACCTTAAAAAAAGTCATGTTACTAAAATTTATAACAAACCTATGTATTTTCCCCAAAAAACTTATGGTCAAAATAACTAAAAATGTTATATCAATTATTGCCATTGCGATCACACCGGTTAGCATGTGTATAACCCAAAAAATCGCGATGATTTCCAAAAAACAACGAGCTACAATAAATTGCTGATGAAAATACTGCGATAAGTGGATGAAAAGGATTTCTTCAGGCCCTTTGTAGTGGCAAAATGTAAAGAAATTAACACAAATTTGAAAATAAATAACTGTAGATCTACACTAAATTTTAGTCACTAGCTTAGTTGTGTACAGATGATAATTTAAATAGTTATTAATACTTAAGTTTTTTTTAATATTTATATTTAAAATATTCAAACGAATGGAGTTCGATCAAAAGTTCTAATTATTTATTTGCAACAGCTATCTGCTATTATCATAAAACATCCTATTACGTCTAAACTGTCTAGATAATCGTGAGTTGTCAGGTAACTTTGATGTTAATCTAAAATTATTAGTAATTGGGGCGATCTTAAAACGTATCATACATTTTTTATTGATTATTTGAGCTCTCGATTAAAATAAATTATAATTAAAACAGTTACACCATTAATAATTTATTCTATGTTATATACGTACTTATATCGATTCTTTACTGGCTTCACCAACTCCATCCGCGATCGCATTTAATGTATCATCATTCTAAGGATTCATTTACAAAAGATCTGAAACGTCAATATATTTCTTGCAATAATATAATAGTCTTCATGTTGTATATTCAGTTTAAACCGGATGAACGTATGAATGTGTTCTGTCAGCTCTTCTTTAGAAAAGATGAAAATCAAGAGCGACCGATTGGCTGCTTTTAAAATACACATCTCTTAACACTTTGCAATAAAAGCCCAGTGAAAATAATCAAAATTGCTCAAATTACGTACTCTTGGAAAAAGTTTATTTATACGAAAAAGATTACATCTCATAATAGTACCGTTGTCACTAAATAAGCAAAGTTATAAACAACCCAAGCAAGCCTTTCAACTGAAGTTAAGTGGTCACTGTGGCCTATAGTAATTTATAACCTAACTTAGAAAGACCGAAGTCCAGAGGCCACCCATTAATAGGTTGCTACTCCTGGGAATTATTTTGGAACACCAGACATACTAGCATCACCGAAAAACAACCGCATAAATAAAAATGGGCACATAATCGATGGATCAAAAAAAAAAATTAATAAAAATACTTCTGTTGATTATCAAGTACATAATCAATCATCTCTAATGAGAAACGGTAGAAATGTCTATTTCATAAAAAAAATATAACCAATTACACACAAATTACTGTAAACGGAATAAATCTGCAATCTAATTTTTTATATGAACATGACACTCATCATAATTTTTTTAGTATTTAGGCACACAGTGACATGTACCTAATCAAAAAATCAAGATCTAAAAACTAGTTCCTTGTAATTCCTTATCACGGATCTAGTAATTAATTTCAAGTCTACGAGCGAGCTAAAATTTATTTCATAAGACATTCGTCAACACGATATGAACACAATCTGTGGCCCGGTGTTAAAAAACGTCAATGAACATTAATAACAAAAGTAATTCGCATAGAATTAGATAATACGTAGGAAACTGAATATGATTAATTCTTTAAAAATTTATGTCTTAAACTTTCTCCGAAACGAACACCATGTCTTGAAAATTTTTAAATAATTCTATTGAATTTAAAATAGAAATTCAATATATAAACATTTTTTTTGACACAACTATACAAACCTGCACAATACATTAATATAAGCCGATAAGTTATATAATCTTGAATCCGTTGATACCCACAGCTTCGTCTATCTTTAAGTTGTCTCAACTTTATTTTGAATGAATGACTCATATCACGCATCACCACTTAAACACGTAACTTTATTGTATACTAGCTGACCCGTGCAACTTCGTCTGCACCAAATCGGTTATTACCGGTTTCAATTGTATTTTTAAATCCAAATAATCTTAAAAACCCTAAAAGCCGATTGCAGCGACATCTAGCACTTCCAATTGTGAATCCAAACTATCCAGGGACTTACTCAAACATATACCCAGTTGATATGTGAGAAATCTTTTAAAATAAGCCTAGAATCTGTTCGCAGCATTATCTAAAGTAGTGTCATCAAAGTGAAGATCAAAACTAACTTACATATATTGCCGATAAATGTCTTCCCAGTACCCCTTGTAACTTCATAACGTAACGTACTGTAAAAATTGAATTTTATCTACATTAAATTTCCATTTTGTTTTAGTTGTTTGTTTTATAAGAATTTGTAAAGTATACGTGAAATCTGCATTCAATTTTAATTTTGTCACATTTATTTTACTTTTACCATATAAACCACTTTTTTTACTGAGAAACTGAACTTGGGATAATATACTTTTCTAACAGTGACAGAAGTTTTGAAATCGGATCAGTAATGGGTACCAAGCATTCCTCGAAAACAAAACTTTACCTCTCATTACAATATTAGTATAAATACAACATAGTATGGTAACTGCAAACACTTCAACTGATTTATTTTAATCGTAGATTCACAAACCTAAAACCCAACTACTTCAAGACTCAACAATATTTAGAAAACGAATTTTATCAAATATCGAAACAACACACGTACTGATAGAACTCTAATTGAGATTCATCTTCTACAATGCAATGTACCTATTATCTAGGTTTATGTTTTAGGAAAAAATCTTGTCACCTTTGTTTAGTAAACATTTTTCATACAATAAAATAAGTGTAAGAACATATAAATGACAGTTTCGTTTACACATATTTGTTTCATATGTGGTTGATAATTACGCACAGAAATGTCATGTAGCCGTAGCTCAGTTATAACGTACTGGACGTTATGTGGTTAGGCGGAGCCGACGGTTCGGAACCTACCGTTTTTTTTTTTTGGTATTTTTTTTTAAAGTTGCTTAGGGAAATATAGCTTAAATTTTTAGCTAATCTGTCTGCTATCCATAGCACAAAGAAAATTTACCAAAATCCGTTAAGAATTTCATTAACTACAAATTTTCGTCCGTTATCCTGGAGAATCCCTTGCGTTTTGTGAGATAAAAAGTCCACTGGATGTAACCTTGTAATATTAGTTATCACTGTGCCAAAATTCGACAAAATTGGTTTAGTATTTTCAGAGTGATACGTGTTCAAAGGGACAGACAAACAGGCAGATCCTGGAGAATCCCTTGCGTTTTATGAGATAAAAAGTATCCTAGATGTAATCTCGTAATATTAGTTATCACTGTGCCAAGTTTCGTCAAAATCGGTTCAGTACTTTCAGCGTGATGCGTGTTCACAGGGACAGAAAGACAGACAGACAGACAGACAAAAATTGTAAAAAGATTATTTTTGGCTTCTATATCGATAACAAAGTCTACTCCGATCAAAATTTTCAAAAAATATTTAATGTACAGATTTGACCTTGCTACAGTTTTATTATAGTATAGACAAGTAAATGTTATTGAATAAATACCTGATATGAGAGTAAATACAATAAAACATCCGATATCATATAATATGATACTCTATAATACAAGATATCGTTGAAAAAAACTGACATAATTAATTCGTAAGCAATCAAGCAACATTATGTGGAACTAATAAAATCAGCTACAATTAATTTCGCAACAGGTACCCATAACATTATTGTAATTTACGTCTATTACAGTTCTTAATATTTTTCAATTGATGCGATGAAACATTATTCTATACTTATAACTAATTCTTTCGACTTATAACGATTACGTACTTTTTTAAATCTGATTGTTCGACAATTACTAAATAGTTACAATTGAAGATATTGTTAACATTGTTTATTTTCAAATTCCCAATAGATAACAAATTTTACGTATATATTGATTTAATCTGCATGGAACTTTAATATTCAAGTTATTTTGTTTTATTCATTTCTTGAGATGATTTCCATTAATGGTTATTAGCAAATTTCGAACGATGGGCGAAAACAAATTTTAATTATTCTTCATTTCCCTCAAACTCTCATACTTTTGAATCAGTTAATATTTCGTTTGAAACCCGAATCGTAATGAAATACGAATTAGGAATGTATCAAAACTCGTTCTGGAGAGCGGGATAAAACTTAAATAACCTATAAATATAACCTATATATAACCTATAAAACTTAAATAACCAGTAATAAATGAAACAACTAATTTCGTTGAAAAAAAAATTGGCGTTATATCGTTTTATGTCTATAACTTAGTTGATCGGTTTATTTGATCATTTGCAAAATTATCATTCCGTAATATTTTAAGATCGGCAATAATTAAGTAACATGTTTAATATTATTCATGGTATGAAAAAGTAGCAAGCCTGTACAACTTCGTATATCCGCACTAAACATGTCATGTTACTTTTTTTGTATCACTGTCAATATTATTATTATTTGAGAGAGTTTTCGCTTATATTATGCTCTTATAATTTTGCCACAAAACACTGAAGGCGTTTTTTTTTTCAATTTACAACGATATTATCGCTTTTTATAATGTATTTTTATGGAACACTTTTATATTATTTGGTGTCTTAAGAGAATGATTTTCTATTTGTGCATTGTTTCTATAACTAATAGCTATAGAGTGAGTACTAAATTAAATAAATTATGTTAAACAGTAAAAGTAAGTAGTAAAAGTTTGTCTATTTTATTATTCATAATATTTTTGGCGTCTACATCGACGTGTGTTATGTAAATTAAAAGAAAATATGCCTCTTTTGTTAGTATTCGTTTATAAGTAAAGGTTCGGAATATAGTTTTTATTGCACTTTCACTAACATGCCAATGTCAGTGTTATATATATTATATATGTTAGTATTATGTTAAAGAGATACATAAAATTTTCATTATGTTAATATATTTAATTGGCAATGTATAGTAGATATTTATTCAAAGATGATTATTGGAATAAATTACGTATTCTTAGCATGAATATAGAATATAAAAAAATAAATCTAGGAAACTAGTTTTAAAAGAAATTAGAGTTTCTATTTGTGACAAATAATTAACAAGATTTCATCAAATTAAAATATATATGATATTAATAACCTTTCAATATTTTACGCATCCTGTATACAGAGATATTTTTTTAAATTATCTTTTCACTCAGCAGCTACTCTGCTCTCCATTATAATTAAATAAAATAAAATACTATTTATAAATAACGAGAAAATTACACAATTAATATAACAACAGTTTTTGAGTTTTTGGCGGGATTTTGGTCTGTCATGTAGTGGATTTTATATTTAATTCATGATCTTGTGTTACTTGGCTCTATATTGTGTAAAATTGGTGGTGTTTTATGTAATATAGTTTGTTTATTGTGCATAAGTGATGTGAATGGAAAATAATACCACGGACCATGAATTCTGAGATGCCACAAAAACTCCATGGAAAGTTCTAACAAGATGGTCACCATCTTGTTCATTGTTCATCGATACTCATTTGACAATGGCAGTAATAGTCTAATAGAAGACTGGTTGCCAAAAATAAAATAGAAGAAGAACTTGTAATACTATTAACTAGTCGACAATGGTAGTAATAATCTAAAAGATTGGTTGCCAAAAATAAAGTTACAAAAAAAAAACAGTTTATATATGTATTTTTTAAATGAAGTAAAAATCTATTTACTTATATTAATGAAGTATTTATCAAGATTTATTATAACACAATTACAACAACTTTCATTATCTACTTTAATAATTGATACGTTCTACTCATTGATTATAAAAACCCAAGATGCACACTTAACCTCTCACAGACGGCACACAAAAATGAGTGCATAATTTTGGATTATGCACTCATTTGAAATAGTCACGCGCCGCTTACGTCCTTGTAAAAACGTCATATTTTATACGATACGTCCTCATATTTTTTATCGAAATTTGGTTTGAAATTCTGATACGCAACTAACTTGTGTCAAAAAATAGGGGGGACAGACACTCTGTTGGGTAGAGAGTAACAGTGACTTCCTTGTTTTCTGGTATTAAAGAACAGTGAGACACGTTCTTCTCGCCTTCTTTCATTCTCGTTGTCCGTGGTTGCGTGTACTGCGTTCAGACGGCGTGACGATCACTGAACACAATTTACGCTATTCTAAGGTAATTGATGAATAATTAAAATGTTTCCCTGTAATACAAAAGTTTCACTTATATCGTGAGCCTTTACGACATCATGTTTTCGACGTGATGAGGTCTTATAAATCAGTGAACGCCGGCTGCACGCACGAAAAAGCATAACTTATAGTGACGTTCCACCTGAGCCGAGCGTGCAAAGGAGAGCGCGGAACAAGCGATAGAGAGGAGCTTGTTGTTGGGCTTGTGACGCATCTATCTATATATGGAATAATTCAATTCAATTCATAAAAATATACAATTTTTCATCAATATTTTCTTATGACGTTATCACGTAAAATTTTTGTCCGTAATCCGGCTTTACGGCCAACCAATTTATTTTACAAAAAACAAAATTATTACAATGTGATTCAACGTTTTTGTAACTTGTCGCTACTGTAGAAAGTGAACACGAATCGGGAAAATAATATTTTATTCATAAGATAAACTAGTGCATAAATATTCTCTTTTTAATTGCTTTTCACAACAGGATTATTTTGTGTTGAAACCTCGTATAACCTTGTAGGCGAGTGTGTAAATATGAATAGTCAGGATATCGTTGAAAGAGTTAAAATCCAGGCTTTAAAGATTTAGATATTTAATAAATTTTACCATTTTTAAAATTTTATCATTCTTGTTATATTTTCTACTTTACGTTAGGGAGCTGTGTGCTTGAGTCGAAATGTATGATTAAAAATTAAACTAAACAAAAATATATTGTACAAAAACATGTATAGTAGCCCTTGATACCAATATCATATCTCTCCCTAATGGTATAATGTAGGAATATCCAACATTGTATTTTTTTACATCATAGGAGGCAAACGAAGAGGCGGGTTACCTGATGTTAAGTGATCACCACCGTCCATACACACTTGCAACATTAGGAGAGTCGCAAATACGTTGTTATCCTGTGTTTGGGGGGAGGGGGGATAAGGGAAGTGGGCCTCCGGCGCTCACACTGACCGATCGAAATGCAACAATGCAAGAACTGTTACTTCACGTCGGTGTTTCTGTGAGAGAGTGGTAGTACCCTGGGTGAGCCGACCCATTCATGATAAAACCAGTAATAGCTTCAGCGTGGCTCTAAATCGACATTTTAATTTACCCATATTAGACAGCAAACATATGTTCCTATGCGTATTAGTAATAACTTTTACTTACTATGATATAGATCTGATCTATCCCTTGGGAAAAGTATATTTCTAGATGAAAAGTATGCCTTTATATGTCCATCTCCTTTTTTCTAGTCCTGACAAACTTGTATGCAAAATTTCACAAAGGCGTGAAAGCGTAACAAACACGCAAACTACTTTCGCATTTATAAAATTAGTTTTCGTTTTCGTCAAATATTTGCTGTTTGATACTTATAGGCTAGTTTATTTAAACTTCATGGATTTTACGTATAAAATAAAAGTGTGTGTGTACTTATGTACATGCGATAGAAGTTATACTTCTTTGGCGTAACAAGATAAAAATCTTTTCAAAAATTTTACCTTTCGCCTTATTCTACGTTTGTAGAAAAAAGGACACTAACAATAGAAAAAAGGTATTTAATACATTGAAAGTTTTAATACAAAGAAAAACAAACAATAAATACAAAGAAACAAAATGTTGACTATAGCTAACTTCAGGGTGTCGGTTTTTCGGGACGGTGCGCGCGCGCATCCTAAAAATTTACTCTCATAATTTTTCCCTAACGCGCCATAAGAAGTATAACTTCAATATCTTACAATAATTAAGTGACTCCACCTACAAAACCATAAGTTAAGCGTAGGTTAACATCTTCATAGTGTTCTGCAATGATATTATAACTAAAAAGCTGTAGATATGTCATAAGCGCTTCGACAGCGCCTTGTTAAAACTTGGCAAACTAGCTTATTTTTGACGGCTGCCCGTCAATCCGCCCGTATCAAGCAACATAGCTATTTCTTTTTCACCATCATTATTGAGAATATGCCATCTTACTTTCAAATTTACATATCTAAGACAGTGTGGCGTTACAATATTACTTTACGTATACGTGCGTTATCGTGCCATTCGTATTGTCAAAATATCATGTACGTAACGGTATCTACACCTTTTTACTTATGATATCATTGGTGTTATAAGAGCACTTCCATAAAAGTTACAAACACATATGACGAAATAAAATATGGCCGAAAATAGGCTATCATAATAATAAGTTGTATCAATACAAAAATTGCTAAAATAATAATAAAAAAGTTGCTATTATGCGAAGCCAAATATATAATTACACAATGAAATACACAGCAACGAGTGACTTTATTCACACGCTCTAAATTACATTGCATCACAATTTTTATAACACTAACGAATCTTCATATATATGTGGAAGCGATGTGAAAATATGACCTTGCATAAATTAAACAAATATTACACTGGTATAGTGAAAGATGCGACAAAACTATTTTTGAAGTGAAACTTCTAATACGACTTCCAACAAGGTTGCGTTAAACGTTTAACGCTACCATGGAGGGGGTATGAAAGCACTGTTGCGTTAAACGTTCAACGCTCCTGGGGAGGGGGAATAGAAAGAGACAGAGCGAGAAAAATAATCAAACATCTCGTATCTTACTTTAATTATCATAATCCCATTGTAAATGTTATAGATTTGGATATTTCTCCACTCGAAAATGATAATTAAAAGATGCGATGAATTGTGAATTATAAGCAATGTTAATAAAGTTTGTCTTAAAGAAACAATATGATTTCACTAAAAATCAATTTCTACCCCTTCCTATTTTCATTTCCACATTACGAAGTTTCACTTCTTCCTCGCGGAGGGACTCCACGCACTATTTTTGTGTTTTATTACCATCTAATCAATGATATTATAACTGTGTAAAAAGGTGACGCAATCTTTGATGCAATGAATACCTACACGATATTTTGACAAAACAAATGGCACGAAAACGCACACATGCATAAACTATCTTAGATAAAATGTGGAAGTAAGATGGCATATTATCAACATCGGTCGTGAAAAAGAAATAGTTATATGTTGCTTAGATACGCGCGGATTGACGGGGCAGCCGTTAAAAATAAGCTAGCTAGCCAAGTTTTAACAAGGCGCTGTCGAAGCGCCTATAACATATGTATAATTATATAATCATTGCATCTAATATTGTAATGGACTTCAAAAAAGAGTAGACTCGAATGTTCAAGTACTATAATCAATTTTGTGTTCACCAAGACATATTTCATGACAGCCTAGGAAGTTTTAAGAGATTTGTATCCGAATCATAGATATCAACTTACACATGTGTATGATAGTATTACATTAAACGTCATCGCACTTTTTTCTTTTTTTTATATATTGAGAAATCCCTACGGATATCCACCCTAACCGGGCAGCTGAGGGTGGGGTATGTCCGACTTGCACGGACTAAAACCCCATGGTGCCTCCTTACACCTATTTGGCCGGTGAGCCGGAACTGCCTACGGCACTGCGTCTGCTCAACGTCATCGCAATAGGCTGACTGTGCTTATTTACTAGAATTAAAAATGTTGTGTATAATTTGTAATTGGATCTTATTTGTAATTTTTTAAGGTATGATGTTTAAGCTAATAAAATTACAAATATAGACGAAATAACATCAATAAGGTCAGAGGTTCACACAGATATACAATAATGTAATTATAATACATGAAATGTATTGAAAGAATTATTTTAAAAAAATACTGGTGATAACATTCTTCAGTCTGAGCGACCCCGTGTGAAAGAGGTCTATATCGGAGATTTTCGAGACGCTGTTAATTTGGTTGCTAGCTCTAATTTAAAATGAGTTTTTTGATAGAGTGATTTTACTAGCGGGACGTTAAGAGGATATTTATTTCTAGTGGAACTAGTAGGTACTCGTAAATTAACGTTACTTAGTAATTCCGCGGACTCTACTATACCGCTAGTATAGTATGTAATGCTATAATAGTTTCTTTATCCATATCATTGTCCGTCTGTTATCTGTTAATTGTACCTATAAAAATCTTTTATTACCATCTAACATTTTTAATCGACTATAATAAAGGAGCAGATTATGAATTCGGTTGTATTATCTTTAAATGTTTGTTACCCCAGAACTTCATGGTCTATAAACCGATTTGAAAATTTTATATTTTTTTATTGAATACAAAAAGTGGGTCCCATTTTAATTTCATTACCATTGGTCCTTGGGTTTCGAAGATACAGCAAGAAACTTCTCAAACTCGAATAGGAAAGGTATAGTTTAGAAGGTATAAGTTTAGAACGACCTAAGACTAGTAGTTGTCTACCTAACTATAAACAAATACGTTTTGACGCATTTTTCTAAACTATTTTTTTAAGTCATTTTAATTTTTGTTAAAGTTTCCTTGTTACAAATAAATGCATAGATACACCTACGCTGTAAAAAAAACCTGTAGCGCTTTTACAGAAAGAGCGTTGAAAGTTGTTGAAGCCACCGGTTATCGTCCGATCACTGGAGTTAAGCAACGTCAGGCGCGGTCAATACTTGGATGGCTGATTCTTGTTATTTTTACTGTAATACAAAAGTTTCATTTCTATCTTGTGTCTTTACGAACCACCTTGTTAAGTCATTTATGTCGAAAGCTGCAGAGAGGGCGCCGCTATCCAATTTCTGCCCCGGTTCGAAGAAATCGTATATAATGTAGGGGCTGATCCAAGTGTGCAATAGAAGATAAATTTTATTAAAATCAAAACACCTAATTTATTAAAATCAAATACTATTGCCAGACAAAAAAGTGTTTGTATGTTAACCTTATGAGCAGCGCCATCTCGAAGCACAATAATAATTTCAAAGCATGAAATATTTATTGAAAGCTGTTAAGCTGTTCGGTAAAAATACAAAAATGTAGAAGAAATAAAATTGTTTTGGAACTTTACAAAAATCTGTAGTACTTATATCAAATTACTAACAAAGTTTGTAAATTTTATTTTATGTTTTCCTTTGAAAGGTGATTCACAATTTGATAAAGTAACAACACGCGTAGGATGACTGCATGAAGTTTGTAAAATTGCAACTCATCTTAGTAAGCTGTCTCACATATTTCGGTAGATTGGGCACTCGGATTGTATTGGGAAAACACAGATTTGTAATTTTACTTATATTTTACTTCGTAAGGCATTCGTAGATTTACTAAAAATACATTGTATGAATGCCAATCTATACTAGTCTTATGAAGCTGGAGGGTTTGTTTGTTCGGTTGAACGTCCTAATCTCAGGAAGTACTCCGATTTGAAAAATTAATTTAATGTTAGATAGCTCATTTATCAAGAAAAATTATAGGCTATATATCATCAAGGTAAGAGCAATAGGAGCGGAGCACCCATGAGGAATGTTTCAAAATCGGTGTTATCTTTACTTTTGAGAGCTTTCGCTGCGTGTTAGCGTTAGCTCAAAGTAACTATTCCACGCGGACGAAGTCGCGGGAACAGGTAGTTATGAATAAACAAAATATATAAATATCTGGAGAGCAATATTTACTCAGTAAAAAATTAAATACACGTATATAGAAAATAGTGGCTTTTTATCCTACGTGTACAGTACTGTCAAGCTGTTACACAGGGTACGATCGTTTATTTCTATATAATTATTGAAAAAATCCTAAGTCTCTAAGTCTCGAACTATACTGACCTATTTTGCGATCATTTCAAAGGTTTAGTGCTGAAAAACTTACAAACAAAAAGTCGTACTCAATTACGTTCGCATTTATAATACTAGATATATGTAGGTTAGATCATAACATCAGAAAAAACATTTATGTATCTATTACCTATATATATTTAAGAATTATCCTACTAGATTACGATTATCTTATAGTCTTTAAATAAACGTTACAGTTGGGAAAATAAATATGTTAATAATCTTATACTCAAAGGAATCGAAACACATGAAGCTGCTGTTTAAAATATAACGTACATAATATAAAACTTGTACTGACCGTAATGCATAATTGAATATAAAATTTACTTGTTGAGATAATTGCAGAATATTATATTCTGGTTCTAGTTTTTTTGCTTTCTAAATTTATATTCATCCGTCTGATTATTTAAATTTTCAATTAAACATGCCAATAATTGATACTCTGATTCTATAGTAAGATAAATAAGAGTCTCTAGTCACATATTGAGCTTGTGCTTTTAATGAAGAAAAACAACGTAATGAAGCCACAGCACAGTAGTAGGGTTTTCTTTATGCGCACTTACTCTAGCTACCTCTCGAAATTGGAAACCAATCGTCAAACACATATAGGGTGTTCCGACAACTAAGTTTGAAAGCCTTTTCCGCTTAACTTAGTCAACCCAAGCCCACCTGGCTGACTGACACCCTCAAACTGAAAATTTGCCGCCAAGCACCTATTGTACCTACAGCTGCACTTATGAACCGGTTCCCGTCTAGGTTTCATCAGATGAGATTGTGTTAGAATGCCTAAAAATTAAACCTAAGCTATAAAGTATCAAAAAACTAAAAAAATATCTATATAAACCCATGTTTGTACGGTCTGAAAGGCAAAATTCCGTCGCCAATTTTGGCACCGCACCCCACACAACTGTTTGGGTATTCGTGCCACTTATTGAGGCACAGTAACCATAGCAGTTAACGTTTAATATTTAATGACAAGTCTGTTATAACCAAACAGTAACCTTGAAAAAATAAAACAGTATTAAATATACCTGAAATGCGGATGGAACTGTTGTCAAAAGCTAGTGCAAATAATATGACACTAGTCTTGACTGCGACGCGTAGGCAATGTAAAAAAGCTTGCTTGCTGAATAATATTATGTAGATCTAGTTTTTTTGCTTTCTAAATTCATATTCAGTGAGTGCTATGAATGATTATTTAAATTATTAGTTAATGTATTCTTAGTTTTAGAATCCGGATTATTATGATATTAATATTGACATAAATATGTTAACTAGCTCCACTTTTTTTTAATTTTAATTTATTCTATGGTTTGATAGATCTCGTGAAGGAGTGGCAGGAAGCCTTATTATTAAACCGAGAGTTCGTGGTTATCGAGTTATCTGTGATATGCATAATTATCAGTAATGTGAGTACTGAATACGTAGCTAAATATATAACAATTCAGTATCATGATGTTTCTTCACGATGAACTCCGAATCTACTCAACCGATTTTTGGCATTTATGTATAACTAGCGGGCCCGGCAGACGTTGTCCCGCCCTGATTATAAAAAAAATCCTAGACAAATTATATGCCAAAACGTTTCTCGTGAATCACTTTATCCACGGGTGAAAACCGCATAAAAATCCGTTCAGTAGTTTTTGAGTTTATCGCGAACAGACTGACAGACAGACGCGGTAGGGGACTTTGTTTTATACTATGTAATGATATATATATATGCCAGCTATTTTGTTTTTTTTTCATTATTTTTTGAAGGGTTTTTTCAAGACAACATGCCATGTCCATACTACATGCAATAACAAATTACAAAACAACTTATAAATATAATAACCTCTTACAAAATACTAACATAAAACTAAATTGAAAAACAGAATATTAGAATCACTTCCTTGCCCTTATACCGACGTCCATCATATTATAGATTAATTTGGTTTCTTCCGATGCTGGGCGTGACAATATTTGATTGTAAACGCCTATATTATAATTATGCTTAAATATTTGTCTTCTTTGAGAATCGTTACGGACACATTCCATTAGAATATGATACACATCTTCTTCTTGATGACAAACTTCGCAGTTATTGTTATCGCTTCTTTTCATTAAATAGTTAAATTTATTGAATGGAACATTCCCAGAACGAATTCTCAAAGTTAAGACGATCATGTTTCTTCTCATCTTGGAGTCTTGGAACTATGGAACCGATCCCAGAGATGGTTTTTTTTATTTGTTGGTAGCTATGTAGCTACCGAGAGACAAGCTATTCTTTGTCTGGGATTTAAATATTATAGTGGTCGCCATTTTGCACTTCCGCTTGTAATTGATTGAACACTACTACGTCTAACTGCAACAAAAAGCAAATCAATTGATCAATAGGTATGTATGCATTAATTATACAATATATTATTAATTATACAATATATCATTAATTATACAATATATTAGTAATCATTCAATATATCATAAATTATACGATATATAATTAATAGAAATATAATAATTATCGATTAATTAATTAAAAATATGTAGCGGATTGACGTGTAACCAGGACAGGTCCTCACTCTTAAGGATTCGAACCTAGGTCTATCAACGCGAATTCCGAACACGCTAACAAGTAAGTCAATATTGTTTTGTTATTTTATGAGAACTACTTATTTAATTAACTTTCGTCTGGCTTAACTGTGAGCTATATCGATTTCTTTAAATTTGTTCGTTACCTACTTAAGTCTTAGAAACATTTTACCAGTTTAAATATACGTTAGTAAATTTCTATTATTACTGCTTAACCCCCGTGAAATAGCGAAATCATATCATAACACAAAAATCACGTCGCCGTAGTCTGGGGGCAAAATTTCGCACCCACACACTCGCCGCGCTTCCCTTCGGCAGCGGCTCAAGCCTGGGTCAGATCCCCAGAGTAGAGCCCTCGAGCACGCTGCTATCGCTATACAGTGACACTGATTTTAATCACTAGTTGAATAACAGAACACTCATCACCCCCACATACATGCACACATACACACAGGTACACATATGTTGGAAGAATTTTTATTTTTTCCCTTATTTTCAAACTGTATTATTTTTGATTAACCAGAGTATTAGACACAGAGTACACGTTTGAAATTGTGAGGTTCACATACCGCTACACATGTGTGTCGCAGGAATTCTTATTATGTATGAATAGCTAGTTTGCTTTAGTTTGGACATATTCGCGGTGTTGCATCCGAGGCAACAGCCCAAGCCGAGGTTCAGTCACTCTGGCACCCTTGAGTTAGTTGCCAAGCGGCGAAGTATTTTAAGCACTCGCCTTAGTCCGGTGCAGCTGTGAAGGCCCGTCAGGCCAACAGCGTAGTTAGAGCGAAGAAAAAATGCAGTTAACATAATAATTAGAAAAATTCTATACAGGGCAGCCAAAGTATTAACCAGGTTTGTTTAGACTTTATGGAGATTAACCCGGACAAACAACAAACATTTCAGTTCTATGTATATGAATCATTACTATGAAATAATACTTTAAATTTTGGTCATAATTAAAATCATATAATTGTAGAAAGTAAACAGCTTATCCATGTTATTGACCGCGACTTAATAATTTATGCAAGTGCATTGCATAATATATGTATAACATACACGCTGTGTATGTGCCATAACGATTAGCGATAATATAGATTTCTTCCTAAAATAATTATACAAAAATAAATATTTACCGATTACCAGATTTATCTTCAATTTACCATCACATTTCAATTAAGAAAATACATATAAATAATGAATTAATAATTACAATTTCTACATTTTGCATATTAATTAGATTTTTTAATGGTTATTCACAATTAGTTCCGTATAATTATCGTATGTATTTATAATAAAATATATTACTTAAAAATGCATACGTACAGAGTAACACATTTACTCAGATTATATATAATGGCCTTTACGTCTACAGAAGACGATTTAAACAGCGTTAAGGGAGACATTTCTTTCGTGGCTATATAATCCAATTCGGGAGTGACAGCCTCGTTTACAGGATCGACAAATTAATGTTAAGTCTGGGGCCGATTGGTCATTACGTGAAGACAGGTGACGTTTCGTACGTTTTTGCCGAAGTAGGTTGAAGACCGTTTTATCGTGGGTCCCGACGCCTTCATGAACGCACCGCTTCCACCTGTTTCTGTCCTAAACGAGCTCCTGCCAGCTTCTACAGTCAATACCAGAAGGAGACATATCTCGCTAGGCGCAATCTTTATAACGTAACAATGACCTCTCAACATTCCTTTTTCATACGCTATAGCACCCAGTAAGATGCGCCTTGGCATACGGGACGCATCCATGCGGTATATATGTTCTAGCCACCGAAGACGCCTCTGTTTCAGCACAGCAGCTATGCTGAGCAGTTGAGCAACTGACTCAATTTATAGTTTTAATAATATCGATTAATGATATCCGTCCTAAATCCTAGATCATAGCGGGTCTAAATAATAATTGGTGGTGTACTGTTGTAATTATATCTGTGGATATTATATTTCTCTAAAAACATATTTGAAATTTGAATAATCCATACTGTGTATAATAATAAATTGATTTATCGTTTTTATATTCCATGTTTAATGGAAAATTTAAGACCTGCCTGAAAAATAACGCCGCTTTGTGAATTTAATTACCGATAGAAATACGCTAACCTCTCTGCGACACATCTATGATAATAAATATGTGTTTCTTTATATACGGTATCACAAGAAACATGTTACTAATAAATTGCAATTATTAATTTTCTTGTTAAAGATAAGCGCGATGAGAAATAAAATTATGAGGTCGAATTTTAACAACGTGACAACCCTGACGTAATACAGACAATTATTTGGAGACTAAATATAACACAGATAACCATTTGGAACCTAAGGAAAAAACAGTGACTAATAAAATCATCTGAATATATTAAATTCATTTACATACCTACTCTTCTCTAGTAGTTAAGTCGCGTCGTCATTAAAATTACAAAAACTTTTGATAGAGTAAACCGATTTTAATGAAACAAAGACTAAATGTTACTCAAGTATATGCCATATGATTTTCTTTTGAGGTTTTATCGTAGGCACAGTACTTTAGCAGTGATGCTTCTTCAAACAAACAGACAGGCACACAGACATACATTTCTAAAAATGATTGAAATGAATTTTGTTACTTATTCCAAGACATCTGCAACAAATTTTTTCACAAAAATCAAAAAAGTATATACACCTTACATTTAAGTTCTTATTGTATAGATGTATAGATAGGAGGGAAAGAAAAAACTACACTATAAACCGCGAGATGATAGATAAGTGTAATTGAATAAGACATCTTCGAGTAACACGGTTTGAAACCATGAATGAAATCTGTGCTTAAATTAAATTTAATTTCACGGAATACGTTTAAGGTTATATTCTAAATTGTATTCTGATTTTTTGTATTTAAGTAGTAAAATAAAATTTGCTTAAATTTAGGTTGCGATTTTTTTTTTCATACGGTAGGTACCTTTACAAAAATAAAGTGAAAGTAAGAAGATATGTTTTATAGTCAAGTAAACGTTAACAAGGAATCGCAGGCATAATTGTTTACTGACGATTACAGTCCGAACAAATCATAACATCCGACGGCGCCAATTAGACCGCAGTTAGGTACAACACGATGTTATGAAACTTTGAAACGTACAAATGCAGTGAAAGTGATGATTTACTGTTTCAATGGAAGAATGGACGTAAATTATGCCCTATACGTAATGTTACAAAATTACATTTTAATAACATTTTATTGTCTTGTTTAGCAACTTTTTTTTTTTTCGTGTAAGTTCATGATAGCTGTATTATCTGTTTCGCATTTACCTAGTTTAAATTTTTTTTAATATGTTAAAACGTGATCATTTTAAAATGCAAAAGTAATTATGACCTTTAACTCATTTAAACTACTGAACAAGTACGTCGTTTAAAACTGTGTTCAGTGTGAATTGATACAAAATTTTATAATCTTCTCATCACTTTTTCCTTTTAAACACAATAAGCATATTTTTGTATTTTTTTAACTTTATTTTGGCAACCAATCTTTTAGATTATTATTGTCATTGTCGAGTAGTTAATATTATTACAAGTTAGTATCGTGCGATCATTTCAATGTCAATGTTCCAACAAGATGGTGGCGCCCTTGTTACAACCTTCGAAGGAATTTTTGTGGCATCTCAGAATTCATGGTCCGTGGTATTATTTTCCATTCACTTCACTTATGGACAATAAACAGACTATATTACATAAAACACTACCAATTTTACACAATATCAAGTAACACAAGATTATGAATAAAATATAAAAT
This sequence comes from Antheraea yamamai, assembly GCA_036509395.1. Lineage (NCBI taxonomy): Eukaryota > Metazoa > Arthropoda > Insecta > Lepidoptera > Saturniidae > Antheraea > Antheraea yamamai. The sequence goes on along the minus strand of AP028442.1, from coordinate 8,929,454 downwards.
CCACTACATGACAGACTAAAATCCCGCCAAAAACTCCGAGCATATTTTTTTTTAACTTTATTTTTGGCAACCAATGTTTTAGATTATTACTGCCATTGTCGAGTAGTTAATAGTACTACAAATTCTTCTTCCATTCCATTTTTGACAACCAGTCTTTTGGTAGACTATTATGCCATTGTCGAGTAGTTATGAGCATATTTTAAACACTACTTTCATGTTTTTCTTTTTCAAATCTGGAACCTTAATTTTTTTTTCGTGGCTATACCAGCTGCCAAGATAGAAAAAGCCTAGTTTGGCAGTTAGGGACTCATAAATTCTGTGCTATGTTTCCATAATTTTGTGAACATTTTAAAATGTACAAATAAAATATATAAAATATTGTATAAATAGCTATTTGTATTTGATGTGTTTGCGCTATATAAAACGTTGAAACAAATGAAATAGTAAAATATTTTTTGGGATAATTAAATTGATATTCATACAACAGGTAATTATTTTGTAAGTAGCAAAAATATATTTTATTAACAATAGCTATAATAGAGCCTAATATATAAGTCATTTTATGCGTAACTTAAGATAAGGATTCATTACTTTTTGTTATCATATAAACAAATATATAATATAAATACGATTGAAATATATCCGAAAAGGTTGAACAGACTTTGATTAAACTTTTACTAACAGATGAACACTATTCACAGTATTATATAGGCTAAATATCATTACTCTTTAATATGCTGTTAAGTATTAATTAGGAAAGTAACATTAACCAGATAAAAATCCAGATAAAATTCGTATGAAACATCAAAATCATTCTCAGAGGAACGAAGGTACAGGCATCAGGTAGTAAACAAATACTATGTCCAAACTCTTTTAGAAATGTATCTATTCCGAAATTTTTTGCCCTATTTATTGATATCTTGTTTATAACTAACAATACTAATCGCACAATAAAATTTTGTTAAGCATCAAATAAGTTATAAGAAATACATTAGAACACTGTGAAACGACAAAAAAACACTGTCAAGGAAAGTTAAAATCTACACTACGATGCAAAATGAGCCTTTTGTTGCAGCCGATGTGGTTACTTCAAACAAGAGAAATAAACTTGAACAAACGGTACAAATTAAAATGAACTGTTGTATAACAATTACTTAGTGAACAATACATATAAATAATAAACACAGTATACACTCACGACGACGGAGAGTAAAGATCGATACAATCAAACGAGAATTTATGAAACACCGACAACATAAACAAATAGTCAATGCGCAAATAAAACCATGTCGTTACAATAAAAGTAAACAGTAATCAGTGAAGATTATGGCTCCGATTTCCGAATAACACCTTCATTATACATTCAAGTTTTTGCATTTCATAACAACGCGAATCTGTTACTTTTTTTAATTGCTTTTTTATTATATCTTTGTTTCTTTGTGTCAATAGTGGTGTTCGTCCGCGGTTTCATACGCATTAATATAGATTTAACCTATCGCTCGGAATCGGTACTTTTTTCTGGATTAAAGACACTCTATATCCTTATATGTACCCCTGACAACGTGTATATTATAGGTAGGGTTGCCACCCGTACTTTATAATAAAGTATTGTACGTTATTTCAGGTAATTGTACTCTATACTTTATGTGAAAAATAAAGTACACGAATACTTTGGCATGATTTGGTTTCTTTGGGAGTTTGAAAAGTTTATTCATATGTATTGCTTCGTTATTATATTATCTATTCCCGCCACGCCAGCTTATCAGAGAGAGTTTTTTCTGTGATGAACAAATGGCGAGACGAAAGAAATATAGCGTCTCTGAATTTGTTTAAAAACGAATTAGTTATTTATTTTAATTTAAATATAGACTGTAAAGATGCTGTGCAATTGTTTAGTAGCGATACTAATTTGATACGAATCGCAAAAAGTAATAAAAAATATGTATTAAAATATAATAATAAAAATAAAATTGTACTTTATTTTAATATTATGTACTTTTTTTCCTACCTATAATAACCAATGTACTTTATCTACAAAAAAAAGGTGGCAACCCTAACTATAGGGTGCGCCATCCTTATCTGGTCAGTGAAACAATCGAATAACTTTGTCAGTTCGCAATAGATTACAGAGAACTTTTCTGATTCATAAAGCTCACACTTTTACAATTAATTCTGGCTATTTGCTAAAAACGATATCGACCAAGTGGTTACCTTTATTGGCGATACACAATTGAGCTCTTTTCCTTGCATTTCTCATCACCTTGACCAGCGTCACGGGCGATATCGCTGCCATTTCGTTTCGGATATCATCTTTGAGCTCTTCAATGGTCTTCGGACTGTTGGCATAAACTTTACTCTTCAAAAATCCTCACAAGAAGTAGTATGGTGGCGTCAAATGCGGGGATCTAGGTGGCCAGTCAATATCGCATTTTTTCCTCACTACACGTCCCGGGAAATTCCATTGCAAAAAAATCATGGTCGAGAGCTTTTTTAGGTGTGTAATGATGCATGGCTGAAATTGTACTGAAATGAAGTCTCTATAACGCCTTCAAACACGCAGATCGGTTGAGGATTGACAAAGTTGATGATGAGGATGGCGCAACCCATATAATGATATGCTGAATAGTTAAGGTGTGAAAGTGTAATAAACAAACTCACTTTTGCATTTATAATATTAATTAGAATTACTTGTTTAAGGAAAAATCTTTATATTTACCTTATTAATGAGTGAAATAATTAAGGGTTTTATGAGGGTAACATAGAATTAAAGCATATAAATAAACCTACCCTACATTTTTTTGAAATGACTACAACTATTGCCTTGACAACCTTTACAGGTTCAATGAGCTAGTGGACCGAGCATTTAATACAGTCAGCATCGCGGCAACAAACTCAAAGGTACCAAAATGGTCGATTCTCGGATTGGACTGTTGCCTTGATTGCAACATCGCAAATTGAAGTAAGCTAGCTAACTAATCATACCTGTATATCTTAGTGAGTACAGTACAGTATTACTACATTATTATTATTATTATTAGTATTATTATTTCTACATGTAAGTATGCCACATGAATGTATTTTGAATTTGACAATGAACTAAACTGACTAACCAAGTTCGCAAAATAAAGGAAAAAAGATAACCCTTCCACTGTATGTGGACGTACTGTGTGTTGCTACAGTGTGCACGTATGTGGTGTGATCTATATGTGATGAGCCAGTGAGTCCTGAGTTTCCTGTATTGTGCTAGCAGCATCCTCGCGGGCTCGACTCCGAAGAAACGAATTTTAGGCTTGAGATGCTATCCGCTTATTTGTTCTATTGACTTGATCACAACATCGCGAATTGAACTAAGCTAGCTAAACAATCATATCTATATACGTTACTGTGTCATATATATTTACATGTGTGGTACACAAATGTATTTTGAATCTAAATGGACAGAACTGGCTAAACAAGTTCGCAAAATAAGGGAAGAAAGAAAACTCTTCCACCATATGTGTAATTACTGTGTGCATTTGCATCTCTGTATGTTGAGCTAGTGGGTACTGAGTCACTGTATGTAGAAACATGGTTGCGAGCTCCACTTGAGGGAACGAACCTAGGCTGGAGATGATATCCGCTTGCTTGGGCTGTTGCTTTGATCGCAACATCGCGACTGTTAAATCTGACTAAGCTAAGCTAGCTAGACTATCCATACATGTATGGGTTAGCAACACATACATGTGTACCTGCATTAATGCCTCACGAACTTAAACACGATCACTCTCCCCTATAACTTTTATAGCAACGTGACAACTTCATTTCACTATTTTATAAACAATAGAAAGTATCAATTCGATTTTACCATAAACCGTTGTGCTGGTTAAATCACGTCCCAACTCCATCATTAGGCGCCTCGGGATGCTCTGATAACCATCCAGAACGGTTGGATCTCGCCTTCGCAGAGCTATAATGGTTATTTACTGAATGCTACGGTCGCAAACGTCAAGCGATTTATGAAAATGACTACCCATGATATTTATGGTAATAAGTTTATATAATAAAATTGTTCAGCTCACTGACTCGTTAGGTGCATGTGTTTTCTACGTCGTGAAATATTAAAATAACAATAATTGTTTCTACAAAGGTCAGGTTTTAGTCATCCAATATTTTCTGTGTATAATACACCAACATCTAAGAATTTCTCTCAGGTTTTTTTTGTTATGCTTAATCCTGGTAATTGAAATTATTATGAAACGTTCATCGTAATACACTGGACTATCATATTAGTTTAAATCAGGTCTTTTATTTAATCTATTGGTAACATTAGCCCATGTTAAGTATAGGGATAAATAGAGTAAACATTTTATTTATACTTAAGAATCGATTGATGTATGCAAAATAGTTCTGTTTTATTTTTTACCTCACTACAAGAAAAAACAGTATTTCCCAGTAATTTACTAATAAATATGGATTTTTTATATTAATACCAAAATTTACAATCATACTGAGTTATGATGCGAATCATCTACTCAGTAATATGATATATTTATGAATACAAAAAAAAAACTAAAGGTGATTTGAAAAAAGAAATAGGTCGCAATAATCAAGTAATGAATGAAACGTGGCTACTCGCAGTTTCACTTTATTATCAAAAGATCACAGACATATAAACAAAACAATCAGTTATTGTTTCTGAAATTACATATACAAATGTAATCATTTTAAAACAGCGTTGCCAATAAAAGAATTACTAATTCCTTATTGCAAAATTTCTTCAATATAATTGTAATGTATTTAACGCAATTATTCAGTGAAACGGGGCAGAACTTATTGCTCGTTATGCTTGTTTACACAATAATTACAAGTACCATTTGCAAGATACACAGATACTGTAGTTCATCTTCGAAATTCACGTATGTATATTTTTACTCTATGGTGGAAATTAATAAATATAATATTAAAACATGTTTGTAATGCTCTATTGCATTAGTTTGTAGTCTATGGTAAAAGAGACATATGATGTACTCTGTAGTAAAACTATGTGCCTATCACAGTTCTGTTACCCTTTTCATCTTATTACTAGCTGTCCCCCGCGGCTCCGCACGCGTTTTTTTAAATGTATTAAATAACTATGGTGTCATAGTTACAAATGTTTTTGAAAAAGCATTTCGGTAATGTACACACCTACTTACAATCTTACATTACGCCATCTACTGTAACATGTAACGTGTACATTAGATATGTGAATACGAATAGTATATCGAATGGGATGGGATTTATCATCAGCAACATACCTGGAACTTTAACCTACTATATACCACCCTCGGTGCTCACTAACACTATGTAAGAAAGTAATGAACATTTTAAACTATACATTATCGAACAATATGTGTTAAATTGTTTATTATATAGATAAAACATGCCCATATTATTGATATAATTGTATTATTCTTATACGTTGCTATAATCACTGAGTTATGTAGATGCAAACGCGGTAAATAAAACAAAATGGCCGCCAAATTGACCAAAATGATAATATAATTCAAATTACATACATTTATTCTTGGAGTCCAGTACAGCGCATGTCTCACGTGCTTGTTTACAGTAAACGAACAATTTTTATTAAATTCACACGAACGAATGCACAGGTAACAGTTCATCACTTCATAGTGTAAAACAAAGTCCTTTGGTCTGTCTGATTGTCTGTTCGCGATAAAGTCAAAAACTACAGATCGGATTTTCATGCCGTTTTCACCAGTAGATAGAATGATTCATGGGGAAGGTTTAAGTATAATTTTTCAAGGTTTTCTTTTTATTATCGGGGCGGGACAACGTCTTCCGAGTTCGCTAGTTGTCTGCCCGTAAAAGTCCCGTGAAAGTCGGTCCAACCGATTAGGAGATAGTAGAATATTGCAGACGAAGTCTTGAGTAACAAAATAAAATAGTCTAAGTTACTTCTTATAAGGTGAGTTATCTGCCAGTGAAAGCCCCGTGAAAATCAGTTCAAGCATTACGAATATTGCACTGCGGCCGAAGGCGAATAAAAAAAACCTAAATTACTTTTTATGAGGTCTGCTATCTATCAGTGAACACCCCGTGAAAATCGGTCCAACCATTTTGGAAATAGCAATGCGGACGAATTCGCGGACAAATAAAATAGAATATGTCAACCGCTATAATTTCGGCTATCTGGCAGTAAAAAGTAAAATTCCCGTTAAAATAGGTCCAGCCGTTTTGGAGATTACCCGGAACAAACAAACAAACAGACAAAATATAATAATCTAAAAATATAGACAAAGTATTAAAAAAATTTTTTTTGGTCATTTGTAGCCATATCCATGCATCAAAAAGTTGTTATTTTAATTGTACATACACAAACTTTATTTTTATAATACGTAATAGAGAACAAATAAAAAATTGGAAATAAAAGTAGTATAAACTTTTTGAATAGGAAAACAAAATAAACTTTGAAAACGTTTGCGATAGAAACTTACCACGTTACCATGGCAACGTATATAACACTAACGCTAACGAAATCTCTCAAAAGGAAAAAAGTGCCCGATTTTGAAACATTTTTCATTGGTGCTCTGCTTCTATTAGTCTTAGCGTGATGATATATAGCCTTCCTCGATAAATGAGCTATCTAAAACCGAAAGATTTTCTCAAATCGGATTGGTAGTTCCTGAGACCATAGCGTTCAACCAAACAAACAAACAAACAAACTCTTCAGCTTTATATATTAGTATAGATTGATTATAATCGATTAAAAAGCAAGCATCTTTTATTGAATGACAAAAATACAATCCACCAGAAATAATTAAACACTATACGTTATAATGAGACAGGATCGCAATCCAAGTCCAATATACATTGACATATAAAAACCCAAGACATACAGTCTTGAATAAAAGTATCGCTCACGACCGGCCACACAAACTCCCCAATATATATAAAAATTTTATACAATATTAATACAATTAAATTGCTTACAGTTATACGATAAACATTTCATTTTGCAAATTCGACCTTACCTGAATGAGTTAAAGTTGTTTGTACAAGAACGCAAGCGACGCGAGACTATTTGAAATGACTGTATTATGCATTCATTTTTGTGTGCCAGCTGTGAGACGTTAAGTGTGCATCTTGGGTTTTTGTGTATCAATGCCTTTATACAATACATGCATCCCGATTATGTCACACAGCCCACACAGATCTGAAGTTAGTTACTGACGTGTTGATATATCTAAGTATGTAATTTACGCCGGTTCAAGTATGCAATTAGTTATCGAATATCTTTTACATTATACCACAAAACAAGCACTGTTGCTTAGTACCTAAGTTAGGGTTGTAGCACAATCGCGACTAACCAACAAAGCAGTTTTAATGATATGCCTAGTCATAATACTTTTACAATTTTTTTGTCAGTTACACGATTCCATAGCATATGAAATTAAGTACAAAGTCTCAAATTAAAAACGCCTAATGAAGTTAGATGATCTTAAGTAATCATAAAAATCGTAGCAGATCGAGGGATAATCTCCTTTGTATAATGTACATGTAATTTAGGTAATTATATCAGTAAGTTGTTTGAATAAAAACACAATGACTTTGTGATTTAAATGAGATAGTGTTTTCTATCGCGAATACATAAAATTTAAATAATCTTAAAACCCTAGATTCCCCTCTAGAGGGCATTAAGAGGGCTCGTTGGGCATTAAAAAAATGGCAATGGGTTAATCGAATCCAAAAATAAGTAGCCAGGTCATAATCGTATATATATAAACGTATACACTCAGTAGTTTTAACGTGAATGAACCTTAAAGGAACTGTATTTTTATTACACACTAATACTTATTAAGATATGCATGCTACAGTAGATATCTACGAATGCAATTTCTTTTACAATATTTTCCCAGCCATTATTGTCGTAAGGAAGTAATTATTTATACATGATTGAGTTTCATACATTTATACAAAGTAGCGAAATTACTAAGATTTCTCTTTTTGCAATGAAAATCATAGATATATTTTTATTTTTATCGCATAATTGTTCCTTTTCAAATTATCTTGTGTTATTAATGAAGTTTGATTCACGGAACAGTGTATACCTACTATATAATATAACATTATTTAACGAGGAATGCTCTTTGTTGGTATTCGCCTCCGTTTTTCAAGTGTAATGCTCTTAGTACTTACCCAAAATCAATTACTATATCGATTTAGTTATAACAAGGATATATTTTGTTTTTATATAGTAATATAATTTATTTATGTGTAAATTAATTTGTTATTACGAGTTTCTTGCCGCAAGATAACTTGATTATTGTCTGTTTTAAATGGTATTCCCACATTGTATCCATGCATTGTTATTCACACTTCAAATAACTTGAATTATAATCGTTTCCTTTAGTAAAAACACTTTTTTAATGATTGTCTTACCTATAAGATAGGTTTAATATGTGGTAGAGCCACGCTGAAGCTATCACTGGTTTCAGCATGAATGGGTCGGCTCGCCCGGGATGTTACCCTCTCACAGAAAACTGAGGTGAAGTAATAGTGCTTGCATTGCTGCGTTTCGTTCGGTCAGCGAGAGCTCCTTCCCTCCCTCACCCAAACATAGGCCGGCAACGCACTTGCGACTCCCCTGGTGTTGCAAGTATCTATGGACGGTGGTGATCACTTAACATCAAGCGACCCAACTGTTCGTTTGCTTCCTATGATATAAAAAATACGATATATACGATGCATTTTTTTATCTATTTATATTGTTTACCCATAATTTAACTCTATGTTAAAAGACTATGTAACTGAAGGTAAGACTCTTAAAGAGATCATTACCGAAACGCATTGACAAGTGCGTGACATCAAATTGTTAATAGAAATATGTTAACTAGCGAGAACAACACCAATGCGCGGTTTCTGAGATACTGTAATTATAGTTTATCTGTTCAATAGCGTTATCGGTTTACAGTCCGTTAGTGGTATCCGCCGCAAAATACGAACCCGTACCTAACGCTGCGCACCACATAAGACGTCCGCGACATATTCTTACCGATCCTCCCGATGATATAACGGCAGCGAACGATCAGTACCAGCCTGTCTCTCCAAACAGAGCGTATTCACACCCACGCCCGCGTAACCACAAATCACGCCGCCATGGTCTGGGGGTAAATTTCGCTCCCGCACACCAGACTAGGCCCTCCTCGGCAGCGGCTCAAGCCTAGGTCCGTTCCCTCGGCGTGGAGTCCTTGACTACGCTGTCCGCGCGATACAGTGGCACAAAATCTTACATCACGGCGACAACATTACACATATCACCTCCACACACGTGCACGCATACACGCTTACACATGCGAGTGGAAGGGTATTATTTTTCTTTTTCCTTATCAAACTGAAATAGTTTAGAAAATTATCCGATACGAAATATATATAAGAGTTGTTGAGATATGTATGCTTGGTACACATATATGTTTCAACAACTCATATATGTATGAATAGTTAGCTTAGCTTAGGTTAGCTCAGATAGGTCGCGAATTTTCGGGAGCTGTTTGACCGCTGTCTTGCGGTCGGGCAGTTCCCGAAGCCCTGGAAGACAGGGCGGCTTTGTCTCATAGGAAAGGAAGGCCGCCCCTCGGACTGCGCGTCCGCGTACTGGCCCCTAGTTTTGCTGGACGACACCGGGAAGGCGCTGGAGAGGATCGTTGCCTCCCGGGTCGTCCGGCATCTCGAGGAAGTGGGCCCAAACTTGTCGAACGCGCAGTTCGGCTTCCGGTCAGGGCGTTCCAAGTTGAACGCCCTGACCCTCCTAAAGCAGGTCTCCACGGAGGCGACTTCTCAAGGCGAGAGAATATTGGCGGTGTCCTTGGACATCGCCAGCGCCTTCAACAGTCTGCCGCATGGTGTCATACCTTTTTCGCTCCGCTCCGCTTTTTCGGAGTGCCACCGTACCTGCGGCGGCTGTTGGAGGTGTACCTGGAGGGTAGAGAGGTCGCCTTCGTGGATGCCAGAGGCCAGATGGTCCGACGCAATACGGCGTGCGGAGTTCCACAGGGGTCGGCCTTGGGCCCTACCTGTGGAACATGGGCTACGACTGGGTGCTCCGCGGCGCACTCCCTTCTGGAGCGCGCCTCATTTGCTACGCGGATGGCACCCTAATCGTAGCCCGGGGGTATAGGGGGAAATAAAAGAGCTGTTGCGCCTGGCCACGGAGGCCGTATCCCTCGTGGTCGGGCGCATCAGAAGGCTGGGCCTCGAGGTGGCCCTCGATAAGACCGAGGCCCTAGTGTGCCATGGGCCTCGGCTAGGGCCGCCTCCAGGGGCCCACATCTATGTGGAGGGCGTCTGTGTCAGGGTGGGGACCCAGATGATGTATCTGGGCCTCACCCTGGATGGCCGCTGGCGGTTCGAGCCCCACTTTAAGGGGCTCGGACCGCGCATAGTCAAGGCGGCAGCGGCGCTCGGACGACTCCTCCCCAACACGGGGGGGCCGGGCGCCGTCTGCCGTCGCCTCTATATGGGGGTCGTCCGGTCAATGGCCGCCTACGGGGCACCGGTGTGGGTCGACGCCCTCAACGCCACCAACATCCGTGCGCTGCGAGCTGCGCAGCGTACTGTGGCATTGAGGGTGATACGAGGATACCGCACGGTGTCCTCAGCGGTGGCCATGGTACTGGCCGGCTCCCTTCCTTGGGAGCTAGAGGCGGAGGTGCTTGCCGCCGTATATCAATATACGGCGGTCAAGAAACAGATGGGGGAGCCTCTAGCTCCCAGAGAAATAGAGGAAAAGAGAAAAGCGTCGAGGGAGGAAGTAGTGGAAAGGTGGAGGCGGGACCTGGCGGACGCGCGGTACGGTCGATACACGATCGACGCCGTCCGCCCGATCCTGCCGGTTGGTATAATAGAGGATGGGGCTCCCTGACGTTCCGTCTGGTGCAGGTCCTGACCGGGCACGGTTACTTCGGTTGGTACCTGCACCGGATAACACGCAGGGAGCCGACCGCCATATGTCATCAGTGCGGCGTTGACCCGGACACCACGCAGCATACTCTGTCTGAGTGTGCTGCATGGGAGGAGCAACGTCGCACTCTGGTTGCGGCGGTAGGGCAAGATCTTTCACTGCCGAGCGTGATTGCGGCCATGCTCGGTAGTGAGGATAACTGGAATGCAATGGCCTCCTTCTGCGAGGAGGTCGTCTCGCAGAAGGAGGCGGCGGAGAGGGTCCGTGAGCAGGACACTCAAAGTGGCCGTCTCCGCCAACGGAGGACGGGTAGGAGGAAGCGTCAGTTTGACCGCCTCCTTCTTCTGTAACCGGACCAGGGAAGATGGGTCGGGGGGCCCATCTTCCCTTGCACAGGTCCGGTGGACGGAGGAGACGGCCGGTGTGTACACGGCTGTCTCCCAACAGAACGGGGCCCGGCGGTGGCGCTTTTACTGCTGGGCCAACCGCTGGGGCGGCACAATGAAGTCTATAGAGATCTCGTGCCGCCCCAACTATAGCGGAAGACGTACACCGTGGGGTTTTAGTCCGTGCGAGTCGGACATAACCCACTCTCTCTTCCGAGAGGGTAGTGTATCCATAAGGGATTTCCCCACGCTAAAAAAAAAAAAAAGATAGGTCGCGAATTGCATGTATCAGGCAACAGCCGAAGCCGAGGTGTGCCGTGCACCCGTGAGCTAGTTGTCAAATAAAATCGGCTGAGTGCCTTAAGCGCTTGCCTTAGTAGTCCGGTGGAGCTGTTAAAACCTTGCTAGGTCAATGGCGTAGTCAGTTCGAGAAAAAAAAAAGTTATCGGTTCGATAATTTGTCTAATTGCACTTCTGTACACACAATCATACGATAAATGTCAGTAAAACTCAACGGGCCATTTGATAGTTTATCTTATGGATAACATTGTTGAGTTAACTTATTTAGTTAACTATTGGTAGTTTAACCGAGTATATCAGAAACCGGGCATAAGACAGAAGATATATAAGGTAAGAACTAACATAGACCACCATTGCCTTTTGTATAGCGTGCTTTCTTTTTGTTATACTTTACATTTCAAATTTGATATATTCTTTTGTATTTCCTTGACCTCAAATAGAAAAAGAAATTATATAAATATTTGGTTTATCTTTATTTTAATACTATGAAACACTTTCTTTCATTTTCTAAATGTTGTGTTCACATTTAGCAGAGTTCATGTCAATTTTTATTCATCGAACTCAGTTTTGTGGATCTTAAATAAATGAACATGTCTAATTATTTTTGCATCAACGTATGGATGGAAACAACTTCGCAAATCTCAAAGTATCTCCTAATAGTTTCTAAACCACAAAAATGATTTCTGTTGGTTAGGAAATTTTTGTAGGCCTTACTAAGATATAATATACAATTCCGTACTACGTTATTTGGACGTATCATGTAATGTAATATAATGTAAGCGCTCGAAAAATATTTTAATGACTAGATTATTTTACTCTATTTTCTATTTATATAATACTAGTCTCTGCCCGCGGCTTCGTTCGCGTGTAATAGTTACTTTGGGCTAACGCTAACACGCAGCGGAAGCTCTCAAGAGGAAAAACATACCGATTTTGAAACATTGTTTATCGGTGCTCCGCTCCTATTAGTGTTAGTGTGATGATATATAGCCTTCCTCGATAAATGAGCTATCTAACACTGAAAGAGATTTAAAATCGGACCAGTAGTTCCTGAGATTACCTCCTACAACGTCACAAACTCACAAATTCACAAACTTTATCTCTTTATCTATACTATTAGTAAAGATGTATGAATGATATATAGAAACCTTTTAAAAGAAGTCAAAATATTAGTGATAACTGCATCAAAAAATGTTGCAACATCCAGAAGACCATTTGCCAATAGTGTTTTAAAAACGAGACGTTAATGACTTCAAAATGTAAAGCTTTGGTTAAAATATATATTATAAAACGATAACTTATTCATTTCCCCGGGCGGAAATTTGTCTATGAACGACGCGAACCGTTAGATCGAGCGCAGTAATTTTACAAAATATATGTTTTTTCTCATAAAATCTAGTGTAATTTTTTTTATTTAAATTAAACACTTTCGAATATCGTGCAGAAATAAGAAGAACTAAATTCAGAGAAACAGAAATTGCTATGAATAGTAATTATATTTTACGATTTCTACAAATGTAAAACACGTATTTTTTAAGATTCTAAACAACATTAAAATCACCATACGCGTCTGTACAACAGTCTATTAATATTTAAATTATGTTACAAGGTCAGCTATAAAATATAATGTAAAACCGACAATTAATAGATTTTGACAGAGCTTTATTAGAATTAATAATTATTTAATGTAATGCAAAACAGCGAAAGTATTATAGACAATTTATTTTGAGTATAATTTAATATGTGATATAGTTATTTGAATATTCTTATTACTAAGTAACAAGCTAAAAGAAATAAAAGAAACATACAACTACGTCAGAACATGGTACTAATAAATTGAGCTTTAGGTAAATTGCCCTACTAATTGAGCAATATAAAGAGAAAATATCAACTATGATAATTATAATTAACACGACGATTACACTAATTGGTATGTCAATTTCTAGACGAGTCGAATCATTCTTGACGCTATTCGATTAAATTTTAGGATGTCTAACATTCGTGCCATAGTTATTGTTTTTTATTGCAATTATTATATCTCTAACTTGCAGCGATTTACAAGTGTTGGTCGAATCACCTGTTTTTTTTAAGTAAAGTGTTTTCATGTTTATACAATACTAGTTAATATAAAAAGGTAAAATGTGTATATCTATATGGGAACCTCTGGATATGCTTTTAAAAACTTTCACTAATCATCAACACGTCAGCCTGCAAGAGCCACACTGTAAGGTTATACGGCTCTTCCAGATAAGAAGGTATGGGCATTCTCACTACGCCAGCCCACGACGTGTTGACGATTTCAAACTACGAAATGTCTACAGTTCTATATCTGCCCCACATGCGGTGGTATTACAAGAACAATTCTCAGATGCAGGTTTCCTCCCGATGTGTTCCTTCACCGTCAGCCTATAGTGCTTTTATATTTTTGTTCCATAAATAACATTGTATTAACCCTACGAGCTTTTAAAAGTACAAAAATTACCCACTTTTATCGATATTTTGGGAAGTCCGACAAACAAGTTAATTAATTTTCAAAAGATATTTTTTGTTAAGTTTTTAAGGAGGAAACATGGAAATACAAAACCATGATTTCGTATATTTTATACACGTAAAATCAGTCCAAACTGTAGATGTCTCTCTCGCGCTCTATTTATTTCATAGTTCAGGCAGAGTGCAATAGCAATAACTCCAGTTAACACTTTTTTTTCGAACTGACTACGCTATTGGCCTAGCAAGGCCTTAACAGCTTCACCGGACTACTAAAGCCAGCGCTTAAGGCACTCAGCCGATTTTATTTTGACAACTAGCTCAAGGGAGCACGGCACACCTCGGCTTGGGCTGTTGCCTAGTTCATGCAATTCACGACCTAACTGAGCTAACCTTAGCTAAGCTACATATTCATATGAACTTATATGAGTTATTGAAATGTATATGTGTACCAAGCATACTTACCTCAGTAATTCTTATATGTATTTCATGTCGGTTTTTTTTTCTGAACTAATTCAGTTCGTTAAGGGAAAATAATAAAATAATATAATATAATTGTCCCGTAAACGGTGTTACCTCTTAATACGAGTCATAAAATTATGTTTACAATCTTTAATTCAGTATGTATTACATCCCGTGTTTGATGTTTCTTGGTCAAAGCAATATTATAAAATAAACATTATTCCTTTCTAACCAGAATCAAGTTGTAACCGAGTTGACCTTTAGATAATAGATGCGCAGATTCCTATAGAAAGTGGCTTTAACACAAAACTGGAATGTCTTTGAAGAACTTGGATTTACCGTTAACTCGACTATTTTACCCATATATTTTACAGTTATTCTTTAATGACTTACATAAGGATTTACCAAAGCATGTATGACAACTTTATCAATGTTTATTGAACTAGTGGTTGTCCGGTCATCGTAATTGGATCATAATAAGGGCTCCCTAAGTTAATAATTAGATATTTGTGTATACTATTTAAGAAGCGTGAAATAGAGACTTACAAATAAATGTAAAACAAATAAATCTATGAATAAAAAACGAACAATTCCCAAAATTCCTTTATTGATGACACTAAAGTTCGTTAATACCTTCTTAACATAAAAATAAAATAAAATCGGTTCGCAAACAGAGTGAAAAAGGTTTACTGAACTGTATATAGGTGGTAGAGCCACGCTGAAGCTACTACTGGTTTCAGCATGAATGGGTCGGCTCGCCCGGGATGTTACTCTCTCACAGAAAACCGAGGTGAAGTAATAGTGCTTGCATTGTTGCATTTCGTTGGATCAGTGAGAGTGCCGCAATGCCCACCTTCCCTCATCTTCGTCCCTCTTTCCTACCCTACTCCCCCTTTCCTATTCACCCCTCCCCAAAACCAAGTGTTCGTTTCCCTTATATGATATAAAAAAAAATTGTTTATCTTCACCTATTTGTATATTTATATACAAATTATAAATAAACATACATTTTAAATATAAATGAAAATAATAATAAATGAAAATGAAATATTACTTCGTCCGTCTTCAACATTTTAATGAAGACATAGAAAATGTTATGAAATAATATTAGATACTTAAACAATTCTCACTTTATGTATGTCATAACATACACTAATTAACTATTATAATTATTTATGTGAATAAAAGCTGCTAGTTATTATGAAAAAATATTTCTTAAAGTCTTGTTATTAGCTGCCTTTATATGCACGATTCAATTGGATTGTGCTGGATTTAACACGAGAAAGCGCATACGCGAATTCACAGGCGATTGTTATTGTTTGTCTTTACACGCACATACAATCACGAGCGAAAGCAATTCATGCGGGAAAGAGCATGTCGTGTTAATTGCTAATGGTTAGCTTAAATCGAATTTCAAAAAACTTCGCCAACCGAAAACCTGCAAAATTACTTGCACCAAAAAGTTAAATATAGTTTTAGCCTAAGTTCAGTTTAGTTGAATTAAAGTAGACTGACTGCATACATTAAAACTATAATATTACTAGCGATCCTCCCCAGCTTCGCACGGGTGCAATGTAGATATCCATTTTAATGAAATACTATTTAAGGGCAGTTTTGATTTACATGACATTTATTACGTATGTAATGTATTTAATTGGATAAGGAATAATACTGTATTGTATAACATAGCTTGGTAAATAACACATAATTATTTTTGTAAACAGATAAAATTGTTACTGTGGGGTTATCCTTTAGAGATAAATATATAGCACCGTGGACTTTTTTATTGATCTTTTTAAGATATACAATTCCGTAGTACATTAATTTGATCTATCTCATAAGGTTTAGCCAGCGTTTGCGATTTAAGCGTACAAAAATATGTTTGTTACGACATCGCATTACAAATCTTTGAATTTATCTGCTTTTCTGTACTATAATATGTGTGTATTATACACATAAACCTTCCTCTTGAATGACTCTATCTACTGCTGAAAACTGTATTAAATTCCGCTGAATAATTTACAAGATCTAAGGGAACAGACAACGGAAGCGATTACATCTTATACTATGCAAAGATGATTCATAAAAGGCATTGAGTAATCAGGTAGAACGCTAACAGAGGTGGTTTGTACGAAAACCGTAAATCAGATTAAAATCTTTATACCATATTCAAAGGTACACAGTGTCATACATAATTACATATCCAATCGAGATTTCACTGTTAAAACTATATTTCACTCTTTCGTCCATGTGGCCCTAAAGAAAGGCGAAGTTTGCAAAACTTGATATAAAAACTTTCACTAAACGATACCTTGGTGAATTTTTTATCATAACAATTAGCAGTTACTATTATAGAGTAGATAAATGATACTGATAGTTAAATATTCTGGATACAAGTTGGTAAAAAACCATGAAATCCATTTCCTGACCGAATCAATAGCTCTACAGATGATTTCACTGACTGCTATAACGTTGCTTTATGTTAATGATGTAATTTTTATCGGTAAACTGTTGGCATAACACTGAATTAACAACGTATTGATTTATTTATTCTGGCTCAACAACGATAAATTACACAAAATGCACATTAATAATAATAGCTTACAGAAGTAAATTTGTTATCTTATTAATGTTGGGCACAACTTTTGCAAAATTATATATATTTTTTTTTATGAAAGTTACGAAATACAAAACAATTGAGTACTGTGTCCATTGAAATTCTTGCTTGTATCTCCGTAACATATATCCAAATCCCTTGTGTTATTATTGTATGCTCTGCACCTTCTGTATAACGGATTACAATAGAGAAGTTATTTGAGCTATGTGGAACTTGTAAGATACTTTGTTTTCTGTTGACTCTTGTGATTATTGATAGTTGGCTCAACTCTCGCTGTATCCCATTTGGAATTGATTATTTTGTGTAGAATGGAATAAGAGCTAAAGCTACGTCTGGATGACAGTGTTTTGACCCCAAGGTAATTTAGCCTAGTTTCATATGACGGTAGTTTGCGTCTCAATGCGAATTTGATGCCAAAAACACTTACAAATCGTCTTTGGATAGCTTCGACGCAATATAATATCAATCACATTTCATGCGTAATTACATGCCTTGAAATCACCTTATTGTACGATAGTGTCTTAAATTTAATAAAAAAGTTAAGGCGGTCATAAGCACCGTCGATAGAAGTGAAAATCAAAGACAATGGATTAACTGGTGGTGGTGGTATCATAAATTAAAAAAAAAATTGTAGTCTGAATTATTTAAATTTCATAATTTTATAATGTTAGCGTTAGTCTGGTTTTCACATCACTACGAGGAATTTTTATACAGTTTAGTAATTAATCAAATATATGGTGGGCTACACAAACTTCATACAGAATATCAACATTACATGTACGCAAGCTGCTATACTTTTTTTACTACGTTATACTAGGCGGGCCTAGTCTGTCGCAAGCGCAATACATCACGAGCATGTCTATGTCATCGGTGACGCGAACCTATAAGTTTTTCCCCTAGCAATATATGTTTTTAATTCGCTCAATGATGCTAAATAGGTTTTCACTCCAAAAAATCGTTCTGAAAGTTCGCTTTATTAAAAATGTGCGGATATGTAAAATTAGTTAGTCGTGACAAACATCTTATCAATATTAACCTTTCGTCGCAGGTTCATCAAAGGTTCTGGTAAAATTTAACGTATGATGGACACACCCATAACAAACTATGAATGGTTTGTATATGCAAATCTAAAATTACTCAGACCGTTTAGAAATTTATGTTGGCGTGGGACGAATATGAAATTTTGACAGGCTTATACCACTATCGTAGTAGAATTAATTGTTTGTGTGTTTGTGTTGTTGTAATAATTATATTATGTAAAAATTCGTTTAAATAAAAATCATTTTGTTGTTTCATAGGAGGTGGTAAAGCCACGATGAAGCTATTACTGGTTTCAGCAAGAATGGGTCGGCTCGCCCGAGGTACTACCCCCCGACCCACAGAAACACCCACGTGAATTAACAGTGCAAGTGCATTGTCGCGTTTTGTTCAGTCAGTGAGAGCGTCGGAGGCCCACCTCCCTTCTCCCCCTCCCCAAAACACAGGCCGGCAACGCACTTGCGACCCCCCTGGTGTCGCTAGTATCTATGGACGACGATGATCACTTACCATCAGGTGACCCGCCTGTTCGTTTGCCGCCTATAATATAAAAAAGTTACGTATTTCATTTGAATTAAGTGTAAACTGTCATTTGTCTTAATTGGGGCATTTATATCATAAATCTACACTTAAAACCCACACATACGTATCACATAACATATACATACACTAACGCTTGTTCAGCAGTATTTAGATTTGTACTATTTTGTATTATATTAAATCCATACTAATATATAAAGCTGAAGAGTTTGTTTGTTTGTTTGGTTGAACTCGCTAATCTCAGGAACTACTGGTCTCATTTGAAAAAATCTTTCGGTTTTAGATAGCTCCTTTACCGAGGAAGGCTTTAGGCTATATATCATCACGCTAAGACCAATAGAAGTGGAGCACCAATGAAGAATGTTTCAAAATCGGGCATTTTTTCGTTTTGATTGCTTTCGCTGCGTGTTAGCGTTAGTATATTATATACGTAGCCATGGTAACGTGGTAACTTTCTAGCGCAAACATTTTCAAATATTATTTTGTGTTCCTATTCAAAAAGTTTATTCTACGTTAGTTTTGCTTCCAATTTTTTATTTGCAATCTATTTACGTATTATAAAAATAAAGTGTGTGTATGTAAAAATAGATAATAACGTTTTGTTGAATGGATATAGCTACAAATAACAAAAAAAATGTTTTTATATTCGGTCGATATTTTTATATTATAATATTTTGTCAGTTTGTTTATTTGTTCTGGGTAATCTCCAAAACGGCTGGACCTATTTTAACGGGAATTTTACTGGCAGATAGCCGAAATTATAGCGGTTGACATATTCTATTTTATTTGTAATGTACACACCTACATACAATTTTACATTTCTTTAATACATTTTAAAAAAACGCGTGTGGAGCCGCGTGTGGCAGCTAGTATATTATAAATAAGGACTATAGTTCCTTTTATTGTCAGGTCTCCTTGTTTACAGAACATGGTTATTGTTTAAAATGTTTCCGGCGGTTAGCAGCTGCAACACAGTTGTTAACTACAGCAGTTACTAGTGTTTATATAATTATCTATTTAGCTACAACTATATTGAAATAAATTAAAATCCAAATCCATCCTTTTTTGTATATATATTTGCATTGATACATGTGATATTGAATTTTTTTTTTATACGACTATATTATATTATTTGTAGAAATTTGAATAAATAAATAAAATACAAATTTTAAGTGAAGCGTAATTAATTATATTAGCCTACCTCATGATGTTGTTAAATATAATCATATAGTTAGCATTAAGTAATACCTAGCGTGTCCGTCTATAGATTTTATTGTTCGTGTATCCGACTACATAGAAATCTAATGTTCCGCGCGTTAGTTTCACACAACAATATTGCATAACCTGTAATTGACGAATTAAACAAAGTAAATATACCGTCGTAAAAGTCGTGTTGGTCGAGTAGTTTGACCGGTGGAGTAATAATCCGTTGTCCACAGGTTCGAACCCAGACGTATTCCAACGAATATTTCGGAATTCGTATACATTTACTCATTTAAATTGGTAACACTATCAGCTGGAAGGGACTGAAAATATCGTGAGGAAACCTGAACCTGAGAAATGTTTTTGTAGTACTATTGGGAAAACATAGAACTGTGGATTTCTCAGAGTTTGAAATCGCCAACACGTCGTGGGCTGGCGTAGTGATTATGCTATAACGCTGAAAACCTGGGGTAAATACGACCACAGGATGCAGTGAGATAGGTTTAATTAAATCTTAAAAACACTTAACATATAATATAAATAATTTAATAATATAAAAGTAATTAATACATATAAAAAATATATATATGAAAATCTCAAGGAGTGCGAAAATCAAGGCTATGGTTTTGAAAGGGATACAAGATAGAAAAGGGTCCACAGAACTTATACTAGGAGAGTAGACGTCGCTTAGCTGGATGTAGTTTCGGCCTCGAACACAGGGTTCACTGGGGAACCACGAATGCACCACCGGAGGAAAATCTCATGTGGACGACCGCCCGGACTGGCAGGTCAGCAGAGCACCACAATACTCGCTGCAGTCGGCCGGCTGCCCAACACGGCAGGCTCAACTACTCTCAAGTAGGGTCTGGTCACCGCAACGCAGTAGTATTGGGTACTAGTACCCATATTAAAAAAAACCCGAACACCGGGGTTTACATGAAGAACGGGATGAATGTGCCGTACAACGCGGCAACTGTCCGCAGAAGCTCGAGATTATAGCTAGAAGCTCCTTACACATGAGACACCACATCACCAACATCTGGGAGCAGCTGAGGGAAACACTCCTCACGCTTGCGACTTCAGATCAAGAAAAAAGTTCGACCGGAACGAACTCGACAAGGTGATTTTACGAATCTGACAGCTAACGAGATGCCAGATTGGGAAAACAAATTCCGACGATGCGAGCGTCTCAGATACTCAATCAATTAACAAAATGAAATTGTTTCAATTGCAATATTATCAGGCTGTAATTATTTAATATTTTAAAATTATAAAGGGTTTTTTTATCTAATTTTGGTACAATTTAATGCAAAGTAAGATCTGAGAGCAACAACACTAAGCCATAGATTATGAACCTAGTGGAATATAAGCAAATTAACCACAAATAAGTGTTTACTACCAATCTGATGACATAAGTGTGTCATTACTGTTATATTTTCTGTGGAATGTGTAATGTTATGTTGTTATTACCTATTAGATAATTGTGTGAATTAATTGGATACATACACCGTTGGAATTTACAACGTGACAATGCCCATACCTTCCTCCGGGGAGAGGCCTATGGTCCTGCAGTGGGTCTCTTACATGAATGAAACATGCCGAAATACCTACATAAAGTGTAATCTTAACAATTTTATACACACTGTTTTCAAATTGAAATAATTAGATAAATATATTTATTTCATATAAACTTATAATATATTACTTGTATAACTGGATATCTGTATATCTATCATAATAACGAACATCATTGACCTAATGATCAACTTTTAAAATCCATATTACTCCACTGCTACACGTAGACATAATTCAGTAATGTCACTTATTTTAACAAAAATGAATAAAATATAATTGGTAAAAAAAAGTGTGTGTGTACTTATGTACACGCGTTAAAAGTTATACTTCTTTGGCGTAACAAGATAAAAATCTTTTCAAACATTTTATCTTTCGCCTTTTCTACGTTTGTAAAAAAAACGAAACTAACAATACAAAAAAGGTATTCAATACATTGAAAGTTTTAATACAAAGAAATACAAAGAAACAAGATGTTGACTATAGCTAACTTCAGGGTGTCGGTTCTTCGTGACGGTGTGCGCGCGCATCGTAAAAATTTACTCTCATCATTTTTCCCTAACGCGTCAAAAGAAGTATAACTTCCATAAATTGTGTAATACAATGGTAAAATATATATTTCAAAATGTACACTAGCTGATACCCGCGATTTAGCCTGCCTCGTTTATTATTTTAACAATATATTGAAGAACAGAAGAAAAAACATAAGCACCATACCGCTTGCCCCACTTCTTAGAGCTCGAAAGATAAAAATCGTAGTTTCTTAAAATTACAAAAACTTTATATTAGACTAGCGGGCCCGGCAGACGTTGTCCCACCTTGATTATAAAAAAATCCTTGACAATTATATACCAAAACCTACCTGCATGAAAATCCGTTCAGTAGTTTTTGAGTTTATCGCGAACAGACAGACATACGCGGTAGAAGACTTTTATACTATGTAATGATGATACATGAAGATATCATAATATTTTAGGACCAAATTATTGCGCGTATACGTATTTTATGCCGTGAAGAAGTGAGACAAGCGGTATGGTGCTTATGTTTTTTCTTCTATCTTGCAAGTGAAAGAAAAAAAATGAATCGAAATTTATCTGGTACCTAATTTTGGCGTGAAGCAAATGTAACGGCAAACCTCTATAATTTTTTGGGAAGACGACATATCTTTGTTAAATTTCATATTTATTAACGCCAAGGATAACTCTTTACTAATTTTATATAGTTGTATTTAAAAAGAAAAAACCATTATTTTTCTACTTATTTTTTTTTCCAATTTTAATTTAATTGGATGCTTGCTCAGTTTGTTTACATAAAACTTTAACTTCGCGTATTATTAGCATTTACTAAATATCTAATCAATTCTTGAATATTGGTAACTCTAAAATAATATTTGTTACTTTTTGTTTTCTCTTATGTGAAATTGTACCAGTTCTATATTTTTACTTTCTGTTATAATATGTTCTAGTATAATTACCTACTTATTAGTTACATCGTTATCCTTACTAAAATTATAAATGCGAATGCGAGTTTGTTTGTTAGTTAGTTTTCAAACCTTAACTACTCAACATATCATTATGAAATTTTGAATAGACGTTGTTATGGGTACAGAAAAGGACTTAAAAGTCCATTTTACCCAGAAAAAAAGGTACAGTTCCTGAGGCATAGGTGAAATACAATCATGCGAGCGAAGTCGCGAACAAATGCTAGTTAAGTATAATTGGTTACTTAATAATGTTGTTACGTACTAAACTAAACCTATCACACATACAAGAACAGAAAAAAGTCCTGATAAACAAGGGCTACAGGGCAGGAGAAGGATCGTGCGTCCTAACAGTTCATGAATCCCAGGGATTGACCTCCAAATCGTTGGTGATCCTGCAAACAAACGGCAGAAGGATGCAAATCCACGATAGCGTTTCACATGCTATAGTAGCAATATCCAGACACACCAACACCTGTGTCTACTATACCGACGTGACTGACGATGCAATTAGTAGGTTCATCCATAGGGCCGTGGACGCTTCGGCGCGGGACATTGTGGATTATAATATAACAATAGCAATAAAATATAAGAAAGAAACCGCCATAAAGGCAATAATCACAATGAAAAAAAAAAGTAAGATATCGTAACGTAACATATTAGTTAAGTAAAATAATAATAATAGTTACATTTTAAACGATTTTTTTTGACAAAACTAATAGAATTAACAAAAGCAGAAAAAAATCGCGGACCAAGAATCCGCAGAAAAAAAAACGAAACCTATCTTATCGTAGTAACCTTTATAGATAAATAAATGAGGATAGTGATATGTCAGTAGAAATTTTTTACCACAACTAAGAGAATCAATTTTCAATGCCAGTAAAACATATAAAGCCAATGTGATAGTATTATTTATGAAATCCGCTCAATCTAGACGCAGTATATGCAGGATAAAACCCCGGGCTTACCCCGGATCTTTAATATTTTCTAACAATCAATGCAATTAGTTTAATGATTATGCCATCCGCAAATGATTTATTATTTGCCAACGGCAACTACATCAACATTTCAATGCACACCATGTGTGTCTGTTGAACATAAAATTTAAATAACCAGGAAATTTCATTCTTTCAATATATTCTCTTACTTTTGATAAACCGGTCAGATTTAAATATTTAAATGAAATAATTAAAAAAAAATTTGGAGCTTTCTAATTCGTATATCGTGACCGAATGGTAAACGCACTTATGTAGTAGGTGGAGAACTGATAAATTAACAAAATCTGTGTAGGAAACAGTGAAAGTGGCATGCGATTAGTCGATTAACCAAAGTTTATAAAAATTCGTGCCGATTACGCGTTCATCGGTTCACAGCGATTACATCTGTTGCGTACCATGATATCATTATTTACACGCGTCTCAAGTATAAATAAAATTGAAAGTACTTACCAATACAACTCACATTGGCCGAAGTAATAAAAATTGCGTAAAACTGTTTCAATTATCACAAACACAAAACTGCGCGGTTAAAAATTGCACTTAAAAAAACGATGCACCGGCTCACAATAGTATTTATTGTTTCACAAGACTGAAGATTTAAAAGAAAACGCTAATAATAAGCAACGATATTCACATTAAACTGTTGATATTTCCCAATCGTTTCGAAGTGACGTCGTACTACAGTACAAATTGGTTCTTTCGAGAATCGTGAAAGCAAACTTCGTGCCAATTTAAATTCAGATGACAGTTACCATGGCGGGTATCGGAAATCGTATTGGCGAAAGGGATTCGGTTATCACGATTGCGTATTTTTGTAACGTGCGCTAAGTATGATGCGCTTGTAGCGTGTGAAAATATTGCGAGCATTCGCCTGCCAATATTGTATACAGTAGTAGTATTGTAATTATTCATGTCGTTACATTTGACTGTAACTATATAAGTAAAAATAATAATACTCAACTAGTGTTCTTATCACAATATGGAGACAGATTTCTTAAAACATATTTCCAGGTACACCAAGATGCTTGGATGCAAGATGCTGCAAAGCCCAGTACGAGTTCGTGAATCCTCCTCGCGGTGTACGTCAGTCAACGTCAATCACTCTGGTTGAAGGCTAAAAATCTGACAGGCGGGTTTCTTCCCGATAGCTCTCTGATAACTAGAGTGGACGTAGGATGAAAAATGGGCGGGTTCGACATCGACTCATCATACTGCTGGGCAGCCAGAAAGGAAAATCGCTGCTTCCTTTAATTAACTTAAGGAGCGCCTTCGTCCACACTGGGCCACTCTTATTCATCTGAGCAAGGAAGAAACCCTCTATAAAAATTACTCCGATAGAGCTCACTTCGAATGCAAAAAATAAAACCTCGCTAAAACATTAAGACGACTAAAATTACTTTTAAAACATTATAGACCTTTTAAACCCAACCTTTTACATAAATCAAATAATAAAATCTCGTTAATATTGATAACGGGAAAATCTTAAAAGTTACAACGGAGGCTAAGGTTGTAGTCGGCGATGACAGCCCAAGCAGATATCCTCTTTAAGAAGATAAAAAGAAACGCGCGTATCATTCTTGTACCAGGTAGTCAACGCATAAAGAGGCTACGTTAGGGGTTTATAGTTGGCACATTCAGGCAGTTGGGGTAGTTTTCTCCAACTAAAAAAAGGTCCGATATCTGTATTTCACAATAACTGCACCTGTATACAATTCAAATATTTACCAACAAAATTATACTCTTATAATTTAATATTTCAGTTCGTTTGCGGTCAGACTATTGCTTAGCTTTGTTCCTGCAGAAAGTATCAATTCCCTTATTAATTTTTATTAGCAAATTTAACGCTATTCGATGACTGGCTATTTACAACAATTTGCATTCTTAAAGCACTTAACAACAGATTAAGGATTGACGTTCTTTTTCTTACATAAAAATACCTAATTAGTAATTTATAATATGTATGTTAAAACAAAAACATTCTACTTGAAAATTTCGCTAATACAATTCGTTGTTTATTGTCTTGTAATGTATCTCGTTCCAAAGCCATGAGTCACCTTATATCATTGTCTGGAAAGATAAACAAATGCCTAAAATACGTAAATAATTGCTTGCTCTCGGGGACATACTAAGCGGCGCACGCCTACGTATATTTTATTATTGAAGAATTAATGCATATATCCGTTTAAAATTAATAGTTTCCGACGAGTAAAACTCTTTTTTTATATCATAACTAATGGATGTTATCGTAAAAGTGTACAGGCTTTCATTTTTATAATCTTTTAGAAATTTAAGAATCAATGTAACTGCGTGGGAAATTGTTTGGGTTTTGTTCAAACAAAACGTAATACGAACTGTGCTGCTTAAAAAATATTTTATCATAAGAATCACGGGCGGCGTTTATTCAATACAAACGTATTCCACTGTTTTAGACTGGGTAATGGAACTAGATCAAATATTTTTATATCACATTTAATCTGCGTTTATCACTATCATGTTCACATGTTTTTATTTTTTCCATAGATTCAATGTTACAAAGCTTTTGAAAAGTACTACAGATGCTCAGTTACGTCACTGTTAGACGCCCGACTTACAGTTTTGAAGAACGTTATAAATAAAACAAAAACATATAGATACAGTCAGAATTCTTCTTAATTAATTTTCATAAAGGAATTAACATCGCTTCAGTTTCATAGGAGGAAACAGGAGAATACAAAACCATAATGTCGTTTATTTTATATAGGTAAAATGAGTCCACACCACAGGTGTTTCTTTTGTACTCTATCTGTTAGTTCGGGCAGAGTGTGATAGCAATAAACGCATTTCCTCTTGTGGTTATCACAGAACAATCTATTTTTAAAGTGAAACTTTTATTACATCGTCTCAAACTTTTTCGTCTGTGTGTTGCATGTCGCGTGATGGTCGGCCGCGGAGTAGGGATAAAGTGAAAGGCGCTCGTCAGAGCAGCCAGGGCCAATATGGCGACGCCTATAGTTCGCAGCAGCTGACCGTGTAGTGTATAGACTATTATTAGTTAAATGTCTATAGTTTGAAAAAAAGTATTACTTTTATAAAACCACACAATCCTTTTTTTCTTTAAGAAAGGATCACAATTTAAAACAGTAATTGCTCATTGACAGTACGCCCAGATACTGCGTCGACGAATCTTACATAGAATAATAATAAATAACATGTTTCGATAAAACCAAAGCACAGGAATAGAGCGTCTACAAGTGATCGCCTAGCTAGGCAGTTACAAAAATCCATTTTTAAAACTTTATTATATGCTTATCATCTTATTTAAGACCAACCGAACGTTAACTTAAATTCTTCTCATTTAAGTAAAATGATACAGGTCTGCCGTTGTGCGCGCATCATACAAAAATTACTGGATTGATTTCGATAATTTTTATTACTTAATTTTACTTCTCAAACACTTGGTCCTTATCTAAAAAAGCTATCACGATATCCTTATATATTGTTATTAAAGTTTTAAGAATAGAATATAATAATAGTTAGTATATATTATTACCTACCTTTACGACTACAATATTCCTTATGAGGATAACATAATCTGTATTCGTATCCGTTCTGAGCAGCTGGAAATTTATTTTATTCTTTGGAACGTCGGCGAACTTTGATATGTAAGCGGCAGCGATCAAACAATATGATCGAATTATATTATACACTTGTCGCACGTTTTTCAATAAAACGGCATGTTTTTCACTAAATTATAAAATAAGCAATCATAATCGCGGACTAACCTACTGTGAATCAAAGTATCACGCTTTGTGACATAAATACATTTGTTCGCTTAGATTTACTACTATGTTGTTAAATGAAAAAAATCATTATTTTAATACTAACTAGTGGGCGCCCAGTGGTCGACATTCGACCATAGTTCATTGAATTTTTAAAGTTTGAACTTTATTAGGGTTCTTTTATCAAAGGGTATTATAACCTCTATAATTAAAGGCTTTCATCATGCCTACTCAGTTATTTGCCACTTTTTTTCAATTATATAAACATAAAAAAAATCGATGTCCAAATGAAAATTGAAATTAATTATAAATTTGAAACAAAAAACAGGCGGTTACATAAGGTGGTAAGGCTCTTAAATACTAAGTAAACATAACTTTACGAAAATAAAAAAAAATTATCGGACCCCCTCATGACACAATTTTCAATTAATTTTACACGACACCATGGACGCGTGGTATTTCTGGGTGATATTGAATTAAATATAGTCTATACATTATGAGTAATGAGGATTATGTTAGGAGGATATGTTAGGAGTATTATGAGGAATAGTGATATACCCAGTATCATCATTTGGAAAAGTAATGGATACACAATAGAATCAAATTATGAATCCAAAACAAAGATGTTTATAATACTACCATTAACTTTTGAAAATGAATTCATTTTTGTTCATAATTCATCATCAACTGTACTAAATATAATTGCTACATCAAGTTGAACTGCATCATTGTAACCGCGGAGATATAAGTCATGGATTACTTTCATGACCAAACAAATTTTCTTATTTTGATTTTACTAAGTATTTTTGCTCATTTTTTATTGAATCATCATTTGAGTACACCATAAAGAAATACTAAACATTAAAATATTGACATTGACTTTGGAAATATTGATTTACTCTTATGGCAACATGAAGCAAAGTGACATGAAGTGAAAGCAGTCTGTCACATAAAAATTTTGACATTCAATAAAACCAAAGAGAATAATAATTATTTCAGTAGTTCCATAAATTTACTAAAGATAGATTATTTATCAATTAATATTATGTATATTATGATTTTACATATTATATTATTCTAAAATTAACCTACAATTTGACCAGTTGATTTCAAAGGGCATATTGTAAGGCATGCAACGTCAGTCATGTTAAAAATATTTAAAAGGTAATTGGAACGTAAGAAGGTTGAAGGATGTTCGAAACATCTTTTTCATTTACATATATGTTGTGTAAAATTCAAGCAGTAGTGTGAGTAATGTATATTTTAATTAATTTAATATGATTGTAATGCATTTTATATAAAAAAAAATAGCTTTGTGCACTTCTCTGCCATATAAACTTTAACTATGCCAAATTTCAAGTTCATCCGTTCGCGCAATTCGCTTAAAAAAGGGTGCAAAGTTTTGGCTTCACATGTTAATATATAAGATATGTTATAATATCATTGTTGAATGTAGAATAAAAAAGGGTAATTAGAACGTAAGAGTAAAAAAAATACATACAGTCGAGTATAGCAACCTCCTTCGCAACCTTTTTTGAAGTTTGGCAGTATGGATTAATTCCTTCGCCTGTCCTATTGGACGAATATTATTACTACTTTTTTGAAGTCCGTTATTGACGGATGTCAAAATGTCTTTTATATTTACATGTGTGTATATGTTGTGTAAAATTGGAGCAGTAGTGTGAGTAATGCATATTTTAATTAATTTAATGTACTTATAATGCATTTTATATAAAATAAACAATTCTCCTCCATATAAACTTTAACCATGCCAAATTTCACGTTCATCCGTTCGCGCATTTCTTTCAAAAAGGGATACAAAGTTTTGGCTTCACGTATTAATATATATGATAATAGAAAGTATGTCTATCAATATTTGTATTGACTTGGTATTGGTATCTATTAACTGCAAGACCGCAATAGTCTCACAGGCTCAGTCTTGACTTGCTCATATTTTGGGCAAAACTAATTACCTGATAATGTGAATTCGTCTCTTTTCAATATAATAATCTGTACGCATAAAGACAAATTAAAGTTTCTGTTGATGTGAAACATCTATAGGCGCCGGTAAAGTTGATTTAGTGCCGCGACGCGCGTTGCGACGCAAAACGCGAACTTTACACTATTAACGAAATGCTCAAAAACATTTGCAACCCTATCTGTGTAAACATAAGATTGAAATTGTTTTGTCGGCCACTCGTTTTACTAGTGTTAAGCGGCGCGCACCGACGACCTAGCGCCCTTTGATAAATGCCGCCAAACATGATAAATTAAAAAATTCCGCGCCTGCGCCTGGTTGTATGTTTGTATTTAATAAAATGTATAATAAAAATATTTATGTAATAAAATAAATAAACAGTCATTATTTTATGGAACGAATTTGTAATGCTTTAACTTTTCATTATTCCATAGCTGATTCCTGTCGTAATCTGTTCTTTTAGGAATAACTTATACAAAACAATTTCGATTTATTCAACAAGGTCAATTTTTTTTGTTTGTTCGTATTAATCACCGACTTCAACGAGACTTTCATTGTCAAATAGAGGAATTTCTATGGTATTATCTAAGCTATATATCATTACACTTCTCTATAGGATCTAAGAAGCACGCCTTTTATTGTCACTTCACTTTTGGAGGCACGCTAATCTTAGAAAGTTGTAAATCCATATTTTTTTGTATCTCAAAAAGTGTAAAAATGTACACCTTGTTATCTTGGGTACTTGTGGCATATAATAATGGTTAGATACTGTTGTAAAATTTTCAGAAGGAAAACCAATCAATATCACGAGACATAGTTTTAGGTTTAGGTGGCTTCTCATACATTGAAAACAGTTTTATTCAATTTACTCTTAAACTATGAATCCAATATAAAAAAACGCGTTTGTCTATTTCTATAGTTTTTCATTAGAGAAATCGTTTAATTTTTTGTAAAATTACAACTTTAATATTTTTAGTGCCCTACGTCCGAACTCTATCTACTACAGAGACAAACCACTATGTGACGCGGTAACTGCTCAGGAAATATAGATCACATTTTGTATATGGATAACTTAAAAAAAAACTATTTAAAAAAATCCAAAAAAAAATTAAAGATTAAAGATTTATTTTTAATTTTTTTTACAAACTCTTCCATTTTTCTGTTCTTATGGCAATTTTCCAATATTATAGAAATTCTCTGTAAGGGCACTGCGTACCCCGCGTACCCTCACGAAAAAAGCTCTGCTAAAAAGTAATGATAACATTTAACAAACATAACTCTAAATCGGTAGAGGAGTTAAATAGCCGTTATAAAATTACATTTAATAAATATCAAAGACATCCCATAATTAAGTTTCAAATGAAAGAACAAGATCATTTTCACGAGTAAGAAACAATTTTTGATAAGACGTATACCCGCAACATCGTCTGCACCGTTTATTAACATAATATATTTTATGCAAACAGGAAAAAACATAAACACCACACAGCTTACCCTAATTCTACACGGCAAGCTTAGAATAATAATCAACCAAATAAATATCAATAAAATCTTAACATTTATTGCGTTTTGTTGTTCAAAGGATTTCTACTGATCCTAAGTAATTACAATACTAACCCCCATATACTTAGTCGTTTCTTCGACCTCGACTACGTTGTAAGCAAAAACTTTAAATGCAAAAAAGAGCACGTGTCGGTTTAAGAAATAATGCTTTTCATTTTCTCCGGTTTTGGGCATGCTACATTTTAGAGGCAACCCCTTTTTATCGTGGTGTGCGTGTGCACTCGTGTAATCGCTGGCACTCGTGTACGATTCTATGCTTCACTTTTGTAATCACCTAAATTATCGAACGATCTTTCTATGCGTTATTATTCTAAGACGGCAAGATAACATATCGCAGAACGCGTAGCGGTTATAAAATTCATCGTTTTTTATAACTTTTTATTAAATAGAAGCTATCTTGGTAATCTTTTCTTAGATAAGGCCAAGAGTGTAAGAAGTAAAATAAAAAATGATGCAATCATACAGTCTTAGAGTTAAGTGCGTACAATGGGCATGCCTCTATCATTTCTTTATATATAGGTCTATAAGTCTTGATGAAATTTTTTTCGTGTTCTGCTGGATTCATGTAGGACATTCACAATTGGACCCGGTAGGTGGCACTACCCACACACCCACCCACTTCTACCGTCTTGACCCCTCAGACCGCAGTCGGGGCCCTTTGGTAGAGACCAAAACCTGTCAGGGGAGCAGACGTAACGCCGATTAGGCTGTCCCTGCTCCCCCGGCCAAAAGGTGTAAGAAGGTGCCATGAGGTTTAGTCCATGCGAATCGGATATAACACATCCTCAGCTGCCCGGTGCGATGGATATCCGTTACAGATCTCCCCATGTAAAAAAAAGGTGTTGCTACGACTTGATTCCGGATTTTTTTTTATTATCAGGGCAGGAGAACGTCTGATAAGCCTGTTAGTTATTTATATAAGATACAAAAAGATGAGGTGGTAGGATTAATGCAATAACCTCGTTGATAAATTCTTCTATGAAAAAGGTAGTATAAATTAAAATCAGAGGTAAATGAATAAACGACTTTTTAAAAGATATAAAATATATTTAATTACAATTACTCCGCATCTATATTAACAAACCAATCTATAGGAAATGTATCTTCCGGCAGTTTCCGAGGATCTGATGATTTTAACTACCTGAAAAGGAAATGGCATTTACTAAATGATATAAGTATATAACTAGTAACTGCCCGCAGCTTCGCAGGCGTTTTCTATGCAATAATTAGTAACTCAAAAATTCAAGCTTGAGGGAAAATTCGTTACGAGTTTGACCATGTTTACACGTTTGATATAAAATTATCTTTAAAAGGAATGGAAGCACTTTAAGTCAGTTCCATAACTAGAGATAAGTAGTGTGCTGATATTGCTATTTATTCGTTGTACAAAATATCATTATTTGTAACATAAAGACGTTTAAATAAGCATTTAAAAAAAGTTCGTAGTTAATTCACTTTTTATAGAATAATATGTTATAACTGCAATGCAGACGAAGGAACAGCATAATGCACTACAATAATTGCCTTAAAACTGAAGTAAGTCTCAATGTTACCGAAAAACAGTACTGGGATAAACCAAATTTACAATAACGCGAGCGAAGACGCGGGCAAAAGCTAGTGAAATATAACTAAGGACGCGGCGTATACAATACCCAATCTGACTCGGGTCAGTTCGCTACAAACGAATGTTAAAGATACGTTTTGTCACAACACTCCATTTGATTCTTTATTTTATTATTATAATTTATTTGTTAATATTTTCTGTATAATGCATATATGTGACTAATTTCCAGATAAATATTGAAATTTAATAAAATATATTCTATTTCACTTTCTAATTCACTCGAATTTAATTTTAATCAAGAACAAAGTGTGTTTAAATGTCACACAACAATATAAGAAATATAGCTACGAACAATATCCAATTTTAGTTACATTTTGCCACTTAATATAACTATATATGGGTCATTCCATGTCAAATCGACAAATTTTTTACCTGACCCCCTTTGATTTCGCTGAAAATTTTCTATCTTTTTCTACCCCCCGAAAGTTATTTTTCAGAATTTTTTCTATTTTTTTTTCCCGACTCAAAAAAAGTTATGAATTTTTGAAAAAAACCGCTCTTTTATTTTTAAATTGCCAGAACTTTTTCAAAAATTGACCGTTTGGGAACCTTTTTTTTTCCAAAATTTTTGTTTTTAAATGAAGTTTTCGAAAAAAAATATGAAAAAATTTTCAGAGTCCCAGATATATGAAATATTTTAGTTTTTTTGAAAAAACCGTAATTTTCTCAAAGTCCGACCGTTTTTTTTTTTTTTTTCTGCTCTAAAAATACTTCAACTAATTCTGCAATGATCCCCGTTAATCAAAAGATGTGACGACAGTCGCTTCTAATTTTTTTCTTGATTATAAAAAAACTTTTGTTGAATTTTTGCTGATTTTATATAACTTTGTTATGAAATTTTTTTTATTTCCTCGTGAAACCTCAAAAGTTGAAAAATAAAATTTTATTGGAGAATTTCAAGTGATTATCGTCCAAGAAATTGTTATTTAAAAAAAAAAAAATTTTTTTTCTCTCATTGACGTTATTTTTTTACTCTTATGGACGTTTTTTTTTTGGTACTGAAATATGACAACTTCAAAAATACAATGGGTTTAAAAGTTACCTCCAGTTGATACAATGTGATAATTTAAGAGCTATCGATTGTCGGTAAAAAAGATATCATCATATATAGATAGATATATATAGAGATAGATGGAATGTAATGTCCATATTTTAAATGAAATGTAGATGATATCTTTTTTACCGACAATCGATAGCTCTTAAATTATCACATTGTATCAACTGGAGGTAACTTTTAAACCCATTGTATTTTTGAAGTTGTCATATTTCAGTACCAAAAAAAAAACGTCCATAAGAGTAAAAAAATAACGTCAATGAGAGAAAAAAATTTTTTTTTTTTTAAATAACAATTTCTTGGACGATAATCACTTGAAATTCTCCAATAAAATTTTATTTTTCAACTTTTGAGGTTTCACGAGGAAATAAAAAAAATTTCATAACAAAGTTATATAAAATCAGCAAAAATTCAACAAAAGTTTTTTTATAATCAAGAAAAAAAATTAGAAGCGACTGTCATCACATCTTTTGATTAACGGGGATCATTGCAGAATTAGTTGAAGTATTTTTAGAGCAGAAAAAAAAAAAAAAAAAACGGTCGGACTTTGAGAAAATTACGGTTTTTTCAAAAAAACTAAAATATTTCATATATCTGGGACTCTGAAAATTTTTTCATATTTTTTTTCGAAAACTACATTTAAAAACAAAAATTTTGAAAAAAAAAAGTTCCCAAACGGTCAATTTTTGAAAAAGTTCTGGCAATTTAAAAATAAAAGAGCGGTTTTTTTCAAAAATTCATAACTTTTTTTGAGTCGGGAAAAAAAATTTGAAAAAATTCTGAAAAATAACTTTCGGGGGGTAGAAAAAGATAGAAAATTTTCAGCGAAATCAAAGGGGGTCAGGTAAAAAATTTGTCGATTTGACATGGAATGACCCATATGTACATACTACTAATGCTTTCCTACAAGTCATTCTGAAAGTATGGGCATAATTACCACGCCAGTCCACGACGTACTGGTGATTTCAAACTCTGAGAAATCCACAGTTCTATGTTTTCCCACATATAGTAGTACTACAAGAACATTTCTAAGTTCAGGTTTCCTCACGATGTTTTCCTTCAATGTCAGCCGATAGTGTTACCAATTAGTAAATGTACGTGAATTCCGTTGGTACATGCCGGGGTTCGAACCTGCGCACATCGAAATCATATTCCACCAGTCAAACCACTATACCACCACGACTTTCAAGTTTCCTACAAGCCTATAGAGAAAAGTGCCCAATTCAACTTACATTAGAACACGTATTTAATCATAAAAAATTACAAATAGTTATAAAAACTTTAAAGTTGCTCTTTCCATTCTTCAATAGCCTATATAATAGACTATCATAGTATGAATTCCTTATACCAGGTGAAAGTTTAAACGCTCGCAGTGTTCTAGGATATGACACTTCATTCTCACATTTAATATATAAAATAATAATATCAAAACAAATACTAATAAACAACAAAGAAAACCTAAGTTAAAGTTTGCTCTAAGACTTTCAAAAGTATAAACACAATCTAGGTTCAATTACCGGTGTCGAAAGCTACAATGGGCGACCCCGAGTTAATAACTTTCGATAATAAAATGGACAATAAACTTCTGTTGGGTTCCTGACATTCCCACGTTCCCTTTCAAGTGAAAGTAAAATCACCCGACGGTCATTGACACTGTGCTTTAACCCATGTTAACGCGTCCATACGCGTAAAGGATTTTGTATATTTTTTGTATTTTTCTAGATATTAATTAGGTCAAATATTAAGCACCAATCCTTTTTATTGATTTAGAACGAGAATCAAGTGCAGAGTATCCTCGATAAATATTGCTACTGTCTAAACATTCAGCCTGTATACATACCTGCCCTCTCTTGAGCCCAAAATATCTTGCAACAGGATCACCAGCTTGAATTCTCATCAACATATTCTCTTTTAACTTACTATATTTTTAGTCAAGGAATCTATATAAATAAAAATAAATTATTGGATGTATGTAAGCTCATTCATCACTTGAAAACGGCTGCAACTATTAAACTAATTGTAATTTCTTGTGAGTGTAATTGTTAAGTTTCCGTGAACGAAAATGTTTGAATGGATGAATAGCATTCATTCAAATCAATCTCATTACTTAAAAATATTCAATAACATACAGATATTTTGGAAACAATATTTTTATGAAAAATATTTTTGTTCATATCTTCATTAAAAAAAATCGTTATCCTGAAATTTTGGTTAAAAAGAAATGTTGTTATTCTCAAAATGGGTAATATATAAATTTAATATATTACGAAAAATGCATGAAGTGGATCAACAGTATAATCTTAGTTGATCTTAGATTAAATGCATTGTCAACTGTCAATTAGTAATTGTAATCATTTACTTATAACTCTTCAAAGATGTTTCATTCATTTACATCTTTCAAATAAATTGTATCCACAAAATCCTTAATTTACTACCAAATATACTTTGCTGGTAAAATAAATACAATAATTAATAACAATAAAATAAGAACTGACAACTTAAACATGCATTAGAGATTGTTCAAATGAAAACTGTGTCTACTTATCAAGATAAAGACACTCTGTCGTGGTCAATCGTTTTTAAACCCGTATTCAACATATGTTTAACTTTTTTGTATAAAAACAAAAAGGATACTATCTAGCTAGAAGTTCTTGCTTCTCATCAGGTGTGAGTACAATATGTTCCGGTACCAATTCATGCTCTGTGATGTTGATGAGTAATTCTGATTCTAAGAATTGTTCCAAAATGTATTTAGGAGCCATGTCCACTAGAGATTGTTTTGCTGAAGGTGTCATGCCTGCAAAAAGTAAAATTATATTTTAGTGTCAAATGTTTCCATAAACAAGTTTCATAGCTGTATTAATTAAATTAAAAATTATTAGGAACATGATACTATAACTAAACGAAAATTAATTTAATATATACATATAAATTAGACTGAAGTATCTGTTGTCTAAGCTAATCTCCAGGATGGATGAACCTATTTTAATGTTACTCATACTGGCAGGAATCATATAGTATCAAGACTAAACATCATCACATTTTTCTATGGAGGCTAAGCAATAAACATAGAATTTAACAGAGTTTCAGTTCATGGTTAGTAATAGCAAAATTACAGTAGAAAAAGGACAGTCAAATAATAGTCCAAATAAAACACCTAATTCCCAAAAAATAAGAAAATGATTTCCATGACAAATTAAGTCAGGGGCATCAACTACTTCTAAACTTAGTAATTAAGTCTTGTATTATTTAAAATTTGAGAGTCTCACTACCCTATAGTTGAAAATATCTTCTGACAACATTTTTAATTGTATGCGTCATAATAATCTGCTATATTACTTTATTAAGTAAATCAAACACTGATCTATAATTTCTCCCAAACAGCCAGGCACTTCTGTTACCTACCAAAGAGTAGTTCAGCATTTATAGTGATATCCATAACCCATTATATTTTCTTGCATCTCAGCATTTATAATCATATCCATACCCCATTATATATTATTTTTATTTACTATTATTAAATCAATATAGTATTAACTGTATACAGTTATTTAGTGTACATTATTATTTATATAATATAATGCATTTTTGTTTATTATGTATGGCTAGCTTATGCCTACTGCTTCAGTTACATTATTGTCAACTATAATGTAACCCTCAACAACAGTTCTTTTTTTCTGGATAAAATTTCATGACGATCGAGAAAGTAGTGAAAGCTATAAAGTGTAACAAATAAATAAACTCACATTCGCAATTATAATTAGTTAAGATGTAAGATAATACTTGCCTGCTTGCACAACAACAATTGCTCTATGTATATTCTCTTCTTGCATTCTCGTACAATATGTTTTAATAGTTTTAATTCCAATTTTAGCTTCATCGGGAAAGAAGACGAACATCTGGTCTGTCGGATCATCATTATGAGCCACAAGTACAATCAAGTCGCCCCTGGCTGGTCGCTTTTCACTACACAAGTATAATATAAGATAGTAAGAATGGGGATAATAGATACAGGAAATTTAGTAACTAGTCATAGGGCAGTTACCAAAAATTGAAAATTTAAATAGTTTACTCTTCAAGACATACCTATATTTATATAGTGAGCATCACTAAGCTTGTGGAATTAACAATATAGTGGAGCACTCAAATTAGTGTAAAAGATAAATTAGTAAAAGATTATTAATTACTATAAAATATTTAACACTTAGACATATAATTATATATTTATTTATTATTATTATTTAGTATATTTATAAATTATAAATGTTTGTAAAACAAAAACATAATATTAATGTTTGAATAGGGTTGGCATTAGAAATTCGCATCACGAATTTGGGGATGTTTTTATAGGGGCTGGTTACTCCGTTGCCCCGCGGAGACGCGTATTTTTTTTTTAATGCAGACCCTCTGAATATACTTTAAATATATATATATGCATACTAGCTGGCCCGGCGGACATTGCCTTGATAATAAAAAAAACTAAAAATCAACCGCAGTGCCACGAACCGGGTTCAATTGTGAATCTAAACCATTCTCGGATCCACTGGAACATGCACACAAAATTTCATAAAAATCGGTCGAGCCTTTTAAGAGGAGTTCAGTGACATATATATACACGTACAGAAACAATTTATATATAAACAATATTGCAATTTTTAAATAGGTTGAAACTACTATAAACTACTTTAAAACCTACTTGTTTATAGCCATGACAAATGTCGCACTATGAAACATCAAGCTGTGTCAACTTCAAAGAAATGTTATGTACAGTTTAGTTGCATTTGTACACATTTTATTACAAAATGCAAGTTCTAGATGAGAAAATAAAGAAACACTTAGTTGAAAAAACAGTGTCAGACACAACTAAACTTCATATAGGTAATTGCTTTATTTACCTGGGTTTATCACCAAATTGTTCTTTAAACTGCTCTAAGGTTTGATCCAATTCATCCTGCGTCACTAAATAACCACGGTCATGACATAACTGTAAATAAAATAGATTTAAAAATCATTTCAACGTTCGAAACATATCGAATACAGAATAAAACATAACCTAACTCACTTGCATTACAGTTTTTCGGATTCTCCAAAGTTTATACGTTTCCGCATCGTCATCCATGTTTTAAATAATTTGTAAATCAAGTTTATATATACTCTTGTATCTTATTTATAGTTTTTCCACGTTTTTCTTATAATTATCTTTATGTCAACAAAATAATAGAAGGAAACAAAATATCAATAAGAAGAGACAAATGGTTTCAAAAGACAAAAACTTTTGTCTAGGGATGTTCGATATTAGAAAAATATCGATGTTGACATAGATATAAAACTATTGAGGTACGTTTAACATCGATAGCGAATATCGATGTTTTTACTAGCAAATAAAACTGCCTATTTTATTTATGGCGATGTCTAAAAACATCGATGTTTATTTTAGTTTTCAAAAGTTTTGTCTCTGGTTTCAGTTCTTCGAATCCAATAAAAGGTTATTTACATTAGATCAAAATGTTTTCAGAGTTTTGACGCCATCAGGGTTATATTAAACAACGAATTGCATTATGGTCTTATGTACTTTATTAAAGAAGAAAATATATTGATTAGTAACTTTAAGCACAACTAACTGACAACATTCGGTATAAAATAGAAGTAGTGCATGAAATGTAAAAACATAAAATAATTTCAGAAAGAGTTGATTGACAGAGCTATAAAGAGTTACTACGTCACGTCAAGATAGTAAGAGCTTTCACGCGAATTGGAAAAGACAAGCTTAGTTCTGCGAAGCTGTGAAGGCCCATCAGGTCTCTTGACGTTGACGTTAGTCACTTCGCAAAAAAAAAATTGAAAAAACTTTTAATTTGCAATAATTAAATTATTTTTACAAATTTTCATTTTTCTGTGTCTTTATCTAAGCTTTAAAAAGTAAAGTTTATTTAAGTTCTCCATTATTAGTATGAGTTAAACACCAAAACAAATTAAAATATATAATTATCTATGGTTTTCTAGTAAATTTATGTGATCATTATTTATGTTCTCTGTGGCTAATTCTAATAAATCTGTGGATCTAGATTTTCCATATTGTGAAACTTGAAAGATTGATGTTTTTAGGATTATAATTCCTGAATGTGCTTATTCGCTTGTAAGTTATTGTAATTAGAGATAATGGCTGGCATTAAAGGTAGGTGTAGAACATGTAAACTATAGAATACTAAATGAATTCATGATAATCATCAGTATAATCATGAGTCATTTATTTACCAATCAATATTGTAAGATGATAACAGATATGCCCAAAACTATGTATTTTTATTTCCTAATGAAGTATTTTTTTATTTTTCATGTACGATCTTCGTGTACACATGAATAGGGTGAGTAATTGTGACTTTTTTATTATGTTGTGAAAAAGTTTTAACAATGAGATTAGATTATATTATTACAGGTGACAAAGCAATGTGTATTTTGTCACCTCTAACCGAAATAGAACTGAACGATTATATTTCTACTGTACAATAGTTTTTATATTAAAGCTTCACATTTACCAAATATTAAGTTAGAGATTAACATAAAGTAACAAATACATTCTTTGTAAATACATCATAATATTGTACCATTACTTAGTTGAAATATTAGCCAACATTAGTATTGATATATCGTACATAATAACTTTTGATTACTAATGTCTGTTAATTAATAGAAAAATTGAAGATTTGTGATATTATGATATCACTAATAACTATTTACAACTGTATTATGTATGTTTCGTTATGAAATAAATAATATTCATATAATTCACGTCAGACAGCACACAAAACAAATAGAAGAAGATACTGTAAAAAAAATACAGAAAACAATCTACATCTATACTAATATTATAGAGAGGTAAAGTTTGTCACATTGTGATGTTATAGGGGGTAATCTCATGAAGTACTAAACCGATTTTGAAAATTCTTTTACCAATAGGTAGCCACGTTATTTGTGAATGTCATAGGCTATTATATATCATTACACTAAGACCAATAGGAACGGAGCAACAATGAAGAATGTTTTAAAATCGGGTTTTTTTTCCTTTTGAGAGCTTCCGCTACGTGTTAGCCCAAAATGACTATTCCACGCGTACGAAATTGTGTGCAGAAGCTATTAATTAATTTTATTATTATTATTATATTATAAAGAGGTAAAATTTGTGAGGTTGTAGGGGGTAATATCTGGGGAATCGGAGAAAAAGGGGTCGAACAAAAATGTTTCTTATAAATGCTGCCTTAACAATAAGAGATATATGATTGAGTTCTAGAATAAAGTTGTAACTTATAATGCCTATTACCACCCAGCGAAGAAGTGGGCACGGGTCAGCTAGTTGATTATTGTTTTATCCAAGTGACATTGGTAAAATTGTTCTTGCTCACATATTGCCATTTTTAAATGAAGAAAAAGAGTGTGAGCTCTGTGTATTGTGAAAATGAAAATAGGATATATGAAAAAAGAAATCGAAGTCCTACAACTAGAAGCATGTTAGGCGTAGTATTGGAAGAATAAAGAAGGCTTGGACAGATTGTGTTAAAAATCATCGGTGTTATTACAAAAAAGTTAAATACTTGGTTTAAAAAGGTTTCCAATTAAATGCACTGCGCTCGCCTGACGCAAGTTCGCGTTATCCTTTTTCGCAATTCTAACTAAACGTAACCAAAGCGTGACAAAAAAAGCAAGATGGCGAACATTTAGCGGCCGCGGTGCATCTAATTCGAAACCTTTCTAAAGCGAGTATTCAATATGTATTTAACTTTTTTATGATAACACCGTATGGGTTTAAGAGTTGTAGGTACTGAGATTTTAGATGATACAAAAAAGATGGAAAGGAAAATATGTTGTACTGACCCTTGGTTCTGTTGTTTTCCAAAACGTATTTGAAATTATTGCTTAATCACTTGAAACCAACATTTATTTTGGATTAATGAAATAATAAGCATTCTATTTTTATATTTCAGTCTCGTGTCCCTGGCTTTTGCTGGTTCAATTGGAATGACGTTCGTTATTCTAGCATGTGCCTTACCGCAATATAAGTAAGTATTTTAATGAGTAGTAGATTACAAAATATTTTCATTGTATGTAGTAATCAAAAAGCAATAAAATGTTAAACATGCAATTTTATATTGGCCCAGGTATATCAGTTTCTGTGCTACTAATAAACTGAAGTATAATATGTTTTTTCTTTTAAAGTAAACTATAATTTATTTGTATTACATAAGATCTTTTAGTATGTTTTTATCACATAGAAAAATGTGAAATATGTGTAATAGCAATAAATTTATGTGTACAAGGCAATTAGTATAATAAACTAAAACATAAAAAATGAAATTGTAGCCCTTGAACCATTACAAGAATGTGATTGAGCAAAAAAAATTGGTTGTCTGTAAAATCTTTATAATTTTACATGATAAACTCATAGGAAAACGTTGATGGAAAATTGCATATTTGAATAAAATGGATTATTCGTTATATAGATAGATGCATCACAAGCAGAAGATTATCCACCTCTATTGCTTGTTCCACGCATTCTCTTGTAATCTTGACTCTGGCAGAATGTAACAATGAGTCATGCTATTTTGTGCGTGCAGTCGGCGTTTTTATATTATAGGAGGCAAACGAAAAGGTGGGTCACCTGATGTTAAGTGATTACCACCGTCCATATACACTTGTAACACCAGACAAGTCGCAAGTGCGTTGCCACCCTGTGTTTGGGGGAGGGGGAGGGGAGGTGGCTTATCCGGCGCTCTCACTGACCGAACGAAACGCAATAATGAAAGCACTGTTACTTCACATCGGTTTTCTATGGGTCGGGTGATACTACCCAGGACGAGCCGACCCATTCATGCTGAAACGAGTAATAGCTTCAACGTGGCTCTATCACCTCTCTGATTTATACGATGTTACCATGTCAAAACTTAGACAGGCTATATGTCATAAAAGCTAATCATTTTATTGTACTCATTAAAAATTCCCTAAATATACTTACATTCTAAAATATTTCCAAAACATCAATTAATAGTACCCTGTATTGGTAAAGTATATGGGAGATACGGGGATTTGGGTACATAAATATTATTTATGTACCAAAACTTTATTTTTATTTATTAAATAAAAAGTCAATAAATTTTATGGTAGCAAT
This sequence comes from Antheraea yamamai, assembly GCA_036509395.1. Classification (NCBI taxonomy): domain Eukaryota; kingdom Metazoa; phylum Arthropoda; class Insecta; order Lepidoptera; family Saturniidae; genus Antheraea; species Antheraea yamamai. The sequence continues at coordinate 8,886,295 of AP028442.1, read as the reverse complement.
ATATTTCTAAGTGGCATGGATAGTACATTTATAATCCAGAAATTTAGAGAAATTAAGCAGTAATAAGTATAATTCATGATTACCTAGATATCCAGCCCCTCTTTATAAATTCCACAAAACAAAATTGGACATGTATCTGTTGCTCCCAGATTATCTAATCAACATAACAATGTAGTTAAAGAAGACGATAACACAGACAGCTGATAATTCACTTTCGCATATTTTTAAAAATACAGTTAGCACTTTATTATTTTCATAATTTTTTGGGTTAATGTAATTAAATGATAAGTTATTATATCTGCTCTTTTTCTTATTAAATACAGGTAATGACTTTTAAACTAATGCACTAATGCATCTCGATGCATCCTGTGGTTAGCTTTAATTAGTTATCTAATAACTGTTACTTTAAATGTTTAATGACTATACCTCCTGCTGTTAATTATTCCTAATTTAACATATTACCTAGCAATTTTGCTAATAATTTAATTCATGTCATTGGCTATATAATATATTATTTCAATAATTGCCAAAAAATGATATCAGGACATTGACATATAAAAACCCAAAACGAATAAAAGTATACCACAGTCTCGAATAAAAGTAGCACTCAAAACTGGCCACAGAAACTCCCCAATATACATACGTTGTTATAGTTATGCAAAAAACTTATGATTTTGCAAATTCAACCTTACCTGAATGATTTAAAGTTCTTTTTACAAGGACGCAAATGACACGAGACTATTTGAAATGAGTGCATAATCCAGAATGAGTGCATTTTTGTGTGCCATTTGTGAGATGTTAAGTGTGCATCTTGGGTCTTTGTTTCAGGAGTTGACTTGTTGTTGACAAATCAATGATATGTGTTATACAATAGATCACTTATTATTTTTAGACATGCCTAAATTATACATATTTTAAAACCCAATTTTAAATTATAAGTGACAATGATTTAAAACCTGTTGTGTTTCAGAACATGGTGGCCATTTTTTGTTGTGCTTTTCTACGTTTTGTGCCCCATTCCAACAATGATTGCCCGTCGACATACAGATGGCACAGGCGGCACTAATTCTGCTTGCATGGACACAGCTGTATTCATTACAATGGGATTCCTCGTCAGCTCATTTGCATTACCCATAGTACTCGCCCGATCTCTCGTGGTTTGTATCAATATCATAGTTTTCCTATCTTTCATAATTTTGAAAACTAAGTGATTTGTAATATGTATCTATGTGTTCATGTAAATACAGTTAACCCAGTGAATAAGGTTATTCACTTGATTTTCAATTGTTGATAGTTTATACACACATAAATACACACATACATACAATTTGTATAAAATTTGGATAATAAATTAAGTTTAAGTTGAATTTTTTTTTTGTTTATTGTAGCTCGGCAAACTGGCTGTGCTGTGCCTGATGGTAAGCACAGTACAATCCAAAAACAATGGCGACCACCGAAAGACATACTATCCATCGCCGGTCGCCGCTGTCATGCCGGCCTGAAAGCGACCCAGTCAGGGACAGGGTACAGACACCCTACCACCCCGCAAAATTTAAATTATTAAAGAATACTTAACAGAGATGTTCAGTGTCACGATAAAATTCAAAATAGCTTCTAAGAGACATATTGAATGAAATGAGTTAATGTGATTGTACAACCAGTTACTTCATTGAATAAGTTATTCATTAGGTTTTAAGTTGTTAAGAGTTTGTATGTATGCAAATAACAAAAAATGATTTTATTATGTTTAACTTTAAAGTAAACCTTACTATGGCAGTCTTCACAAAATACAAAATATTGCCCATGGCACAGTACCCATGTGATAAATTAAACGGACCAGGGTACCTTATTTTAACAATCATGCACAATAGCCCTGTAAATATACAACAACATATTTATGATAATTATGGCTCACTGATTAGCATATTTGGACATCCTGTTAATTAATACAGGTTTGAATCACCAAATGAGCCATAACTTTCAATTGAGGAATCGTCTTGGTGAATTCATCTATACATATAATAATGTAAATCTAAAGTGTCTAGTTTTTTGGTTTTCTTGAAAAGAATTGTTTCAAATGTCTAGGAATAAGTATTAAATTATGTTTAACTAGCCGTTACCCGCCCGCTTCGCTTGGCATAAAATACATGCCAAGTGAAAGAAATATTAAATTGTGTTATCTAGCTGCCTAATTATTTATCATGAACGGATTTTACGAAATTAACACACCCTTAACTACTTAGAGTGTTATCGATTTATATGAGTTAAAATAATAAATAACACAGCTTTCCACATCACCATGGAGGTACTGTGTAGTAAATTCAAACATACCAAAAAAAATATTCTGGTCAAGTTTCTAAGTTTTAAATCTACAGATTAAAAGATACAATTTTTTTTAATTTTTAACGCCCCCGCACAACCCTCTTGGAGTTGCATATCATAAAATTAGTTCTTGATAAACTCAAACATACCAAAAAAATATTTTGGCGAAGTTTCAAAGTTCTAATAGCAATAGAGTGGAAGATACAAATTTTTAATATTTTTAACGCCCCCGTACAACTCTCTTAGGGTTGAATATCATAAAATTAGTTCTCAGTAAACTCAAACATGCCAAAAGCAATATTCTGGCCAAGTTTCAGAGTTCCAAAAGCTATAGATTGGAAAAAAACATTTTTTTTTTTTAATTTTTAACGCCCCTGCACAGCCCTCTGGGGGTGAAACATCATGAAATTAGTTCTTAGTAAACTCAAAGATGCTAAAAAAAATGTTTTGGTCAAGTTTCAGAGTCATAAAAGCTATAGATTGGAAGATAATTTTTTTTTTTTAATTTTCAACGCCCCCGCACAGCCCTCTGGGGGTGGATTATCATAAAATTATTTTTTAGTAAATTCAAACATGCCAAAAAGAATATCCTGACTAAGTTTCATACCTATAAGAGCTGTAGTTTTAAAATGTGATTTTTTTTAATTAACGCCCCCGCAACCCCTCTTGGGGGTTGAATTTCGTAAAATCCGTTCTTAGCTGACCTCTACTCGGTGAAAACAATATTCCTACCAAATTTCAAGTCTTTAGCTCTAATGGTTCCAGCGATATCGTGATGAGTGACTATATACGTGGAAATCTCTTATATATATATATTTTAGTAAATTCAAACATGCCAAAAAGAATATCCTGACTAAGTTTCATACCTATAAGAGCTGTAGTTTTAAAATGTGAATTTTTTTCAATTAGAGCCCCCGCAACCCCTCTTGGGGGTTGAATTTCGTAAAATCCGTTCTTAGCTGACCTCTACTCGGTGAAAAGAATATTCCTACCAAATTTCAAGTCTTTAGCTCTAATGGTTTCAGCGATATTGTGATGAGTGACTATATACATGGAAATCTCTTATATATATATAGATTAATTTTTAGAAATGTCTGTCTGTTTGTATGAACTCGCATCATTGCTAAAGTACTGGGTTCACAATAAAACCACACCAAGAAAATAAAAAAAAATATCTTCGAGGAGAACTTAGTCTTTGTTTCATTAAAATCGGTCTACGCTATCAAAAGTTATTGTAATTTTAATGACGACGCGGCGTAAGTACGAGAGAAAAGTAGATAAGTAAATGGACTTAATACATTCAGATGACTTTATTAATTACTGTTTTTTTAAATAATCTTCCACGCGGATGAAGTCGCGGGCACAGCCAGTATTCATAAATTCATAGCATAGTGGTAGGGATTTTTCTAAGCTCGCCTGGTTAGCTATAAAGCTCGTATTAAAACTTTGTCCTCAAGCCCTTATGGGTGTGTTCTAAGAGTTGCATTTGAGAGCCAGTAACATTAGGTTTAGCTTGTTTACCATTATAGGCCGTATTGTCACATCGTAGCATAAAGCGAGATTGTGGTCAAATGTTAAAAGAAATAAAGTATAAAATAGAATTACTTCATTAAACATACACACATGCACGCTTTCGTTGTCTGTTCCCTTAGATGTTTTAAACTATTCAACAGATTTTAATACAGTTTCAGCAATAAATATAGTGATTCAAGAGGAAGGCTTATATGTATAATACATGCATAATGTAGTACAGAAAAGCCGAATAATTCAAGATTTGTAATGTGATGTCGTAACAAACACATTTCTGTGTGCTTAAATTGCAAACGCTGGCTAAACCTTACGAGATAGGTCAAATTAATGTACTAAGGAATTGTATATCTTAAAAAGATCGATAAAAAAAGTACGCGATGGTATATACATTTCTCTAAAGGGTAACCCACAGTAACCATTTATACATTTATACCTTATAAATAAAATTTATAAAAATAATTGTATGTTATTTACCAAGCTATTTTATACAATACAGTATTATTCCGTATCCAATGAAATAAATTACATACATTGTATGTCATGTAGATCAAAACTGCCTTTAAAAGTATTTCATTCAAATGGATATCTACATTGCATCTGTGTGAAAGCTGGGACGGGTCGCTATTGGGATATTAAAAAAATGTACTCAAGACAGAAATTTTGCATAGTACTATTTATATGATTTGATCATAAGCATACTTATCATCTAACCTTTCTGTTACAGATATTTTGGGGTGCCTGTTACCTCACACTAGCCGGTAACGTTGTAGTTTACCTTACAATATATGGATTTTTCACCATATTCGACAATGATGAATCTGATTATGCTATGTGGTAAGAAATTTAGAGCATTGTATCAAAAGAAACAGACAAATATGCGGGGTTAGGCGAGTTATCGTTAGATGCGATGTGGTTTCGTAAAATTAATATTAAGTCTGATATTTGATACTGATTAGACTAACCTTTTATTAAATTACAGCAGAAATAGTTACTAAGAATTGTGAAAGGCCATTATTTCTTTTGGTACAAGTTTGAAATGACGCTGAAATATTCTTGGTACGGTAAAGAAATTACTTTGTATAGAGTATTGTGTTTTTCAGTTGTAACAAAGTTATACTCAAATGAAATGTTGATTTATTTATGTATTAAGTTTAGTACTTTATGACTAGCTACATAAAGTGTTGTTAATAATTGTGTACTGCTATTAAAAATTGTAAGTAAATTATCTAACATTATTATTTTAAAAGGCCGGCAAGGCATTTGCGACTCCCCTGGTGTTGCTAGTATATATGGACGGCGGTGATCATTTACTGACCCGCCTGTTCGTTTGCCCCCTATAATATAAAAAAAATAACACACGTAAGATAAAAACGTGTATTTTTGTTTATTAAAACATTATTAGTATAGTCTATAACATATTGAAAATCTATTATAATGTATGTTAAGAAATGTTTACAATCAAATTTCCAAATCTTAAAAACATTTTATTACAATATTACAAATCGTGATATCAATCATTGATTGGTTGAAATATTGGAGATATTTTTAATTGGCAAAACAAAAAATTACCAGTCAAAATTTAACGAAATACTAATAAATATTGTCAACCCAAAATCTTCTTAAAAACATCTATTAAGAAAACGAACTTATGAAATTTAGATAAAAATATTTTTCTATTATTGTATGCATTGTTAAGATAAAATATTAGTAAATGGGTACTACAATTATGTAACTATAAAATGCATACTTATTACTTAATTCGTTGTTACAATGAACATTAAACATGATATAACAAGTTATTATAATAATGTCCGGTTCATATAATGAATCCTTTCTAAGTATTCATAAGCAATGCAAGAAACTGGTAAATTTGAAAAGTGGTAAATTTGTATTTTGAGGTCATGTATTAAAAATGAATGTCGGGTAATTTTGATATTGTTTTACTAAATGTAATTGTATTATTTTACTATTCTTGTTTAAATTAATGTAAACAAATTGTACTCAATAAATTAAATAACAGCTAATGCGAACAAATTGATGTTACATGTCTGTAACAAAAATAAATGTATATATAGTATTAGAATCAGGTCACAATAAATAATTATTACATGCTTTTATTTATTTATACTTTAATTTATTATATTACTAGAGGTCTCAGCAGACGTTGTTCCGGTCTGATTATAAAAAAAATCCTTGACAAATTATATACCAAAACGTTCCTCATGAATCACTTTATCCACTGGTAAAAACCGCTTGAAAATCCGTTCAGTAGTTTTTGAGTTTGTCGCGAACAGACAGACGCGCTAGGGGACTTTGTATTATACTATGTAATGATATTCTCAGAATTATACCTACTGAACCAAAATGGTGAAATGAGATGGCTATTTTATATGGTAATCACAAGAACAACAACTGTTATTGCCTTGTTCATGGAGAACATTATACTACAGAGTATTGTTGTTTGTCTGGTTGAAAGAATCAGGGATCCTGAATAACTTGAATAAAAATAGCAGATATGCTATGAGATGTTAGAAAAATTTTAATGGCTATTTTTTTAAACAAGTGTTATTTTTTATGATATGATTCTGATACTTATAATCTATAGGGCTAAATCTGCTCTTGCTGTTACTATCTACTGAACGAGTGGCCATTATTTCGTAAAAATGTATGGAAGTGGAGGAAAATTCTATATTCCACAGAAGCATGTGGAAACTACTAAAAAAATCACATCATTTATTGAAATATCACATATTTGTAGTAACACTGCATTCCTTCCAGTCGCATTGAAAGTAGGTATATTCTGTATTTTTTTATCTCAGCTAGTTCCATGATAGGTAAACGTTTAGTTTTTAGAAATTTCATTTTCTAATATATTTGTGATTATTTTAAATAAATTTATTGATGTGTTTCAAAAGTATCTAAAAACAGGTTAAATTACTTGACTCCTTAAATATTGTTTTAGTTGATAAATTTCGAAACGTGGTTACCTAGTGTAGATAGGTATTTACGAAAAAGTGATACTGAAGTCTTGTCATATACATATAGAATAAACGCCCAGTATAAGTAAATATTTTTTACTTTAGACTAAATTGCTAATTGATTTATAATATACCCCAAGATCCTATTCTTAAAATATACTATAAATAGAATACTAGAGTTAATAATTAACTCAAGTATTCTATAAATTCTATATACAAAAATTGTAAATATGTATCGGAATTTAAAAGTTACCATCGAAATAAATCTGCTACTGTAAACGTTGAAAATGTCGTCATAATCATGTTGTATTAGTGTTTTCTCGTAAAAATTGTACTAACTTTAAGATGTTACTTCGTAATTATGTTTGTGGCAATACTAGTGAATTTTCAATAAGTATAATGAAGTATATTATTATTGAAGTAGACGGTTACATATATACCTATATAATATATAAATGTTTGGTTTTATTATGAACTTTTATGTGTTTTTTTTAGTGCATAAATATGATATGTAAACTTCAGTTGATGAAACGAAACGTAATGGTATTAATCATCAGCGACAGATTTGACAACTTTGACGTTTATAATCGTCAAAATTGTTGATAGCGTATAGCGATTTGGTCATACCGCACCCATTAAAATTTCACCTGGATTTGTACTAAATAGCTTCATTTGAACGTAAATTAACGTGTGTATATAATGGGTGACCATTTACCAGCATGTGTTATCGATGTGGGAACTGGGTACACAAAATTAGGCTTCGCCGGCAACAAGGAACCCCAGTTTATAATTCCATCGGCAATCGCAATAAAGGAAACTGCAAAAGTTGGTGATCAAAGTACTCGGCGCATGACTAAAGCCGTAGAGGATTTGGATTTCTTCATTGGAGACGAGGCATTTGACGCGACTGGATACGCAGTGAAGTATCCTGTGCGTCATGGTCTCGTTGAAGATTGGGATTTGATGGAGAGGTACATAGAGCAATGTATCTTCAAATACTTGCGGGCTGAACCCGAAGACCATCATTTCTTGCTCACTGAACCACCGCTGAACACCCCAGAAAATAGGGAGTACTTAGCCGAGATAATGTTCGAGTCTTTCAATGTTCCCGGGTTGTACATCGCCGTCCAGGCTGTGTTAGCGCTTGCTGCGTCGTGGAAATCGCGTACTTCGGCTGAACGAACCTTTACAGGCATCGTTGTTGACAGTGGAGATGGTGTTACACATATAGTGCCTGTTGCTGAAGGCTACGTCATTGGTTCCTGTATCAAACACATTCCTATAGCAGGCAGAAACATTACCTCATTTATACAATCTTTACTTAGAGAACGTGAGGTTGGAATACCACCAGAACAAAGTTTAGAGACGGCTAAAGCCATTAAGGAAAGATTTAGCTATATCTGTCCAGATATTGCAAAGGAGTTTGGTAAATATGACAGTGATCCTGGTAAATGGATGAAAAAATATACAGGAATAAATGCAATCACTAAGAATCCATTCACAGTGGATGTTGGGTATGAAAGGTTTCTGGGACCAGAAATATTCTTCCATCCTGAATTCTCAAATGCTGATTTTACTGTACCATTAAATGAGATGGTGGATGAAGTTATTCAGTCTTGCCCTATTGACGTGCGAAGAGGATTGTATGGTAATATAGTGTTGTCAGGAGGATCGACAATGTTCCGAGACTTTGGAAGAAGGTTGCAACGAGACATCAAGAGAACTGTTGATGCTAGGCTGAAGCTGTCTACCATGTTGTCTGAAGGTCGCATTACACCAAAGCCTATTGATGTGCAAGTGATATCTCACAACATGCAGAGATATGCAGTCTGGTTTGGTGGTAGTATGCTCGCCTCTACCCCTGAGTTTTACCAAGTTTGTCACACTAAGCAAGCGTATATGGAGTATGGTCCTAGTATCTGTAGACACAATCCAGTGTTTGGAACCATGACATAATATGCATGTCAACATTAAATACTTTTTAAACTTCATCTTATTATATGTATGTAAGAATAATTTTATATTGAGATATACTTACTTTAAAATCATTGTAAGGTATTATAAAATAGTAATTTATGTTTAAACAATATTGAAAATTCACAAAAGTATGATTTACAGTTTTATACACCTTATTGTTAATAGAATTATTCTTAACTTTTAGCTGGAAGTATTGTAAACATTTAAGCATTTATTTTGCATTCCAGCCTTTTACCAAAAATAAATACTCTTTTAAATTTGTGGTTTTATTTTATTCAAAACATTTTCAGTATTTATTTAATCATTTGTGTCTGATTATAATAGAATTAAACTTGGAATGAAATAATTGACAATAGATCTTCAAGTAAAAATAATTTTATGGGAATCAAATAAACTTATATAATAAACTAGCGGGCCCTGATTGTAAAAAAATCCTGGACAAATTATATATCAAAACGTTCCTAGTGCATCACTTTATCCACTGGTGGAAACCGCATAAAGATCCGTTCAGTAGTTTTTAGTTTATCGTGAACAGACAGACGCGGTAGGGGACTTCGTTTTATACTATGTAATGATAATAGTTTTATTGAGAACTAAATATAGACACCCAACTCTAAAACAATGTAGTTGTTTGTTAATGGTCTTAAAGCAGAGTATATTAAAAGAACATAAATTTAATATAGTCTATATATGATAAAATTAAACTTAGAATAATTGACAATTGATCTTCAAGTAAAAATAATTTAATAGGGAACAGTTAAATTCATATGATAAATGATAGTTTTATTGGGAACCCAATGTTATAGACACTCGACTCTTAAAAAAGTGTTGTTGTTTGTTGATGGCTTAAAAGCAGAGTAAAATTAAAAGAATATACATTTAGTATAGTGTTCTTTTGTTTTATTAAATTGAATACCTCCATATAAGCCATATTACAAAGTAGTGACACTAATGCAACATCCCTCAAAAGCTCATTGCTCTTTTTATCCGACTCGCCATGCTTTCTAATTAGTGCCTGCCAAATACATAAAAGCATACTTCATATGCGTAACATTGCTGTTATAGGGTTGCCTAAAGAAAAGTGGTATAAAATATCATTTAACTTTTTTATGTTATTCATGTTCCCTCTGATACGAAAATGATACCTTATTAGACACAAAATGTATGAAAGGCAGGCAAAACGTTTTTTAACATTTCTCAATATTATAAACCCATAAAAAAGGTACATATGTATAAAAAAAGTACGATAGATATTTAATCACCGATTACACAACTGTAGCGGTAATTTATCTAGGTACGTTAAGGTTATATATGAAATAAGCAACATTAAAATTAAAAATATTAAAGTATATATATTCAGTAGCGATAACCCTGTGAATGCAATTGTAATTGACAACTGAAGCCTAGTCTAATATTAGCGCTTTTTACAAACCCGTCTCTAATTAGTATGGCGCCGACGAGGGCCGATGTTTTCCATCGTGTGCCCTGCAGGCACAAAAAGACCAATTCACATTTCAATCAGGAACAATCTTACGCTTCGTTGGATCATCACATAGTTGCACAGCACAACACAGTGATTGCATTTTTATTAACTTGTTATGTCTTCTCTAAATAATTTAATCATGGAATTTTTAAGTATTAGCATAACTTATATTAAAGGGCAATACATGGTATCGCAAAATTTTTGTAAAACAAAAGTAAATTTGATTTTCCTCTCAAAATTTGTTGGGATTGTCCGACAATTAATTTATAAGATTTCAGTTTTATGTTAGACTAGCTGACCCGTGCCCACTTCGTTGGACGGTAAGCATTTGTAAAAAACTACTTTTGGTGACTTAAATATAAAAGTTAGACATATTATACTGTCGCTAACTTTTTTGTAGGCATTATCAAGCTCTGGAATTCAATCATATATCCCTCATCGTTAAGGCAGCGTTCGTAAGAAACGTTTTCGTTCGACCGTTTTTTCTCCGACTTACTTTGCAAATTCGACTTCCACAAAAAAAGTCTTTTCATTTTTCGAGTTAGGTAATATATAGCCTATGACTCTCACAAATAACGTGGTTTACTATTAGTAAAAGAATTTTCAAAATCGGTTTAGTAGATCCGGATATTACTTCTACAACGTCACAAACTTTACCTCATTATAATATTAGTATAGATTACATGTAGCTAATGTTAATTTGTTATTAATTGTGTTCTTTTTTGAAAATTAAATCAAATTATTGTTTGAAACTACAATGAGGACAATTGAGTCGTCACATTGCAAAATAAGTTAAATGTAATTTTAACCGTTCCTAATACATTAAGTTATTTTTCTAAATCTTCAGTACATGTAAAATATGAAAATCATAAAAGAACTAAAACCCTTATGAACGGCAAAATAAAAAAAATGGAAATCATAAATAAATTAATCATGATATATGAACGATAAAAATTGGATTTCGCTCATTTTTAAATGTAACGACACAATTACAAGAAATAGGTCCCACAGTAATGTACTCCAATTTTATGTAGAACATAGGAAACATTTCGAATAGTAAACGAAGTGAGGTGAAGCGGAAAAAGGTAAGTGAGTCAGTTATCTAAATTTATATAGCTTGACGTTATTTACTATTACATTGTTACCTTTATTTAGCGAAGTTATTTGCTGTTATTTAGAAAACAATTTGAGATATTTTTTTTCTACAAGTAAAATAGAATTGGTAATTGGTTTCGTTTTATAGTTAGTTGAGCATAATAAGATAATAGATTATTAAGTATGTAGGTCCACAGTTAATGAATTGTTTGTTTTTTTATCAATCCAGTAAAATCCTCTTGAATGACTGTCAAATGTTTTTTGGCAGAATCTGATTTTTATTTTAACGTAGACACATAAATTCCTCTGCGTTTTGTATCTTTTTTAAAGATAAAATTAATAGGGTTACGTTACTCCTAATAACGCCAGTTATTTGCCAGTGGTAGGTAGCCAAAAAATTGATCAAACCGTTTTGGAGATTAGCTGGAACAAACAGAAAAAAAATATTAAAAATTCGTTGTTATAAGTATCATATATTACCGTACTTTCATATCCGTTTATTAAAAAACAATTGTTATGTAATTACAAACAGACACATCAATTTTATTTATTTAAATAAATAATAATCTTGCGTTATTTAACCCTGTGTTGTGTAATATTGGTCGTATTTTACGTAATATAGCTTGGTTATTAACAAAAATTAAGTGGATAGGAAGTAATAATAAGGAACATACATGACTTTCGAGATGTCATAAATACTCCCTGGAAATTTGTAAACAAGGGGAGCCCATTTTCCTAGAAGAATAGTCACCACAAGACTACTTTAAAGCGATGGTGGCTTAGTGGGTAGCGTATTCGAACCCTATCGACCTAACTTCGAATCCTTGACCATAATGTTTCGGCTAGGGAAAACATCACAATGAGACCATAGAGTGGTAGAACATTTCCTAAGTCCACATGGATAGTTTCTACCCTCGAGGTAAAAATCTGTCACCAAGCACCTATTGGTGTATGTCGGTAACTGCACTTGAGAGCCAGTCCCTCAAGGTTTACCATCATGTGAGATTGTGATGAAGCACTGAAACCTAATCGGTGTTATTACAAAAAAGTTAAATACGTATTGAATACTTGCTTTAAAAAGGGTCTCGTATTAAATGCACCGCAGTCGCTGAATGTTCGCCATCTTGCTCTTTTGTCTCGCTTTGGTTACGTTAGATTAGACTTGCGAAAAAGGATAACGCGAACTTGTTTCGGGTGAGCGCGGTGTATGTAATACGAAACCTTTTTAAAGCAAGTCTTCAATACGTATTTAACTTTTTTGTAATAACACGGATAAAGTATAAAAAAGACACTTTTTCATAAGTACTTACTTGATAATGGCAGGAATAATCTTAAATAAAGAAGTACATAAGAAGAAGATTGGCAAATACGTGAGATACTACTCTATTCAGATTGAAGTACTAACCAGAAGTCATTTGAATAGATATTTTGACTTATTATGTAAGTAAGAAAAGTTAGGTGAATATGTATTATTTATCATAATAGTAGTAAGATATTACAATTACGAAAAAGTAGGTCAGCAGTGTGCTTATATATTTTCTTAAAAATGTTATAACAATTGCAATACAGTTGTGCGACAGTTTCTATACGAAACCATGCGCCGTACTATATGTTCTAGTAAGTAAATAAAATTGTTGGATTCTGCGAACTACACAAAGTTAAAGCCGGAGTAACGCGGTGCGGTAATAGGAAATCTTGCCAACTTTTCAAAGGTTCTGAACAAGTGTAGTTTCCTGCTGAGGAAACTTGTTTATCAACTTTAATAATACACAATGCGCCAATTACTCGTCGGTTTACCTACAAACATAACGTACGATATATACGTAAAGGTTAAATGTATTTTGTGTACGCTTTTTCCTTTTCAAAATTACCTAATTCATTGTACGAGTTTATGAACCGATATTTAATTAATGATTGCTTTTTTGTCAGCAGTTCAGAATTTAAAAAAGATATAGAACATAAAGTGATATTTGAAATATGTACTATCTAAATATGAATAATCAACTTAATTTTAATGTTGATTGTTACAAATTATGTATTACTAGCGGGACCGGCAGACGTTGTCCCGCCTTCATTATGAACAAATCCTTGACAAATTATATACTAAAACGTTCCTCACCAATCACTATATCCACCGGTGAAAACCGCATGAAAATCCGTTCGGTAGTTTTTGAGTTTATCGCGAACACACAGACAGACAGAAGCGATAGGGGACTTTGTTTTATACTATGTAATGATTTACACAATTTTACCAATAATTTGTATATTTTTTTTTTGTTTTGTGACCAAAATCACACCTGCTGTTAAATTAAGGTAAATTGCTGAATAAAGAGAAGAACAGGCCCTCAAATATAGCAACCAGAACACACCTATACATAGGTCCTTAACGAAATAATTTTAAGGTACATGTTTATTAAATGCACCGCGCTCACCGACCGCTGCCGCGGCCGGCTCGCGTTATCTTTTTTCGCAGTCTAACCTAATTTAACCAAACCGAGACGAAACTGTTTTGTTTTAACTTAAAAATCATCAAGTTGGTAATATACAAAATTACTAATTATTGTTTAGAGGTGACACATAACCTTAAAATTTGATCATGAATATCAGTAACTATGACTTTCCGCGAGGTGGAGAAATCACATCTTTCGCCCACTGCTCCCGCCCTTTATATCAAGATGCGAATTGCAAATGTAGCCCCTCAAAACGCTACTTGCTCTTTTATTCCGGTTTGGTTATGTGGTGCACGCTGCATTGAATACACCAGTACCAATTTTAATTTGAGGTTGCTAACTAGCCAGATCAAGTTACACAAAGCCTTAAATCGATTCGGATTATCCATAATAGAGAAACTAATTTTAGCTGACTATTGAAAACGTCATCAGACATAGCTGTTATTATAATTGGAGGTTAATGATGATGAAATGATAGAAAAAAATACTCACGCGTTTCTAATACGTACAAAATAGCAGCACCATATGGCTCGCAGATGGCAGGATTTTTTGAAACTTATTTGAGTCTCATCTTTATATATTGGTCAAGTTGTACATTATCTCTATTCATGCAATAGCGAAGTCTGTTAAGACCTTGCTTGGTCAATAGCGAAGTCAGTTCGAAAAAAAAAAAAAAAAATCTATTCATGCAAGCCTGTGTTATTCTTTTCTATAATCTATATTACTGGGAATCTTCATCAAAATTCGTTAGTTTGTTCCATGTATCCCCAACGAACTTTTTCGTCTATAATGCTAACAATGTACGATAAATAGTTAATAACGTTGTTGCCTCGTGAGTATACGTTTATATGTTATTATTAGTTATCAGGTTTGCGTTAATTTGTGTACCATTGTGTTATATATTTTTTACGTGGTAGAGCCACGCTGAAGCCATTACTGCTTTCAGCATGAATGGTTCGGTTCGCTCGGGGTAGTACCACCCTCTCACAGAACATTGACATGTTGTAACAGTAATTGCATTGTTGCGTTTCGTTCGGTCAGGGAGAGCGCCGGAGGCCCATCTCCTCTCCCCCAACCCTTCCTCCCCTTCGTCCTCCTACCCCCACCTCTCAAACACAGGCTAGCAACGCACTTGCAACTCCCCTGGTGTTGCTAGTGTCTATGGACGGCGGTGATAACTTACAATCATGTGACCCGCCCGTTCGTTTGCCACCTATGATATAAAAAAAATTATTTAAGTATTCAAAAGAGTACTTCAATATGTAGAAGTATACCCATTGTAGATTAATTTACACCAGCAACTATAGTAGCAATAAATAGTACTAAAATGGTTATAAAAATTACATACGAAATGTCCATTATGAAAGCATATATCTATTGGATTAAAATACTTCTTCCACGTCTAATAGAGATTTCGAATGTGCATTCAAGATTTGACTAATGCAGGGGTTGAGATTACTTATAACTATTTGTGTTTATTGTAATTTTCATGGTAAATATCTCTAATTTTATAAATTAAGAAATTCCCACGAATACTTTCGTCTTATGTGTCATTTTTTAGGGGTCGAAATTCGTAAAATATTGAATACTCACTTTAACGAAACGCTCACTGAGAAATATTTCTTGTGGCTTAAAATCATAAAACTTTCATACAGCGTTAGTCAATTTTATTAATACAATGTTTAAATACACTGCTTTAGATTATATGAATAACGGTTACATCGTTTTGTTCCATGAAAGGAATCAATTATGCAAATATATTAATTATCTATCTTCAGTGATCTCGAGTATTTTAGATCGAATTACTTAAAATTCATTTTCATAATATATTCTAATAATGCTCAGGTTAATTACTTAATTATTTGTATGTGGTTCTGTCGGTGTACAAGGAATGTACTGGGGTTAGAGCTAATTTCAAAGTGCAAGCATTGTTTTACCGTACTCGTCTTGCCCGAGGGAAATATATCCTACTATGTGATTTTTAATTATTCTGCCAGACGCTTTCGCATCGTGCGAAAAATATATTTTTTATAAGTCGTTAAGGAAAGTACTTCGACGATGTTTATATTACATTTATTTAAAAAATACTTGGTACAGTTTTGAATGAAATATGAAATGTAATTACCTTAGGCTACATATTTACCAAAGGTTTTATACCATTTTTAAGTAATAATTTTCGAAAGTATGAAGGTTTTTATTCAATCAAATTTATTATTACTGTATAGAATCTTTTATAAGTTATCTATACTTAATACTTGATAATAATATTTTAAAGAGGTAAAGTTTGTGACGTTGTGACGTTGTAGGGGGTAATCTCAGGAATTACTGGTCCGATTTGAAAAATTATTTCAGTGTTATATAGCTAATTTATGAAGGAAGGTTATAGGTTATATATCACCACGCTAAG
This sequence comes from Antheraea yamamai, assembly GCA_036509395.1. NCBI lineage: Eukaryota > Metazoa > Arthropoda > Insecta > Lepidoptera > Saturniidae > Antheraea > Antheraea yamamai. The sequence goes on along the minus strand of AP028442.1, from coordinate 8,870,053 downwards.
GCCAATAGGAGCGGAGCACCGATGAAGAATGTTTCAACATCGGGGTTTTTTTCCTCTTGAGAGATTCCGGTGCGTGTTAGCGTTAGCCCAAAGTAACTATTCCACGCGGACTAAGTCGCGGGCAGAGGCTAGTTAGTTATAAACGCAGTCTTACTCACGCTAAATTTTGTCTGTTCTGGCCTCGTTATTGCTTAGTGAACTTTCTGATATATTTTAAATTCAGATTTTAAATGATTGCATCGGAAGGATATGTGTGGTGACGTACCTGCGTACGTGGTATGTTGATTTTGTCGCTGGTCCGGTTAGACCAACATCGACCGTTGGCGAATATAACGAACTTAGTTTTCACATATGCTTATTTCGTGTTGATTTGAGTCGCGGGTTTTTGTTGGCGCTAATTCTTGTTACCGGAATTCCTCAATCCGCCGGGAGACTGTTGTGTTTTGTGTTTCCAGGTACAACTACCGTTGTTTTGTTTTTGCCAATAGAAGCGCGACGTGACGGAGGCTTGTCCGTGGGAGCCAAAGAACGTAGAGAAACGACCGTCAAGCACATTTCTGTTTCAAACATCAGAAACAGATTATACTCTGGTGTTATCATAGTACATTATACCAGGCGAATATTTAAAGATTAACCCTTCAAGCCTGTGGTAATTCATGGTCAAAATAATAATAAAATAAAATCAAAACAAATATTAATAAACAACAGAGAGAACCTATGTTAAAGTTTGTTCTAAAACTTTTAAAAGTACGTGAACGATACTTTTTAACGTAAAAAAATCATGTTTAGATTCAATGAAGAATTTTAAAGGGGCGCTTTTCAAGGTTAATCATTACGTAACTGCTTATTGTGGGAACGACGAACGGTCGAACAAAGTTAAGCGAGTCGCGGGTCGAAGAGCGAGACGCGGGCCGGACTGGGCGGCAGGGCGTGATTCATTCCTTTCCATATTTATTACACCAGTTCTTTTTTGCGCAAATCATCTGATGTTGAGTATATATCAGTTTTGCGTTTCTCGAGATAACTGGGTAAAATATTAAGCGCCTATTTTTTAATTGATTTAGAACGAGAATCGATTAATGATTATCCTGTAAAAATATTGCTGGCGACTAACCAGTCGCGCTGTATATCGGAAGCAAAAATGGAAAGAATAAGAAAAAAAGGAAAAAGCTACGACTGTTACGGCGGGTACTTAACAATAATGTAGTCTGATATAGTAAACAAGCCTAATCTAGAAGAAGTCTGGCTCTCAAGTACAGCTGCCGGAATACACCCGTGGGTGCTCAGTGACACTGTGACTCAGTTGAACTGACATAGTAGTAATTCCACTTTCAAAGTTGTTAGAATTAATGTTACATAGGCTATACAATTTTACGGTAGAGAAACTACAAATGTAAAAAGTTTTTTCAATGCTGACTGATAGTTCAAGACTTAGCGCATACCAACAAACAAAAAATTCTTTACCTTTGTAAGATTAGTATAGATATGAAGTAACTTTAATAAAAACTCACGTCGATAGGTCTCTATCAAAATTAAATCACCTACTTTGATAACCTACTCTTATTCATAAATATACATGAAAGTATAATGTATATCGCATATAAAATTCTGTCATGTATATGTACGTATGTAGGCATCGTTTGACCTATCTTCGCTCGATTTCTCGTTTTAGCCGCGTCCGAAATATCTCTTGAAAATCGATATTCCCTGTCTACTTGTACAAACCATTATCTACTGAATCTCATTTTCCACGTTAATATTATAAATATGAAAGTTTGTTTGTTACGCTCTAACTACTATACCTATCGTTGTTAAATTTTCATTCTTTCGTTCGGAAATAACGTAATGTTTTCGTTTTTTTTTCTTTCGAACTGACTACGCTATTGGGCTACCAAGGTCTTAACAGCTTCACCGGACTACTAAGGCGAGCGTTTTTACTCAGCCGATTTTATTTGACAACTAGCTCAAGGCTGCACGGCACACCTCGGCTTGGGCTGTTGCCTGACTCATGCAATTCGCGACCTATCTTTTTTTTTAACGTGGGGAAATCCCTTATGGATACCCACCCTCTCGGGGGAGAGAGTTGGTTATGTCCGACTCGCACGGACTCAAAACCCCACGGTGTACCGTCCGACCGTAATGTTGGGGCGGCAAGGGATCGTGCTGGCTAATCACCTTGTAGAGCCGCCCCAACGGTCCGCCCGGCGGAAGGTGACCGCCAGGCTCCTACATATAGAGGGACAGACCGGGTACACACCGGCTGCCGCCCTCGTCCGCCGGACCTGTGCAATGAGGAGATGGGCCCCCCGGCCCACCCCCTCAGGTCCGGCTACGGTGGCCGGAGGAGTTGGGCAAAGCGCCGCCTCCTCCCGCCTGTCCTCCTTTGGCAGAGAGGGCCACTTTGAGGATCTGCCTCACGGGCCCTCTCCGCTTCCTCCTTCTGTGAGATGACGTCCTCGCAGAAGGAGGACATCGCTCGCCAAGCCTGTTCGCTGCCGAGCATGGCCGAAACTACGCTCGGCAGCGATAAGTCCGTTCCCACCGCCGCCGCCAGAATGCGGCGCTGCTCCCCCCACGCAGCACACTCAGAGTGTGCTGCGCGGTATCTTCGACAGCGCCGCACTCGTGACAGGCGGCGGTCGGCACCCTGCGTGCGATCCGGTGCAGGTACCACCCGAAACAACCGTGTTCGGTGAGTACCTGCACCATTCGGAACGTCAGGGAGCCCCACTCCCTTTCTGTCCACTCCCGCAGGACCGGGCGGACGGCGTCTACGGTAAACCGCCCGAACCGCTCGTCCGCCAGGTCCTGCATCCACCGCTCGACGGCGTCCTCTCTGAGATGCTGTCTCCTCTCTTCGATCTCCCTGAGAGCCGGAGGCTCCCCACTACGCTTCCTCGCCACCGTGAGTTCGTACAGGGAGCCGGCGAGCGTGAAGGCCGCCGCCGAGGACACCGTGCGGTATGCCCGGATTGCCCTCAGTGCCACCGTGCGCTGCGCCTTACGGAGCGCACGCACGTTGGCGGCACCGAGGGCGTCGGCCCACACCAGTGCCCCGTAGGCGGCCATCGCCCGCACGACTCCCATGTAGAGTCGGCGGCACCCGGCACCCGGCCCCCCTATATTGGGGAGCAACCGGCCGAGCGCCGCCGAATTCGCGACCTATCTTTTTTTTTTTTTTAGCGTGGGGAAATCCCTTATACTTATATGAGTTATTGAAACATATATGTGTACCAAGCATACATACCTCAACCACTCTTATAAGTATTTTGTGTCGGATAATTTTTTTTCTAAACTAATTCAATTCGATAAGGGAAAAGAATACAACACTTTCACTTTCATGTGTAAGCATGTGTGCGTACACGTGTGTGGAGGTGATATGTGTAATGATATTGCAGTGATGTAAGATTGTATGTCACTGTATCGCGCGGGCGGCGTACTCAAGGACTCCACGCCGAGGGAACGGACCTAGGCTTAAGCCGCTGCCGAGGGGGGCCTAGTCTGGTGTGCGGGAGCGAAATTTACCCCCAGACCACGGCGGCGTGATCTGTGGTTACGCGGGCGTGGGCGTGAACACGCTCTGTTTGGAGAGACAGGCTGGTACTGATCGTTCGCTGCCGTTATGTCATCAGGAGGATCGGTAAGAATATGTCGCGGACGTCTTATCTGGCGCGCAGCGTTAGGTATGGTTTCGTAATTCGCGGCGAATACCACTAACGGACTGGAATGACTCGCGTATTTTTCAAAGTAATTAGTGGTGAGCGATTTTACATAGGCCTTTACATAGCATCTCCAAGTCTCGGCGGAGATCGACTCTCCGGACGTACCATGGGGTAATGTTCTCGTTGGATAGGTAAAGACTACATTAACGTGAGTGAAGTTGCGCGAAAAAGCTAGTATAAAATAAATAAAGTATCAGAAAAATGTCAATTTACGCTTTTCGTGACTACTGGCTAATTTTCTATCAAACGGGAGCCCCCGGACTTTTTTCAAAAGTAATTAACGCCACCCATGGACACCTGCGACACGATGCTTTGCCGGCCTTTTAAGGAAGGACTAGACTCGTTTCTTAAAAGTTTATAGGTCATATTAGTCCGAAAACGCTGAGAGTCTATTCCAGAAAACCGGCATACGTGAAAACACGGTAGACGACTTCCGACCATCGAGATGACATGGATGGAATTTCAATTTGTGCCGAATCGTTGTTGTTTGTACTTGATTCCCGAACGGAGCTGAAAAAATATTAGCGGATGGATTACATTTTAGTTTTGAAAGTGTCTTTATTTCTGCCTTGTATATAAAACAGAAGAATCTGTTTTTTTTATATCATAGGAGGCAAACGAGCATGTGGGTCACCTGATGTTAAGTGATCACCGCCGTCCATAGATACTAGTAACACCAGGGGAGTCGCAAATGCGTTGCCAGCCTGTGTTTGGGGGGAGGGGTGAGAGGAAGGAGAGGAAAGGGGTGAGAGGGAAGGGAGGTGGGCCTCCGGAGCTCTCACTGACCAAACGAAACGCAACAATGCAAGCACTGTTACTTCACGTCGGTTTTCTGTGAGAGGGTGGTACTACCCCGGACGATCCAACCCTTTCATCCTGAAACCAGTAATAATAGCTTAAACGTGGCCCTACCACCTTCTATATTATGTAATAATGTATGTGTGTATGTGACTGAATTCGACCTAAGGGGCTGGAAATGCTTTGTGTGTGTTGGGATAGATTCAAGAATGGTTTAGATTCAAAATTGAGCCCGCTAGACGGCACTGCGCTTTGATTTTAGGTTTTTTTTTTAATTATCAGAGCAGGAGGCTACGCTTATGTTCGCCGTGTCTGCTAGTAGCTATCATAAAATTACTAACTACATGTTAATATTTGGAATGTGTATATATATGACAAATACAATAAATTCATACGAATCCTTAATAATCTTTGGTAAATAATATAGATAAACAGAACTTCTTTGTGAGTAGGTTAGAACAGATATTTTGCTGCCAAATTTTCACGTTGAAGTCAATAGGCGACTACTGGCGTATTAAAGCCACCGCTTTATGACAGTTTTGATTTGCTTATCAGTAGCAGAAATCCAGGAAGCGGTACTAGCATTGCTTGTATTTAATATTTTATTTGAAATGAAATATCTTAAGACGTGTATTAAGTCTATGTGAAATAAACTCATTATTATTATTAGTCGAAATCAATGATATAAGTTAATTACTTATAATATCATTGGTCGAAATAATATCGACCACGCAATTCAAAATCTTTTGCCATCATACAAATCTGCAAAATTAAATTGACTATTAACTATATTAATAAATTTATTTTTATAAATATTATAAAGAGGTAAAGTACTAATATAGTATGTATCTAAATGTCGAAACAACTTAAGGCTAAATAAATGTCAATTTTAAATTCCTATAATGATATTTCAACTTTATTTTGTATTAAGCTCGTGACGTTAGGCACATGTTATGTTCAGAGCGGTTAAAAAGACTGACCAGGATTGTACGTGACTATGGTTATGTTATGTTCATTGACAAATAAATTAAATAAATGACGTACTAAAATATTTTAGCCTAAAGCAAATGAAATTCAAACCAGACAAATAATGTTCTATTCATTTTAGTTAAGTAAATAAATAATTTATAATTAGAAAAACATTTTATTGTTACTTTAGCGAAAATATCATTTATACACTCAAAAAAAGATTACAAAGAAGAGTTATTAAAAGGTTTCTTTTCTTAGCTTTAAATACGTACATTTTTTTATAGTAATGTTATCTATATCTATAGTTAGTATTTATTATAGAGTGGTAAATTTTGTGAGTTTGTGACGTTGTAGGGGGTAATCTCAAGAACTACGGGTCCGATTTGAAAAATCTTTCAGTGTTATATAGCTCATTTATCGAGGAAGATCATAGGCTATTATACATCATCACGCTAAATTCAATAGGAGCGGAGCACTAATGAAGAATGTTTCTAAATCGGGGTTTTTTTCTTCTTGAGAGCTTCCGCTGCGTGTTAGCGTTAGCCCAAATTAACTATTCCATGCGGACGAAGTCGCGAGCAGAGGCTAGTTGCCAAAATATTTATACTGACCTAGATAGGCCAGAGATTAAATGAAAACAATAGCTTGCATTTCACGATTTCAACTTTTTATCTAAGCGCGAGTTTCACAGGTAGTTAACGTTTAATTGCTTCGTTGGGTTAGTTTTCCGAACTTCGACCACATCTTATCTCTCGCTGTTTATTGGCAGGCTGTCTTAAATAAAATGGGCTTTGTAAGATGTCGGTCATAACAGAACGTTGCCAGCTCGTTAAGCTCTCCCGCTGAAATGGGAAGTGCAAGGGTAAGTTATAAATAGAGGTCTACGGAAAATGTGGCTAAAACCCGTTACCATAAAACCCGAATTTTAGTTATAATAATTATAAAAGCGGGTTCTGTCCTTATTAAAATACATTAATTAATTTTGTATGCACTAAGGGTTCCATTGTTTCCATTCGAATGATTTACTGTGAAAATATAAGCGAGAACAGTTATAGCGAATCTTTTTCACAAATAGCTAAAATTTTCGGCATTTTTTTAGGTCTGGTTCGTGGGTATATATTATTACCGTATATATTAGTGCCGTTATTTAGGAAGAGGAAGGGGAAGATGTTTAAAACGACATTACTGATTCTTGCCCTCAGAATGTAAAAATTATACGTTGACATACAATTTAAATTTCAATAGAAATAATAAAATAAATACTGGTTATATTATCTTTTATTCGTTATAATAACAGTATTATAGCTGTTTAGTATTACACCTAAAAAAGAAATTGCGTTTTGATAAGTAGATTCATTATAAAACTAAGTAAATTTTAAATGTATTTAAAAAAATTATCATACACTTTATTTGATATACATTTTTAATGTTTTATTGTTGTTCTTGTATAAAAAAATCTATTATATTAAAAAAAAATATAGAAGACACCGCGTGGCTCATTTACCGACACGCAGGTCATAGGTATACTCATACAATGTACTCTGTGGTCATAGGTTCACTAATGCTAACTCGAGAAGGTTTTCAACCTGAAAAAATAACTATACGGTAGGAGATATTGATTTGCTAAAACTTCTGACGTTTAAATGTTTTTAAATTAGGCGATCATTGTACAAGAAGCAAATTCAACGAGTCAGATGATTGCTCTATTGAACTTGAAGATGTGACTCGGTAAGGAACTTCCTCGCCACATAACCCAGTACCGTCAGTGGATAAAAACGCCTTTGGCACGAGAGGGGAGGGAAGTGAGGGAAGGGAAGTGGATACGGAAGCAAAGTCTGGCAATTCAATAGAAGAAATCGATACATTCCACAACACAACAGAGGTCGTTGAGGAGTCGTCCACACAACAACCACGACAGTCAGAAAAACAAACTATTGCTGCAACATCGTTGCGACCTGTACCTAGGATCGATTATAAACATTTTTGCTAAGATAATAATTTATATTTGTAATGTCAAGCTACGGGAAGGAATGTTGTATGTTATCATGATAATATATGGATGGTTGAATCCACGCCTATATAAGTAATATCGCTTGTCAAATATACTCAATGTGCTACTAGCTACGTGTTGTTTCACTTGTCCCTACGTTCGCATATATATCAGTAATATTCAGCCAATACTATATTTCGATTTCTCAGCTGTACAACTACCGAGATTTTTTTTCTTTAATTTGATACGTGAATCATTTTCTGAAGAAGAAGAAGTGTGTATATAATCATAGTTTTTTTGACACTTTCACCATCTCTTTACTTTACCAGTAACAGTGTATTTTATACACAGGTATTAATTACATTGAAAATGAGACGAGATTATTAAATTTAATTTTGTATTTAACACCCTAATTCTAGATAATTAACGCAACGAGTGTTTACAGTTACGTCTATTATATTATATTAACTAACTAATGACTACCTATTTAGTAGTAGTCAACTTATTTTAATTGCTTCACTGATAATTTCACAAATAAGTTCACAAATTTTCTTAAATGACAAATCATCGCCATAGTTTTCTAAATAACTTTTATTACAAGGAACTTTATTTATATTTATTACTAAGTTTTGCTTCAGGCTTCACTCGTATTAATATGGATTTTAAAAGTAAAAACAGAAAAAAATGTAGCTTTATATAAGTGAAAGAATTTTCAAAACCCGTTAAGTCGTTTTTGAGTGTAACAACAAACAAACAAACAAACAAAAAATCAGTACATGTAGGCGCATCACTTTCGACGGCCGCAACCTATATATCTAATATTTTTTCTTTATATGTGTAATTTCCAGGACAATGTTTATACATATAATAGAAAATGTTTGAATAGATCGTACGGTAAAATAAAAAATTTGGGATATAAAAAATAATATATAAAAATATATAAAGTATATTTAGGGTTAAAAAATCCATGAGAGTGACTGAGATAGGGGAGTACAGAGCTGGTACAGAGGTCTTCAAAGATATTCACAGAATCGACAGATTGTTGTACAATAACGGGAAGAATGTATTTAATTTTATTCGTTAGTACACCCATGCGTATTTAATGACAGTAATCAGTTTCAAGACAAGGAAATATTAGTTTTTTTTTTTATACAAACACTGGCTTAATTCCCATTTATATGTGGTAAACTCTTTGTGATGTTTTAACATGCCGTAAAAATATGTTCGACGCAGGTCGAAACGTTTCGAAAGAAACGATCCTTTGAGAGTAAACTGAGTTTACCCACAATCAGCCCATTGCGGCACAATATGTGGGGACAATCTCAGTCTCGGACAATTTGTACTACGAACACGCAACATAAAGGTTGGTTTTTGCAGAATCCATTCACTTAATATTTTCGCACAGTCATCGTTTCATTCAAGTCGGTTTTATGTCAAAGGTATGTTTAGAACAGGTACCGTTAAGATACATATTAGATGTTTATATTGCGTTTAAAATATGACTCTTCTGTTTGATAATAAGAAAAAAAAATTACACTTGCGGGTAAATTAAATGCTGTTTGTATCGGAAGAATTTATTTTGTACAAACAAAAACATCAGATAGATCCGTTATAATACGATAACTACACTTCTTACACTTTATATTAATATAGTTGCAGTCCTTTTGAAGATCGCTTCCTTGTTTCTAGACGTAATTGGTCCGATGTCTAGAATAAAACTCTGCTGGGACGTACGTACCGCGGCGCGTTTTGGAGGATGATGGAAAACTCTGGAAGGCGGACGTCATTACTCGAACAATTTTATAAAGTTCGAGATGGGCTATTTTTAGATCTTCAGTTTGCTGCGTTCCCGAGGTCGATGAGTTACCCTTTATTTTTTTATGTCGCGTTCTCATACAGTGTGAAACAATATCAATTGTGCGAACATTGTTCAAGTAAAATTAACTGTCTCGACGCTCAGATCACTTTTGTATTGTGTGTGAACAAGTTGTTGATTTTTTAATCACTCAATGCATGGCTTCATGTGATTGCTGCGTACGATGACAACACAACGTGTACGGAGCTCTATTCGCGTGCTATGACGATCCACCGTCGGACACCCTAACGTTCGTTACAACAACTCATTGGCGGTGTATCAAAACCTGACAAAAGGAAGAAACAAAAAATCGAGTGGTACCACGTTCGTTGGCCGCGTATCCTTTTTAACGGGCGACATTTGAGCGGTGTGGCAAAGATAAACAGAGGTAAGTCGTGCATTTTACTCTGGACGAAGTATTAGCGAACGTATTATCACTACCTAAGCATGCGTACATTGTGATTTGCCCACATAAATTACATTATCAGTGAATCCTTCAGTATAGGGAGATTTTATGAAGCGTTAATTCTATTACATTTATTTGATTGATTGATTTCATCGACTTCCTAATGAAGTAAATAAAACATAACTCAATTATTAAATTAACCAAATTAAATAAAAAATATTGATATTTGCGCTACCTAATAATATATTTGAAGTCAATGCCAACCTAAATTCATATCATCTACATACAAAGTTTGGGTTCACTCTTGTCTCCCATAATGTATATCTGTATAGTATACATATTTTATTACCTGCAACAAAGAAATGTAGGTTGGCATCGACTTCAAATATATTATTAGGTAGCGCAAATATCAATATTTTTTATTTAATTTGGTTAATTTAATAATTGAGTTATGTTTTATTTACTTCATTAGGAAGTCGATGAAATCAATCAATCAAATAAATGTAATAGAATTAACGCTTCATAAAATCTCCCTATACTGAAGGATTCACTGATAATGTAATTTATGTGGGCAAATCACAATGTACGCATGCTTAGGTAGTGATAATACGTTCGCTAATACTTCGTCCAGAGTAAAATGCACGACTTACCTCTGTTTATCTTTGCCACACCGCTCAAATGTCGCCCGTTAAAAAGGATACGCGGCCAACGAACGTGGTACCACTCGATTTTTTGTTTCTTCCTTTTGTCAGGTTTTGATACACCGCCAATGAGTTGTTGTAACGAACGTTAGGGTGTCCGACGGTGGATCGTCATAGCACGCGAATAGAGCTCCGTACACGTTGTGTTGTCATCGTACGCAGCAATCACATGAAGCCATGCATTGAGTGATTAAAAAATCAACAACTTGTTCACACACAATACAAAAGTGATCTGAGCGTCGAGACAGTTAATTTTACTTGAACAATGTTCGCACAATTGATATTGTTTCACACTGTATGAGAACGCGACATAAAAAAATAAAGGGTAACTCATCGACCTCGGGAACGCAGCAAACTGAAGATCTAAAAATAGCCCATCTCGAACTTTATAAAATTGTTCGAGTAATGACGTCCGCCTTCCAGAGTTTTCCATCATCCTCCAAAACGCGCCGCGGTACGTACGTCCCAGCAGAGTTTTATTCTAGACATCGGACCAATTACGTCTAGAAACAAGGAAGCGATCTTCAAAAGGACTGCAACTATATTAATATAAAGTGTAAGAAGTGTAGTTATCGTATTATAACGGATCTATCTGATGTTTTTGTTTGTACAAAATAAATTCTTCCGATACAAACAGCATTTAATTTACCCGCAAGTGTAATTTTTTTTTCTTATTATCAAACAGAAGAGTCATATTTTAAACGCAATATAAACATCTAATATGTATCTTAACGGTACCTGTTCTAAACATACCTTTGACATAAAACCGACTTGAATGAAACGATGACTGTGCGAAAATATTAAGTGAATGGATTCTGCAAAAACCAACCTTTATGTTGCGTGTTCGTAGTACAAATTGTCCGAGACTGAGATTGTCCCCACATATTGTGCCGCAATGGGCTGATTGTGGGTAAACTCAGTTTACTCTCAAAGGATCGTTTCTTTCGAAACGTTTCGACCTGCGTCGAACATATTTTTACGGCATGTTAAAACATCACAAAGAGTTTACCACATATAAATGGGAATTAAGCCAGTGTTTGTATAAAAAAAAAAAACTAATATTTCCTTGTCTTGAAACTGATTACTGTCATTAAATACGCATGGGTGTACTAACGAATAAAATTAAATACATTCTTCCCGTTATTGTACAACAATCTGTCGATTCTGTGAATATCTTTGAAGACCTCTGTACCAGCTCTGTACTCCCCTATCTCAGTCACTCTCATGGATTTTTTAACCCTAAATATACTTTATATATTTTTATATATTATTTTTTATATCCCAATTTTTTTATTTTACCGTACGATCTATTCAAACATTTTCTATTATATGTATAAACATTGTCCTGGAAATTACACATATAAAGAAAAAATATTAGATATATAGGTTGCGGCCGTCGAAAGTGATGCGCCTACATGTACTGATTTTTTGTTTGTTTGTTTGTTTGTTGTTACACTCAAAAACGACTTAACGGGTTTTGAAAATTCTTTCACTTATATAAAGCTACATTTTTTTCTGTTTTTACTTTTAAAATCCATATTAATACGAGTGAAGCCTGAAGCAAAACTTAGTAATAAATATAAATAAAGTTCCTTGTAATAAAAGTTATTTAGAAAACTATGGCGATGATTTGTCATTTAAGAAAATTTGTGAACTTATTTGTGAAATTATCAGTGAAGCAATTAAAATAAGTTGACTACTACTAAATAGGTAGTCATTAGTTAGTTAATATAATATAATAGACGTAACTGTAAACACTCGTTGCGTTAATTATCTAGAATTAGGGTGTTAAATACAAAATTAAATTTAATAATCTCGTCTCATTTTCAATGTAATTAATACCTGTGTATAAAATACACTGTTACTGGTAAAGTAAAGAGATGGTGAAAGTGTCAAAAAAACTATGATTATATACACACTTCTTCTTCTTCAGAAAATGATTCACGTATCAAATTAAAGAAAAAAAATCTCGGTAGTTGTACAGCTGAGAAATCGAAATATAGTATTGGCTGAATATTACTGATATATATGCGAACGTAGGGACAAGTGAAACAACACGTAGCTAGTAGCACATTGAGTATATTTGACAAGCGATATTACTTATATAGGCGTGGATTCAACCATCCATATATTATCATGATAACATACAACATTCCTTCCCGTAGCTTGACATTACAAATATAAATTATTATCTTAGCAAAAATGTTTATAATCGATCCTAGGTACAGGTCGCAACGATGTTGCAGCAATAGTTTGTTTTTCTGACTGTCGTGGTTGTTGTGTGGACGACTCCTCAACGACCTCTGTTGTGTTGTGGAATGTATCGATTTCTTCTATTGAATTGCCAGACTTTGCTTCCGTATCCACTTCCCTTCCCTCACTTCCCTCCCCTCTCGTGCCAAAGGCGTTTTTATCCACTGACGGTACTGGGTTATGTGGCGAGGAAGTTCCTTACCGAGTCACATCTTCAAGTTCAATAGAGCAATCATCTGACTCGTTGAATTTGCTTCTTGTACAATGATCGCCTAATTTAAAAACATTTAAACGTCAGAAGTTTTAGCAAATCAATATCTCCTACCGTATAGTTATTTTTTCAGGTTGAAAACCTTCTCGAGTTAGCATTAGTGAACCTATGACCACAGAGTACATTGTATGAGTATACCTATGACCTGCGTGTCGGTAAATGAGCCACGCGGTGTCTTCTATATTTTTTTTTTAATATAATAGATTTTTTTATACAAGAACAACAATAAAACATTAAAAATGTATATCAAATAAAGTGTATGATAATTTTTTTAAATACATTTAAAATTTACTTAGTTTTATAATGAATCTACTTATCAAAACGCAATTTCTTTTTTAGGTGTAATACTAAACAGCTATAATACTGTTATTATAACGAATAAAAGATAATATAACCAGTATTTATTTTATTATTTCTATTGAAATTTAAATTGTATGTCAACGTATAATTTTTACATTCTGAGGGCAAGAATCAGTAATGTCGTTTTAAACATCTTCCCCTTCCTCTTCCTAAATAACGGCACTAATATATACGGTAATAATATATACCCACGAACCAGACCTAAAAAAATGCCGAAAATTTTAGCTATTTGTGAAAAAGATTCGCTATAACTGTTCTCGCTTATATTTTCACAGTAAATCATTCGAATGGAAACAATGGAACCCTTAGTGCATACAAAATTAATTAATGTATTTTAATAAGGACAGAACCCGCTTTTATAATTATTATAACTAAAATTCGGGTTTTATGGTAACGGGTTTTAGCCACATTTTCCGTAGACCTCTATTTATAACTTACCCTTGCACTTCCCATTTCAGCGGGAGAGCTTAACGAGCTGGCAACGTTCTGTTATGACCGACATCTTACAAAGCCCATTTTATTTAAGACAGCCTGCCAATAAACAGCGAGAGATAAGATGTGGTCGAAGTTCGGAAAACTAACCCAACGAAGCAATTAAACGTTAACTACCTGTGAAACTCGCGCTTAGATAAAAAGTTGAAATCGTGAAATGCAAGCTATTGTTTTCATTTAATCTCTGGCCTATCTAGGTCAGTATAAATATTTTGGCAACTAGCCTCTGCTCGCGACTTCGTCCGCATGGAATAGTTAATTTGGGCTAACGCTAACACGCAGCGGAAGCTCTCAAGAAGAAAAAAACCCCGATTTAGAAACATTCTTCATTAGTGCTCCGCTCCTATTGAATTTAGCGTGATGATGTATAATAGCCTATGATCTTCCTCGATAAATGAGCTATATAACACTGAAAGATTTTTCAAATCGGACCCGTAGTTCTTGAGATTACCCCCTACAACGTCACAAACTCACAAAATTTACCACTCTATAATAAATACTAACTATAGATATAGATAACATTACTATAAAAAAATGTACGTATTTAAAGCTAAGAAAAGAAACCTTTTAATAACTCTTCTTTGTAATCTTTTTTTGAGTGTATAAATGATATTTTCGCTAAAGTAACAATAAAATGTTTTTCTAATTATAAATTATTTATTTACTTAACTAAAATGAATAGAACTCATTGGCGGTGTATCAAAACCTGACAAAAGGAAGAAACAAAAAATCGAGTGGTACCACGTTCGTTGGCCGCGTATCCTTTTTAACGGGCGACATTTGAGCGGTGTGGCAAAGATAAACAGAGGTAAGTCGTGCATTTTACTCTGGACGAAGTATTAGCGAACGTATTATCACTACCTAAGCATGCGTACATTGTGATTTGCCCACATAAATTACATTATCAGTGAATCCTTCAGTATAGGGAGATTTTATGAAGCGTTAATTCTATTACATTTATTTGATTGATTGATTTCATCGACTTCCTAATGAAGTAAATAAAACATAACTCAATTATTAAATTAACCAAATTAAATAAAAAATATTGATATTTGCGCTACCTAATAATATATTTGAAGTCAATGCCAACCTAAATTCATATCATCTACATACAAAGTTTGGGTTCACTCTTGTCTCCCATAATGTATATCTGTATAGTATACATATTTTATTACCTGCAACAAAGAAATGTAGGTTGGCATCGACTTCAAATATATTATTAGGTAGCGCAAACATCAATATATTTTATTTAATTCGGTAAATTTAATAATTTAGTTATTTTTCGCTTTTTAGTGCCTTATTGGTTTTTCACATCAAAATTGGTTTATTTTTTTTGTATTTTTTTTTCCATTTTTAGTGTCCATAAATATATCTGGTTTCTAATGGATATAATAAAATTATTGAAATCGGTTCCACTTTCACGAAAATAGGTTAAACGAAATGGGTGAAAATCAAATAAACGATATTTCACCCCCTTAGGGGTTGAATATAAAATAAAAAAATAATCATTAAAATTGGTCGATAATTGACGAAAATATCGATTAACCTACATACAAAAAATACATACAACCGAACATAGTAACCTTTTTCGAAGTCGGTTAAAAAAACAATTTAACGAGCAAATTGAATATATTGAATCGATTTAATTCAAGTTTTTGAAAATACTTTAATAAATAGGTGGGAAATATCGTTGTAATTTACTATATTTATATAATATTACGTATAGATAAGATTACAAACACTATTCACACAAATTAATTTGATGTTAAAATCCCTTTTACGTGATTATTGTCTTTTAGTTCTATAGAATGTCACCCGTGACCTGCCCTCACCTGGCAGAACAATAGGCTGCCTCCCCCTTTATGAAAAGGGAGACGATAGTACGAACCGCTCGTGACGGCATGCACTGTCTACTATGTGCCAAACTTGAAATTTTAATCTTAGAGCTTCAAACACCAGATGAGTCTGATATTCTGAATGGTATTTTTCAAATATATAAAAGGTGTATTCTTTGTTTGATTTATGTTTTATTTTATTTAGTTTTGTATGACATACTCAATTGGTACGCTTTTTAATAAAAAAAAAACTACATTTATTTTTACTGTACTGATCTAGAAAAATAACCAATTGCAATTTGGTATTCGATGGTGAATATAAATAAATCAAGTGATTCTAATTCAACCACAATCACAATTATGATGGGAACCATACATAACGGCAGAAACGTAATAATTGGCTGATATTCAGATTTTTGTAGGTATACTTCTTTTGGCACGTTAAGGAAAAATGATGAGAGTAAATTTTTACGATGCGCGCGCACACCGTCATGAAAAACTGACACCCTGAAGTTAGCTATAGTCAACATTTTGTTTCTTTGTATTTGTTGTTTGTATTTCTTTGTATTAAAAGTTTCAATGTATTAAATACCTTTTTTCTATTGTTAGTGTCGTTTTTTCTACAAACGTAGAATAAGGCGAAAGATAAAATTTTTGAATTTTTTTTATCTTGTTACGCCAAAGAAGTATAACTTCTAACGCGTGTACATAAGTACACACACATTTTTTTTACAAGCACACGGATAATATGTGTTAGATAACCGTCCTGTGGGATTTCAACCCAGAACATACAGCATGGCGGCTGTGGTGAAAAGACAACATAGAATACAGCGGCATGCGCTTGCCCGAGTGATGGTTGCAAGGGCTCCCTAATTCCGGGGAAAATGTAAAATATAATTACATTACTTATGTATAAATGTGAATATTGTATACATCATATTTCTAAGGGCTGAGGTCTTTCCTCATTCCGGACGTAATCAAACTGGCGGGAATAAATTTATCTTGTTGTTCAAAAATAATATTCAAAAAGAATATTTCTACTTTGCTTGTGATTAATTATACCATTGTTTTGAAATGAATAACAATTCACAATTCTGTCGGATTATAATTGTTTATTGGGTTTAAATGTAATATTGAATTTTTAATATTTCATATTCCTGATGATATATGGTACAATATTCAGTAGTTAGTGTGACCAGACACCTCGTTGATCGATGTAGTTTCGCATTCTTATGAATAAGCCGAAGCATTCTGTGAAGGAAAACCATTGTCATGAAATCATTATATTGGGGTAGGGTTTTTTTAAGCCCGTCTTTAGGAGTATTCCGGTAGCTGTGCTTGAGAACCAGTTCCCATATAGGTTAAGCGTGCTTACTATCTTAGACCACACGTCATTTAACATCAGGTGAGGTTGTTATCTAATACTAAATATTATAAAGTATAGAAGTAAAGAAGTCTTCCAAATTTTCTTGTCTCTTGTTACTTAATTAAATTGCTTATATGATACTTATTCATGTGAATTAGGTACACGCTCGAGGTTACTAAATGAATTTTCTGAGACACTTATTACCATGTTTAGATGATAAGAGCACGCGGTCGACGTTTACTAAATAGGTAATAACTCATAAGAGGAAGCGCTTTTTTCAGTACTCTGAAACTAATTGATAATTTGCGGCTTCTGAAAAAATATTTTGCATAATGTCTTTGCCTATAACTTGTATTTCCGATATCTTAATGTATGCTATATGTTTTGTTACAAGTTCTTGACAGTAATATGATCGGTTGTTATCTATAAAGAAAATTCACATGAAACTGTAAGCTGGGAAACGATGATGAGAAACAAATAAAATTATTTTTTCACTGAATTCGGCGTCTACCCCTTCGGACGTACGCTAAGTGCGGGGTCTGAGGCGGGGTGAGGGATTTGGGACGAGAGGGAAGAGCGACGCAGCCTCCCTTCCCAGCAACGATTACTGATTAGTGCGGCGGCGTGTGCGGCGGGGCCGCCCGCTTGTTACGCGTCATGCCGCCGCCGGCTTGCTACGAGGAACCTACTGTTGTCTGTGGACGCTCTATGATTCACCTTTGATAACTTAGCGTGACGACAGACTGAAACTTTCTGGTGATAATTGACTATAGTACGCGAACAGCTGATGAGGCGCGACCGCGTGCACCGGCTCCGCGCAACGAATACTCGACACGCCTCTACATGTGTTACGGTACTACAAATACTACGATTGTGCTATCATGTATATATTTGGTGATTGACGGATATTATTAAACGCGAACGAGTGAAGTTTCACGTGTTTTCCTACGCTCCGTTAGAAGTAAGTACGTTATAAATACTATTATTTACTTTGTTGAATACCAAACTTTATTTAAAAAGTAATATACCAGTAATCTAAACAAATGTGCTTCCTCACATTTTTTTGTTGTGGTATGTCTAATAATGTAATGTCTAAGCAACTAATATATATCTTTTGCTAATTTTTAACGGATTTTATTAAATAAAATAAAAGTATTAATTATACGAAAATTTTAGAATTTTAGATCACATAAGACTTACAATATTTCGATTGTCGCTTGACTTTTAATCGAGGTTTCCTTTAAAACCTAAATTTGAAAATCTAACATCGTTTTCTTGATATGTTGAGCGTTGATGTCTTTGTTATGGTTCATTAGAAGCTTGTTTGTATATCCATAGTACTTTTACGGACGGAATATATTTGAGCTGACGTATACGTTTGTGCCTCTACCGATGCGTAAATTTATTGTTAGTTTGGACGATTTTTTAAACGATATAAATACAATCTTAATCAATGGAAAATATCTATTCATTCTTTTACATTTGTTTAAACTAGTAATTAATACTTTACACTAAAGTATATTTCAAAAAGGCTCAGATTACATTATTAAAAATTAAACTCGTGAACACTTTTTTGATAAAAAAATAATGACTCTTTGGAATTGCAGTTAAATATTCTTCATTTATTTATTTCTCATACTTAAATTTGAAATAGTTTCCATATTTTAAACAAAAGAAGATAATAACTCTCCTACCTACTTATAAAAGCACAGTCGTTTTTGATTAATATCTTGCGTATCTATGTTGTTACTTCCACCATTTGTTACCTTCGTCCAGATCATGCTTGTACACCAGTGTATTTTGCTAAATTAAGTAAAGTGTAACTTTCCTTGTGAATACGGCCTACAAGACGGTTTTCCTTACCATATGTTATTTAATTGTACTAAAAACAGATTTCTCTTTATTACTTGCTTTGCCGTTATTTCGCCTCGCGAATCATTGAAGACTAAGTTTCAGGAATTCGCTATCTTAACTCTGCCCTCCCAATATATTTTGATAATTTAATGTATGTCCACAAAAACTTAGATATGCTGGATCTAGTAAAGGATTAACATAATTTAAATACTTACTAGAAATAGCAATAAATTGGTTATTCCATGCTTCAGGCTCACTAAATCCAAAAACAGTATTTTAGGTAATAGTGTTAGGTTTTATTACTGTTAGGGTTAATTCCCAAAACACATTACCGATTTGCCGGATATCGAGTTCAAGAACCATGTCAAGCGAGTTTTAATATCTAAAGGCTATATATAGGGTGGAACAATACGTGAACGATTGTGACGTTTGGAAATGACGCCCCTCTCTGTGCATCCACTAAAAACGAATGTAACTATTTATTTTTTGTAAAAATATACAACGTGAAGAGATAAACCAGATCGAGTCTCTTGCCGATTCTTCTTGATGACTGGGTTGTTTTCCGAACCGGTGGTAGCTTTGACATTCATAAGCGCCTTCTCAGAGCCTATATTGAATAAAGGATATATAGATTTATTAAATTTAACAAAGTCAAACTTTAATTATAGAGTTTACATCTGAATCGAAATAAATATAACTTTGGTTGTATTTATTTTTGTGTTGATAGATATCTCCAAAATACTTAGTAGGCTTTAATGCTGGACCATAATCTCATCTGATGGTAAATGAAGATGTGATCCAAGATCGTAAACATGCTAAATCTAGAGGGGGACTGGCTCTCAAGTGCCGCTGTCGCTTATTATTGTGTGCATTTTCAATTTGAGGATAGTAGCTAGTATTCGGAGTTAGTAAATCCCGACCATCATAACATGTTTTCATCACGGTATTTTCCTTCACCAAAAGCTGCGGCTCGTATCACCGATATAGGATTCGAACCTCAATCCATCGGCACGGTGTCCTATGCGGGGTGGTAGGGTGTCTGTACCCGACTGGATGCGGGGTGGTAGGGTGTCTGTACCCGACTGGATCGCGACCACCGTACACCAGGTGGAACACCCGCCATAGTGACATGTTTGGGCGTGTCACGTTCCGGGATCAGCCGGTGTATATCCAGCAACCGGGGGGGGGTCTGTCCCTGACTGGGTCGCTTTCAGGCCGGCATGACAGCGGCGACCGGCGATAGATAGTATGTCTTTCGGTGGTCGCCATTGTTTTTGGATTGTACTGTGCTTACCATCAGGCACAGTACAGTCACTTTGCCGAGCTACAATAAAAAAAAAAAAAAAAAAAAAAAACCATTAACCAACTAACCATTGAGCTACCATATCTTTATACTGCTGAATTTTTAATCAAACCCCTTCGTTTATTTAAAAAGGTATTGAAAGTTTTAATACAAAGAAACAAAATGTTGACTATAGCTAACTTCAGAGTGTCGGTTTTTCGTGACGGTGTGCGCGCGCATCGTAAAAATTTACCCTCATTATTTTTCCCTAACGCGCCAAAAGAAGTATAACTTCAAAAATGAATAGAAAACTTGAAACGATAACATTAAATATGGAAAACGAACTGATACTGCGTGAGTCTATAAAAATATGGTAAGTATCGTAAAACAATCATTTTTCTAAAGTACTGTAAATACTGGTTTATCGATTCTGAATTAGTCAACGATATTTCATGTCGATATCGCTGGTTTAGTTATTATTGACAATGATATTAACAATAAGTAAAAAGGTGTATGTAGGCTATGTTACCTACACGATATTTTGATAAAACAAATGGCACGAAAACACACACATATGTAAACTGTCTTAGGTAAAATGTGGAAGTAAGATGGCATATTCTTAATATTTGTGGTGAAAAAGAAATAGTTAGCGTGCTTAGACACGGAATGAGAGGACAGCAGTAAAAAATAAGCTAGTTAGCCAAGTTTTAACAAGGCGCTGTCGAAGCGCTTATGACATATCTAAAGCATTTTAGTTATAGTATCATTAGTAATTAAGTGAAACTTTTTATAGAAGGGCTTAGAAATTTTGATCCGCATACCTTTTGTACAACGGCAGGTGGTTGGGGTAGGCACTGTGTCGGGTAGAGAGGGAGCAGTGTCTCGCTTGCCTTCGGGTATTGGAGAACGGTGAGACATCTTCTGGCTTTCATTCTTTCTCGTTATCCGTGTTTGCGTGTAGGTTCAGGCGGCATGACGATCACTGAACACAATTTATGCTATTCAATACAAAAGTTTCACTTCTATCGTGTGATTTTACGACACACCCTGTTTATTTTATTTGGTTTTGTTTTTTACTTAGTAGGTACTTATATAGCTATATCACAGTTTTAACTGATGTTAAGTTATGATGAGGCTTATAATGGTAAAAATATAAACTAAACTTATAAATTAGCTCTCAAAGTGCAGTTTCCGCAAAGCTTCTATAGCTTCTATAGGTATTCAGTGATAAGTTTTTATCTTATGTGTGGTTGATAGCCAGACGAACATTGGAAATTGCGCTAACATTATTATAAAATTCACAGAATACTCTAGACTTATTATAGGATTAAACCTATCAGTACGTCAATCGACTCGTTGTAATTAAATTTATCTAAATATAGGCCTGCTTTACTGGCCATCAATTAAGCCTTAATAATGATTTACAAAGGTATACATTTAGGTTCGATGCTGAATTAACTTAATGCTTAGCTAAAGATAGCTAGATAAATGTAAAAAGTAAATATATAATACGTCCGGTATAATATTATATATGTAGTGAGGAGTGTTTTAATGAACCATTGTATAATGAAAACATATGTAGAAAGTTATCGAGAATGCAGAAAGTGGAGTGTAGCCTTCTTGTAATCCTTAATATCTATAAATAAAATGATACGAGGTATATCGTTGTGCAAGCATCAGTCAAAAACTACGGGATAGGTGTCGATCAATTTTTTTTTTCTTTTACATCTTATATACGTGATTCTTATTTTAAAAAAATGATTTAATATTAAGTACGATTTTCAAAAGCATTATGCGTATGTTTTCTTGCCGTGGAAAAGAAGGGCAACCCGTGTGTTGCTTATGTTATCTGTTTTCCTCTATACATAAGATATACTGTTAAGATAGTAAATGACGCAGACAAAGTCGTGGGTACCAACTAGTTATTAATATTTTAAATTAGTACATATTTCTCAAAAAAAAAATTAGTAGCTTATTAGAGAAGGAAGTAATAAAACAATTATCTACTTTGAAGTACATTCAATCGCATTATATCAGCGTTATAGAAAAACGAATAATTCGTTAATAATAATTTGTTACTCAATTTGCAGTACTTTCCGCTCATTTAAACGGCGTCTTTCAATTACCAGACTAAATATTCGTAGGCGTCTTATTCAAAACTGGCCAAATGGAGTAGTAGGATTGCAAGTTGCTTGTATGTTCTGCTACCCATGGTAACTAACGAATCAACGGAGAAAAGAGAATTTCTCGTATGAACAAAATATTATAATGAAATAAAAACCACAACGCAATGAAACTATTACTAAATCATACGACGTGACAGGTGTAACTTATTTTCTTTGTGCATTGTTTTCTATGTAATTTCTTCCTTACTGGATTACTCGCGACGCTTACTAGGCTCACGCGCTATAGTCACGATCTTCACATAGCTTAATATATTTGAGTATTTTAAATTTATTTACGTTATATTCTTCAGATCTTTATATGCCAAAACACCGCCTCGATCGGTTTAGTTTCGAATCTTGCAATGAACCAGAGCTTTCTGTGAAGGAACACTTCGTTACAAAACTGAAGCATGATATGACCAATACCCGAATAAATATGATTCTCAATATGAAAATAAACTAAGGCACAATTGAGTACTGGCAGTTGAATTTGAGGATCAGTTCTATACTCTTAACGTAGGTACCTTTATCTTAGTTGATATAATCGTTTAATATTAGCTGAGATGTGGTCAGACGCTAAAACCTATGAAATATATATAAAAAAGTAAATAATTATTTAAGTGAACAAGATATAATCATAAAAATGTAACATGGTTGTCGTTCAAAGATAGCTCTAAATATATAATAGAACTAAGAAATTATTTTAATTATGTTAAAGTTACCAAAAACACTGGAAAATTACGTTAAATCCATTCACACATTCGTTCTGTCATTCATATTTATTCATACATTCGTTCATTAATTAATTTTAGTGTCCATAATTATAGATACCCATATCTCAACAAATTATCGTGTCTCGTTTCACCTAAATTTATTTTAACTTTAACAATTAATACTTCTTTGAAGTATTGAATGAGCTTGCTTATACTAGTTATTATCATTCAAGTTACACGTTTAAACTGTTAATAATTTAATCAATGTTACTTGCTATATTGTAACCAAGTGTCATAATAATAAATCTTCAAGTAACGAAATGATTAGAACATGATTTATAGAATTTTATATTGTTATAAAATATATCAAAGTATGTTACACGTCAGAATAATCTGATTTTCTAAGATCATAAATCAGCATCTTGACTGGATATAATTTATTATCCTGTACCCTTTTTTTAGAATCGGGTACATAATGCGATGAGTACCATATAGTATCCGCACACATTGTGTTGAGTGAATAATGCTTACATTTTATGAGAAAATATGATGAGGTTTTAATATAATTCAATTTTTTTTATTTTAAAGAATATTCTTTGCTCTTTACTGATTTATATTGCAAGGTTCTATACACTACCACCTTTATTTTTACTACCACAGCTATTTACTTGTAAAACATTTTACATGAAAGGCTTCTCATGACGGCAACGGCTCAAGCCTAGGTCCGTTCCGTCGGCGTGGAGCCCTTGAGTGCGCTGCTAGCGCGATACAGTGACACAAAATCTTACATCACTGCGACAACATTACACATATCACCTCCACACACGTGCACGCATACACGCTTACACATGCAAGTGGAAGGGTTTTATTTTTTCCCCTTATCAAACTGAAATAGTTTAGAAAATTATCCGATGCGAAATATATATAAGAGTAGTTGAGGTATGCATGCTTGGTACACATATATGTTTCAACAACTCATATATGTATGAATAGTCAGCTTAGCTTAGCTCAGATAGGTCGCGAATTGCATGTATCAGGCAACGGTCCAAGCCAAGGTGTGCCGTACACCCTTGAGCTAGTTGCCAAATAAAATCGGCTGAGTGCCTTAAGCGCTCACCTTAGTAGTCCGGTGAAGCTGTTAGGATCTTGCTAGGCCAATAGCGTAGTCAGTTGGAAAAAAAAATTATGATGTGTTTCATAAGTTTGAAACTACGAAGTAATTGTAACAATCCGGCTTAATTTATTCATGAACATAATTAAATTCAGTAATTAAAAGAATAATTTGCATTTATTTTAAACAGCCAATTTGAAAAACTTAATTGATCGTTGAATTGAATTAAATTATTCGCTCAAAACTAAACTACGATCTCGTACAGATTCAAAAGTTGTGAAAGTGTCAGAAGCAAATGTCAGCCTAATTTAGTATCCTCTTGAAACGACTCAATTACTTATTAGCAAATCTATTCAAATATATAAGTAATTTAAAATATCTATATATGTATAGATAGATGACAGTTCAGTATATTTTCTTCTTCGTTTGTTAACCGATTTTCCTTATTATTGTATTGATTAGTAGTCATTGTCAGTGTTATCAATAAAAGAAAATTGCATACAGTTAGCATTTTTTGCTCACGACCATTTCATTCCTTTATTAATAAGTCTCTATACATTATAGTTCAGGATCCATACGTCCGGTAATCTATACATACGAGTATAATAAGAATGTAAATATAACGGGTCTGTACTTTTTCGATTTTCGTGAAAAATATTGTTACAGATGTCTAAGAATAAGCAATAGAATACATTTAAATTATTTTTAGGAATGTCTGTCTGTCTCTCTGTCTGTTTGTATGAACACGCATCACTGTTAAAGTACTGGGTTCACAATAAAACCTTATATAAGAAAATCATAAAGCATATCCTTGGGAGTAACTAGTCTTTGTTACATTAAAATCGGTCCACTCTATCAAAAGTTATTATAATTTTAATGGCGCAGCGAATTAAGTATGAGAGAAAAGTAGATAAGCAAATGGACTAAATACATTCAGATGATTTTATTAGTCATTGTTTTGTACATCAGGTTCCACGTGGACGAAGTCGCGGGCACAGCTAGTGTACAATATTTTCACACTCTTTGGTAAAGACCCTCTATAATATAGAAACTTTAAAAAAAATGTTCGAATGTGGACCACTGGATGACCACTAAGTCATAGACATACGAAAAGACACTATAAAACTGTTCAGTACCTTTTCCGCAATTATTTTTCAATCGGTATACTTTATTTTTTCTTTGGTTAGTAACTTTGAATGACTTTCAGTGTTATTAGTAAAAATAATTTGGAAAAGTCGAATCCTTTATTTAAAAGAGTTTATTAGTGATCCTTCGTGCTCTTTACGTTTACAAATCAGTCTGTTAGAGATTCACTGCAGAACCACATGCCTCTTCCCGAAAGAAGGCATAGGCATAATCACCATGCCAGCTCACGAAGTGTTGGCGATTTCAAATTCAGATAAATCCACAATTCTATGTTTTCCCACAAGAACTTTGCGCAGATTAAGGTTTCCTCATGATGTTTTCCTTCAGCGTGAGTTTTAATAATTTAAATTAGTAGATATACACAAAGTTCGAAAAATTCGTCAATACATGCTAGGGTTTGAAGCACTACTTACAATAATATAATATATATACTTGTACAATACTCAACACAGGTAATAATTTAACAGGTCAAGAAACAACTCCTATGATAGTCAAATTACAGATACTGGACGATACCTACTTATATTAAATATACAAAATTAATTCTAGTTCCACACAGAACGACAAAAAATCTTATAATCGCATGTCTTCATGGTTTAATAGAGTAAAAGCTTAATTCAAACAACTAACAATATATAGCGACCTGTGTATACGTTTTTCAATAAATTGGGTATGCTATTTGTTGAATAAAATAGGTGGCGTACAAAATAGGGCGTATTTAAATAGGGAAGCTCAACGAGAATGCTCGCGAAGGGATCACGTTCCAAGATGGCGGATGCGCCATGGCAGACACTTTAGTTGGGTAGACGTGACATGAGTTCAGTTTTAAAACGAGAAATATATTGAAACTTGGTATATATGTAATAATTTATTTATTTCATAATAAATAGAGACACCCTTTTAGATTAGTAATTTATAAAACCATACAAAACATATTTGTTGTATTCATTATATTCTTAATGAAGGTTTTTTTTTATATATTTAAATCGATATAAAAGAACTTTCACCTAGATTTATATTTTAAACTAGCTATGCACGCGACGTCATATGCGTGGAACTTTATGTAAAAAACAGTGATTAATAAAGTCATCTGAATGTATTAAGTTCATTTACTTTTCTTTTGCACTTAAGTCGCGTCGTCATTAAAATTACAATAACTTTTGATATACCAAACCGATTTTAATGAAACGAAGACTAAATTTTACTTGATTTTATAATGAACGCAGTATTTTAACAGTGATGAGTGTCCAAGCAAATAAACAGATAGACAGGGAGACTTTTCTAAAAATGATATATACGTATTTTATTACTTATTTCTAGACACCGGCAACGATTTTTCTTACGAAAATGTAAAAAGTACAGACACGCTATATTTAGATTCTTATTATATGTATAGATGAAATGTATTTTATTACTTATTTTATGTTCTTATCTTAGATTCTTGTTGTATGTATAGATATAGATAGAAGATATCAGATTAGATAATATATTAGGTTCAGTTACAGTTCTGATTATCGGCTGGGTAAAGGGAAAACATTTTATTTGTATAGTGAATGATAGTGTTAGGTAACATAAATATATATCCGTAGATTCCAAAACAATGAAAATATATATAAAAGAGAAGAGTACTGAGTAATATTGTTTGCAGTGGCTTAGATTTCCACTCGAGAATGAATCGTTCGTGACGAATGCGAACCGAGCGGTCTTACAGAAGAACTTCTTTGCTGTAGTTTTACTGAGGTATACAATTTAATGTTATTTATATGCCTTAGCTGTATATAAAATGTCAATAACGTATACACTTATCCTAGGTAAGTCATGTAATCCTCTAAGTACTGAATTATCATGCCTAGTGTATACATTTCGAAACGGATCATAGCAGTGTAGTGCCTTACAATTAAAATTATTATGAACTATGTATCAATATTAATACTCTGTCTATTGCATCTTGCGCCATATAAGATACTAGTTGTAATCACAACTCCGTCCGCAAAGAAAGTACCGTAAAAAAAACAGTGACTAATAAAATCATCTAAATGTAGTAAGTCCATTTACTTATCTACTTTTCTCTCGTACTAAAATCGCGTCGTCATTAAAAGTATAACGACCTTTGATAGAAAGAACCGATTTTAATTAAACAAAGACTAAGGGTGTTTTTACAAAAAAGTTAAATAAATATTGAATACTTGCTTTAAAAAAGTTTGGATACTTACGTATTAAATCCACCGCGCTCGCCGAATGTTCGACATCTTGCTCTTCTATCTCTGTTTGGTCAGCTTAGGTTAGACTTGCGAAAAAGGACAACACGATCTTGCCGCGGCAGCCTTCGGCAAGCGCGGTGCATTTAATACGTAAGTATCCAAACTTTTTAAAAGCAAGTATTCAATACGTATTTAACTTTTTCGTAATAATACGATAAATGTTACTCGAACATATGCTTTATGATTTTCTTGAAGAGGGTTTATCATGAGCGCAGTATTTTAGCAGTGATGCGTGTCTAAACAAACAGACAGACAAACAGATATGCGGACATTTCTAAAACTGATTGTAATATATTTTACTAGGTAGTTATTTCTAGACACCTGCAAGATTTTTTTTACAAAAATCTAAAAAGTACAGACAATTTAAATTTACATTCTTATTATATGTATAGAAGATATAAATTTTATACTACAGGAAGTTGTAAGACTTTAACAGCTTATCTTGTTAATATCGCTAAAAGCCTTCGCTAATTTACATGTGAGTATTTCAAACACGTGTAGGAGATATCTCGGTATAGAATTAACATGAATTGAGAGTACAATAGCCGGGGGCGCTCGGAGGCGCTAAAGCCTTATCTTATAATGTTAAACATTAAGTGAGATATTGTAAATGACTTATTACAATTATAAATGTGTTAAATTCGAAACTTTGTCATGTTCAAGCATATGTGATTAAATTGTATGTATAGTTTTTTTAATATATCACAAAAATGTGTAGAGTAAACGTATTGTAGGTGGTAGGGCCGCGAATGGGTCGGCTCGCCTGGGGTACTACCACCCGACCCACAGAAACACCGACGCGACGTGAAGTAACACTGCTTGCATCGTTGCGTTTCGTTAGGTCAGCGAGAGCGGCGGATACCCAACTCCCCTCCCCCGCCCCACTTCCCCACTCCCGCTTCTCCCAAACACAGGCTGGCAACGCACTTGCGACTCCTCTGGTGGTGATCACTTAACATCAGGTGACCCACAAGTTCGTTTGCCTCCTATGATATAAAAAAAAAATTAAATTAATCGTAATTTTTGTCATAGCTCTTATTATTATTAATCAGTTTGTACCATTCGCAGTATTATAAAATTGTTACTGACCTAGGTGAATATACATGCATCAATTAACATAACTCATTCATGTATCCATTACATTACAAGGTTTTTTCGTTATGTTATATCAAAATTATTCATTTTATTCATTTCTTAAAATGAGTTTTTTTTAATCCAATCAAATCAAAAATACTTTATTCAGTTTAGACCCTAATAAGGCGCTTATGAACGTCAAAACTACCACCGTTTCGGAAAACAACCCAGTCATCGAGAAGAACCGGCAAGAAACTCGATCGGGTACATCTTTTTAACATATATATATTTCGAATAAATTATAAGTTACAATATCGTTTTTAGTGGATGCACAGAGAGGAGCCAATTCCAGGCTCACCATCGTTCACATATTGATCCACTCTATAATAGCCTTTCGACACTAAAACCTGCTTGACATGGCGCTTAAATTTACAATAATCAATCAATATCTTTATACGTATTTCTATTTCAAATGTGTCTTTACACTTAATCGATGTTCGCATTGTTTTTTATTTAAATTTTTTCCAATAGTTTACAAATAAAAATTTGTAGTTCTTTGAAAAGCTTTCTGTGATTTATTCTTACAAGTTTTGTTAACTTCTGTTTCTTGAGTCTTAGTTAAACTGCCTTAATGCGATTTATGTGTTTAAGTTTCTTCACTGAGTTTCCTACTCGGAGTTAAATGTAATTAATTACATACTTATTTATTATAAATTATTTTTGTTATACGACAAATTCAGAGCTTCTATATATATTACTAGCTACCGCTTTCATGTACGTTAAATTACAATATAAACACAATAAGACTAACATACACTCTACCGCGTGTGGCGAATTTAAGTTGAATCGATAATGTTTTCTTCAGATCTTTTCCATGAAAAAACTTTTTAATTGTAGGTGTGATGAGCAAGTCCTTGTCCAATATATGTTTCGAGTGTCTATTTGTCGGAATAAAGATGTTTGTATGAACATGATTGTTATATTTCTATTTTACAATATTGTTTTTTTTTTATTTCATTTTGGCAACTAATCTCCTAGAAGATCATTAATTCCATTATCTAGTTATGATAATACAAGTTAGATATAATACAAGATACAAGTTTCTTGCGATCATTTCAATAAACATACAAGATGGTGGCCGTCTTGTTAAAATTTTCGAGGGAGATTTTGTGGCAAGTCAGAATCCATGTTCCGTGCCATTATTTCCCATCCACTTCAGTTGTGCACAATAACCAAACTGAGTTACGTAAAACACCAACAATATTACAAAATATAGAGCCCAATAACACAAGATTATGATTAAAATATAAAATCCACTACATGACAACATTACAATATACAACATAACAATATTGTTGATTTGTAACCTGAGTGCTTGAATGCGACTGACTTTGAAAGTATTTTATACATGTAACTAGCGGGCCCGGCGGAATCTGTACCGTCGTAATAATAAAAATACCCTTGACAAATTACATACATTAACCTTCCTCGTGAGTCACTGTATCTACTGGCGAAAGCCGCATGAAAATCCGTTCAGTAGTTTTTGAGTTTATCGCTAACAAACAGACAGACATAGCAGAGGTTATTTTATACTATATAATGATTCAATTCAAATGTGCTGATACGCACATAACAAGTAGGACGACACACAAATAACCCTTACGAAATCTTACAAATTGGACTCAATATACCTACTCCATATGTACATATAAAATGATATATATAAATAGTTATGCGTAGGAGCCTCTATAAATTTCGAGAGTTCGAGAAAAAAAAGCCTCTATACATAATGTTCTACATATTTTTTTACGTTATATTGGTGAATATAAAACGTTTAAGGGCCTTTGATGTAAGTCTTGTTATATCGGTATCCAACGGCAGTTACTGAATTATGTTATTATAGAAAATGTCAGTGCTTCTGATACGCGTCTCAGGTGGCCGACGAGACGGAGAAACATTTTCTACGAAATATCAGCAAGGTTATCCAATATTACAAATACGTCGGAGCATCACGTATTAGTATTAGTTTTTTAGAACATTATATTTTAGATATGAAGTTATGATACTGTATAGTAATATATATTGTTAAATTGTAGGTTTGATATATTATTTTACTAGACCATAATTGGTCATCATAAGGTGAGGTTGAAACGAAACATTAAAACCAGAAAAGTATTAAAAAAGAATGGTAGTGTCGCTGTAACCCGCTAACAGTGAGTAGTCTTTTCTGGAGGATCGACCCTATTCTGTGGTCGCTGTAGGGAGAGGACGTGGCGAGTGCGTGGAAGCGAAATTAACCATCAGCTCTCTGCGGACCTACAAGACGATCTTTGGCGGGCGTTCCTGTGAGCACATTTTGTTTCTGAGACCGTTCTGGATCAGCAGTCATCTGATTCGAGGGTGAAATCTACGTTAGATATTAGTAACAGATTTGGGTGATTATTTGCTTTATTAATGTAATTCATTGCGAAAGTTTAGACATAAGATTCGATTAAAAGAATTTCTCTATCTTAAGGAAGTTCATTGCTTCAAACAAACTATTGGTTACTAAAAGCCTTATGAATGAAACGTTTTACTATCGTTGCATTATTTGGAAACTGTATTTTGCCATATGGACTTATCTAACCGGTTTTAATGTTATTTTATACCCAGTATATAATATATACCATTTTGGAATTGGTAGGTTATAAGAATTGTAAATAATAATAATGTTTATTGTACACCCATTACACACATACACTATATAATTTTTTAAATTATGTGATTAGTACAAATGGCGGCCTTATTGCTAATAGCAATCTCTTCCAGGTAACCTTTGGATGAATATGTTCCATGGAGTAGAATCGTGGCTACTTAGGGTGTACAAATAACTACATATTATAATAATACTATTAAAATATTAAAATAACAAACAGAAAACGCTATCACATATCGAACTATCGATGATACACCGATGTGCTTTGACATCTATCACGTCGAAGATGGATTACCGTTGTGAAGAAGGCGACTTAATACGCTCAGTCCGTATACCCATATATTTTTTACGTATACGAGGTGCTTAAAATGTACCTATATCCAGGACCTTATTGAGTACGGTTTGTACCCTGAACCTTCGACGGTAAAACCTTTTTAGTGTAATCATTTTTATTTTTTGAGACGTTACACCGAATCAGTAATTGTACTTTATATGTTTGACATATATATCTGATAATGTATTAAATCTACTTGCTTTACAATGAAATTGGTGTAAATGCCATATCCAAGGCCTTGCCTTACGCCTCCTTATCATACAATAGCTTAAAATTAATCATGATTTATGAATTCACTTCAAATTTTAATTTGCTAATGTCTACTTCATAGTATCGTAGTTAAATTTAATTTGAGCGGTCGAAACGCGATTTGACAAGGGACCCACACCCGCTAACTCGGGAGCGGACGAAAATCCCCTGAATATTACACGTTTAACTGAATTAATGCCTTAGAAAGTTAAATTACGTGTTTCCTCTGATGGGTTTATTTTAAAAAGTTAGATAAGAACATAAATTACGAGTATTATGAAATTAAAGTAAAAGGGGACATTTATTTATATTACACTGTAACTCATATTATAATTTTCACGTGTTCTTGAAAAATTTAGCAAATATTTTATATAATGTAAATATAGAAGTGATAAATTCGTTGTGTCTCGTATTTCACCTAAATTGTATAAAGCATAACCCCAAATATGATTTGTAAGTTAGGAATTTATTTACATTTTCCTATCGGATAAAAGATATCTTTCTTTTTATGTCGGTGATAAGTTTTGTTACATGTTCCTTTTCACTTGAGATAATTCTCCTCTTACTTTATATTTACTGACTGACTTTTTGACTTTTAAGGTTGCATCAGAATGTTAGGGTGCTGGGTTATTCGTGAGTAAACCAAGGACCCTCCTTTTAGATATTGTGACATCATCCCAAACGGCAGGTGGTGGTTCGAATCACTCAAACTTTGGTTTCTAGAGGCTGTGGTGTGACTTGGCCGGCTCATTTCTAAATGAGGTAGTCGTGTGTGTACACCTCGTGTATATTGCCGTCACCTATGTGTGGGGGTCTTGTGGAGTATACGTATATAATCGGCATAGATTGAGTAACGCCACAAATAAACGTAAGCGGAAAAATGTACAGCATGCTGTGATGTTTATGTTGCATAGTCTCTACCAGAACAGCATTTGTGTTTACTGATTCATCGCTATGTGAACTGGAGACTAAGATATTCGCTATCGTGTACTAATTTGTGGCGGTAAAGAAAGAGTATGCAAGCTTTGATTTAGTCACCACTTACACCAGATTATTAGGAGCCCACCACCATCTGTCTCAAGTGCGGTAATTTAGAGAATATAATGCACTTTAGAAAAGTGGGAAAGATAGCGCAGAACTTATTACATTATCTAGGTTACAAGGGGGTATAATTTTCTACTTAGTGGGATTAATACTACGTTGAGCAATACGGTGTATAGAATTAACTTTTACAAGAAAGTGATGAGTTAAAAGTAGAATGGCGAAAAAGCCCATGGGGTAGATTTACGATTTTGCTCTCTCCGACGTAGATGTACAAGTGAACGGAAGGGACGAGGGGTTATATCTTCTATTATATTGGTTCGACCATTTGGGAAATGGTTAGAGCTGTAGAGGACTGTCTCCTTCAAGAACAGAAGCCCTATATATGTTCGCTGTGTTGGCCTCTGGAGAGATGCGATACATGCTCGTGCAATCTCGTTTCTATTCGTTAATACTATGGTCCATAATAGGTTTTTAATAAGTACATAGCGATCTCACATAACCCTCTTATTTCTTCGATATCAATCCAACTTAAACCTTACCCTTGACCAATTACAAATTTAGTTGGTAGGAACGGAGATAAATAATTATGTTAAGTAGACTTTACTGTCGGATGTAATCAAATTATAGTGTTCACATCACGTTAAGACTTATCAAACTGCCTCCAGTTTGTGACAAGGGTCAAGCAGCACTCAGAGTATTATGCGTGTAACTCAGCCTAGTTAAGGGATAAAAACTTGCCTAGCCGCCATTTTGTTGGAAAATAGAATAGTTATTAATAAAAACTTTTTGTTCCATTTTGCTTCTATGGAATTTCATTAATTAATTTATATAACTTTTTGTGTTACCAATACAGCTTCATAAATAAAGACGAAAAAAGTAGAATTTCCTTAAATAACCTGTATTGTTATTACCATAAAGATTATTAGATAATAAGGTGTTATATATAAATTAACCTACTTTATTTTGTCATTTACATTCGTATATTATACCTTAGAGATTTGGTCATGTTTAAAGATAAAGTATTTTTAAGGCTGTATAGTGGATAATTTAATTTCGGATTTTAATAGTTTTAAGTTATTACTTTTTTTTATGTCATAGGAGGCAAACGGACAGGTGGGTCACTTGATGTTAAGTGATCACCACCGTCCATAGACACTTGCAACATCAGGGTAGTCGCAAGAGCGTTGCCAGCCTATGTTGGGGGAGAGAGGAAGGGAAGGGGGAATGGAGAGGAGGAAGGGGAAGGGAGTTGGGTCTCCGGCGCTCTCACTCACCGAACGAAACGCAACAATGCAAGCACTGTTACCTCACGTCGGTTTTCTGTGAGAGGGTGGTTCTACCGCGAGCGAGCCGATCCATTCATGCTGAAACCATTAAGAGCCTGTCCAGATGAGGCGTTTTACGCGCGAGTCGACTCGCGCGTAGACACTCGCGCGTACTGGAGATACTAGAGCTACACATATATATAAAACGCGTGCAATGAGCGAGATTCTTGACTCGCGCGTCGTACACGCCTCGAGATACTCAGGCCCCATTGCTGCGTCCAGTACTACGCGCGAGCCTGTGGCGAGTCGACATAGTCGTCAGTCGTCTATCCGTATGACGTATGCGACGTTTCCTAGGGTAGAAACGCGCGTAAAACGCGGTATCTAGACGCAATATATTCTGAAATACGCGAGTCGACTCGCGCGTAAATCGCTTCATCTGGACAGGCTCTAATACCTTCAGCGTGGCTCTACTCTACTCTACTAGACCTACCAATACTTAATGACTCTGTTCCAAACTCTACGTCCAATGACCAGTGTTCTATTTGATTGCCCAAGAGAGCTTATTCTTTTATATTTACCCGTTACAGATATAGCAGTATACAGTTGTGATTAGCTACAAATCTTCTACATACAAACCAGACACCTTCGTCACAACAACTCTCTTTTAGTTACATGCGTTTCGTGATGAGACAGTATGTATTCAATAGCCGAGAGGTATGACGATAACCACTCGATGATCGCCATTGTTTTGGATTGCACAGTACTTACCATCAGATATAGTGGTGTCACTTTGTCAAGCTACTTTAAAACAGCACGATTTTTTTTTATAGAAAACTTTGTTTAACAATACTAAGACATTATTAGTTTCTTCCTTTTTACACTATCAATTCCTGTTCAGTATTAGCTTTATGGATAAGATTTTGATATTGTCCATTCACCTCATCGGCGATCTCTCTACATTATATCTTCCTTCTCACAGCGATCTCTCTATCTTTTCATTTACATTAAATTTAGGCTCACACTTTTCAATAATTTTTTTGACATTTTTTTTATATCTCCGATATATAATTTATTACAGATGTCAACAAGGTATCGGCTTATTATTAATCTTGAAACGCAGCTCATTCATACTAATCAAACAACGATATTGTAAACTGACCGACGCAATACCGGCGATCTAGATCAAAGTTCTCATTCTGTAATATAGTTATGTGATATTTGCTGGATGTTTAATTGTTTTATGATATCAAAATATGGAATTACTAGCAGGCCCGGCAAACGTCGTCCCGCCCTGATTATAAAAAAAATCTTGGACAAATTATATACCAAAACGTTCCTCGTGAATCACTTTATCCACTGGTGAAAACCGCATAAAGATCCGTTCAGTAGTTTTTGAGTTTATCGCGAACAGACAGACAGACAGACGCGGTAGGGGACTTTGTTTTATACTATGTAATGATAACAATGTATAATTTATAGGAGTTGAGTTCAAGTATTCGTAATACACCTAAAATTATACAATTGGTTGTTTTAATAAGGTAATAAAAGCTTTAGCAAATGAATTCGTAATCAAAACACAAAGGCTAAATTATGCCCGGTTTCTGAGGTACTCGGTTAAACTATCATTAGTTATTGACTTAATAAAATTACCTATAACATAAACTGTCAATACGTTTCTGCGTACACAACGAGTTGTTAAATAACTATGAAATCCAAAACTAGTTCTTTGATGTTCACTAGATGGCTCTTTTTAAGAAAGAGTGTAATAAATTGGTTTTATTATTTTAATTCTTAACTTATAGTAGTAATAGTATGATTAAAAAAGTACTTTGGAGATTATCAGATTCTTTAATTTTATTTTATAATTATCTTAATATATATATTTCTTGTGTGCGTGTGTATGTGACTGAACTCCTCCTAAACGACTGGACCGATTTTGATGAAATTTTTTGTGTGTGTTCGTGGAGATTCGAGAATGGTTTAGATTCACAATTGGACCCGGCAGGTGGCGCTGCGATCGACTTTTAGGATTTTTTTGTTTTCAAGGCAGGACAACGTCCGCCCGGTCCGCTAGTTTACTTATAAATTTAATTATTTTAGATACAAAACTTTTCAATTCGTTAGTTGTTCGTCAATGACATGTCATCGTCAAGACATTAAAAACTATTTAAAATGTCATAAAACTTATCGAATAGATAAACGCCCAGATTGGCCAGTTAAGTTTAACGGAGGTTTATCGTATGCTTGTGTGTTCATAAACCCAATTTAACAAGTTATCGAAACGATAACGCTATTGGACAGATAAATGTGACTCAGAAACCGGGCATTAGTGTACCTATAAATGGAGTCGAATTAAATATTATTTACCAATAGTTTATGCTGATATCAATAAAACTGTCGTTAATTATTCAATTTTATTACAGCTGTGACAGCATTAAAACTCAAGAGATTTCAATATTCGAATATTTAAACGTGATATCAATAATATACGAGTATCGAACAAACATTCCATTTCTGAGCTCGGCAAAACTTCCTTAAAATGAGCTCTTCCCATCCAACCATTTACCAAGAACTGTATAGTGTAAAGAATATATTAAACGATATCAAGGGATCCTTCTTATCTGGTCATTTGGTGTTCGTAGTACTCAATCGATTTAATCGCTTGAAGTCGTAAGCAATATCAGAACCTGACGCGGACGGGCTGAATTACGATATCGTATTTGTAATAGGGTCTTTGAAAAAAGCGACTCGATAGTCTCTTTTTGCTTCCACTATAACTATGACTAAATTCAATATCGTAAAATATCATAGTTTACTTTAAGTCCAAAATGTTTTGTTTTATGATTTTAATTATGAGAACCGAATATATTTTGAAATTTAGTTGACCGCAGTAACATAAACCTATTAAATACAGTTTATAAAGATAGTTTATAACAAATATCTACCAGGTGAATGTTTAAACAGTAGCAATATTTATAGAGGACAATCTGAACTCGATTCTCGTTCTAAATCAATTTAAAAAAATAGGTGCTATATATTTTACCTAATTATATAGAAACATACAAAAATTATACTCAATCCTCTAAGCGTATATGTTAAAGCACAGCGTCAATGACCGTTGGGTGAAATGAAAGTGAGTTGAAAATGAAGCCAGCCAACTAACGTAGGATAATTTTACGAAGTTTGAACAAATAAAAGAGTTTCTTGTCCGTTTTATTATCGAAAGTTAATAACTTCTGGTCGCCGCTCGCAGGTTTTATCACCGGTTATTCAACCTAGGTTTATTTAAGTTATTATCCATACTTTTGAAATTTTTATAACAAACTTTACCTAAGGCTCTCTTTGTTGTATATTAGTATTTGTTTTGATATTATTATTTTATATGTTAAATGTGACCATGAAGTATCATATCCTAGAACATTGCGAGTGTCTAACATTTCACCTGTTATAACAGGTATGTGTATAACATTTCAAGTAAGTAATTACTTAGTAAAGGAAAATTATTCGGAATCGATTCATAATGTACTAGCTTTTGCTCGCGGTTTCGCTCGTGTAAATGTAGATTTGAACTGTTTATTGGAAACAGAGTATTTTTACTGGATGAAAGCTACTATTTGTCTTTTTTTATACAGTGTGTATATATAGCAACGTGTATGCAAAATGTTTTGATGATCGGTTGAGTAGTTATGACGTCAACGCGTAAAACAATCAAACACACATATTCGCATTTATAATATTAGTTAAGATATTATAATCAGTCAGTCGATGAATAATTGTTATTACTGGTGACGATACTAAGATCTAATTAATTTGATTTCTCGGGTACAATCATTGATTAAGTACCAATCGATAACTCAGACGTTATTAATATCTGCTAATTATTTCAACCTGTGATACTTGTGATTTTTAATGAACATAAATCTAAATTTAGTTAATTCAACATTTTCTTTATTTAGAATATTACGTCATTCAAATTTCGAATACATCGTACTTTCTCAGCTGTAAATAAAGTGAATGAAAAAAAAATAAGTCAGTGGTTGTAAAAAGGATAACTACAAATATTCGTGTATTTAATAGTACTAATTGTTATCAAATTAGTCAATAATCAATGGTCATCATATATTTTTTTTCTTCACTAGTTAATATATGGATATTAATTATTTGTATTGTGTATTGGACAAATATTGTAGATCTAAGATGTAAGGACCGTGAAGTATGACGAATAAGTATAACGACAAACTTACAAATAAGCGCTTGAACGCGTCTATGATTTAAAAAAAACTGAATATTTACTTCCAAATTTTGTTATTGATAATATTAAAGCTCATTAATATATACTAAACAAGAAAAAAAATTAAAATCGGTTGATAAACAGACGCGAAGAGGTACTGAATTATTTTATCTTCGTCTATTTACGTATAGACTAGTTATTATCTAGTGGTTAAAATTCAACCATAATTAATTATTCTTTTAAGCTAAAGCTATTACTGGTTTCAGCACGGATGGGTCGGTTCGCCCGGTGTAGTACCACCATCTCAGAGAAAACCTTCGATTAACAATAACTAGATATCGGGTTACGAATACGGTCTCCGTCCGTCTCCGTACTTGAAATGTGAGCTTTTATTTTGTTTAGTTTGTTTGAAACACAGTCAATGTAAGCACGTTTCACAATGCCGCAGTGTATTCAAAAGATGCAAAAATAATACTAGAAAAAGCAATTTAACGGCCCGAGTATCTTACTTTCGCTAAATACATGTTGAATAAGTTATATATTAAACTTTAAACTAACAAATAATATCAAATTTTGAACAAAATTACCGATTTTAAACCTGTGGTACAAATGTTTGGCCAAGGCTCGCCAACTACGCACAAACACACACAATAACGGGAAAAAGTACTTTATTCATTGCGTGTTAATGTTGAATTCACACTAAATGTAGTTGTCTTTTCATTTGTAAGTGACGGGAGTAATTTATTACTTTGCTCGTTTTATCGTAAGTATTACATAATATTTTGAACATTTATTATTAGGTGTCATGGTTGTAATTAGGTTGAACTTAAAACTGTTTTAAAACTTTTTTTCTCGCCATCTTAGTAAACAAATAGCTACATAAGTATATATTTACACGGACAGCAGTTAGCTTCAATTTTGTACGTGACCCTTTATCTAGTTATTGTTGATTGAAGGAGAAAACCGACGTGAAGTAACAGTGCTTGCATTGTTGCGTTTCGTTTGGTCAGTGAGAGCGCCGGACACCCACCTCCTCTCCCCTTCCTCGTTCTCCCCCTCCCCTAAACACATTATGGCAACGCACTTGCGACTCGACTGCTGTTGCAAGCGTCCATGGACGGTGGTGATCACTTAACATCAGGTGACCCGCCTTTTCGTTTGCCTCCTATAATAAAAAAAAAAATATATATATATTATGGCCATTTTGCGAAGGCTGTACATATATTTTGGATAAGTAGATAGAAGGAGCGTAAAGTATGATGAATGCAGAGACTCGATCGTAAGCAAAAAAAATAGTGCCTATATCTTTTATTGATGACACTAAAGCTAGTCAACAGCTACTAAAAAAGTGAAAGGAAATTGGTTGAGAAAGAGAGGAAGGAGGATGATGTACTTAAACTCTTTTGTATCAGCATATTTATATAGATAGATTCCTAAAGTTAATTGACATACAACGCACTGTCTAAAACGGTGGATCTATAAGTATGATAACTAAACACTAAAATGGTATGATTTCTGAGACGCTATTAAAAATTTGTCTTCAAACATCTGCAGGTGTATTCCGGTAGTTGCACTTGAGAACCAGATTTCTTTTTCTAAGTGCATCACCATCTATAACAACAATTAACAGTAGATGAGGTTGTGGTAATTTGCTGAAATCTGTAAATAATAAAAAAAAGGTAAAAAACAAAGCACGTTACTCCGCTGTACGTTGCGGACAATAAATAAAATCTTGCCTACACAGTTATCTCACTAAATAAAGACACGTATTACATTTTAGTCGTGTATCATGATTAGAGGAGCCCCGTCGACGCTCCACACGCCACCCATCAATATCAATGTGCTCACAATACTTTCGCGGCCCGACAACCTGAGGTAATAATTAACTTGTGACATAATATTTATTATAAGCCATTCAGTTCTAACTTAGAGTATCTTAAATTACAAAAGTTGTTTTTCTGTTGCGGTTTATGCCTGAGTTATGTGCGTTGTAATAAATAAATAAAAAAGTGTGTGTGTACTTATTTACACGCGTTAGAAGTTATACTTCTTTGGCGTAACAGGATAAAAATCTTTTCAAAAATGTTATCCTTCGCCTTATTTTACGTTTGTAGAAAAAACGACACTAACAATAGAAA
The DNA here is from genome assembly GCA_036509395.1 of Antheraea yamamai. NCBI lineage: Eukaryota > Metazoa > Arthropoda > Insecta > Lepidoptera > Saturniidae > Antheraea > Antheraea yamamai. The sequence goes on along the minus strand of AP028442.1, from coordinate 8,829,470 downwards.
AAAGGTATTTAATATATTGAAAGGTTTAATACATAGAAACAAAATGTTGACTATAGCTAACTTCCGGGTGTCGGTTTTTCGTGACGGTGTGCGCGCGCATCGTAAAAATTTACTCTCATCATTTTTCCCTAACGCGCTAAAAGGAGTATAACTTCAAAAATCTGGCTGAAACTATAGTCTGGTATTTAATTGTGAATGCCCGTGTGGTTATTGTACTCAGGTTGAAAATCTGTCACACTGCTTTACACAGGCCTTGGTCAAAAGCCAAACACGTCGACAACTCAAAGCAAGTGCTTAACGTGTTCTAGACCCCTCCAATCATACATCATAATATGTGTTATATTTTATATGTACAAAGAGCGAAAATTAAAAAAATATATCCGTGGCTTCATCCGCATTGCTATTTCCAAAATGGTTGGACCGATTTTCACGGGGTGTTCACTGGTAGATAGCAGATCTCATAAAAAGTAATTTTGGTTTTTTATTCGCCTTCGGCCGCAGTAGAATATCCGAAATGCTTGAACTGATTTTCACGGGACTTTCACTGACAGATAACTAGCTAATGAGCTATTTTATTTTAAGCTAGCGGACTCGGAAGACGTTGTCCCGCCCTGATAATAAAAAAAAACCTTGACAAATTATACCTAAACCTTCCCCATGAACCGTTCTACCTATTGGAGAAAACGGCATGAAAATCCGATCTGTAGTTTTTGACTTCATCGCGAACAGACATACCAGAGGACTTTGTTTTACACTATGAAGTGATGAACTGTGCATTCGTTCGTGTGAATTTAATAAAAATAGTTTGTTTACTGTAAATAAGCGCGTGAGACGTGCGCTGCACTGGACTCCAAGAATAAATGTATGTAATTTGAATTATATTATAATTTTGGTCAATTTGACAGCCATTTTGTTTTATTTACCGCGTTTGCATCTACATAACTCAGTGATTATAGCAACGTATAAGAATAATACAATTATATCAACAATATGGGCATGTTATGCCTATATAATAAACAATTTGACACATATTGTTCGATAATGTATAGTTTAAAATTTTCATTACTTTCTTATATAGTGTTAATGAGCCCTGAGGGTGGTACATAGTAGGTTAAAGTTTCAGGTATGTTGCTGATGATAAATCCCATCCCATTCGATATACTATTCGTAATCACATATCTACACGTTACATTTTACAGTAGATGGCGTAATGTAAAATTGTAAGTAGGTGTGTATATTACAGAAATGCTTTTTCAAAAACATTTGTAACTATGACACCATAGTTATTTAATACATTTAAAAAAACGCGTGCGGAGCCGCGGGGTACAGCTAGTGATATATATTACTATAACAGAAACAACTTAAAATCAGAAAAAAGGTATTCATAATCTTATGTATAAATAAAATGATAGATGTCTGCCTTTGCGCACGCATCATGCACTAACTACTTTAGTTTTCGATAAAAAAATGTCATTCTTAAATCTTGTTCCTTTTCTAAAAACATCACTGCCTTCATTTAAAATAAAATTACTAAGAATTTAGGAAACTACGAATTTTAAAAACACTGCGCGTTCACCGATATGAAGTGGAGCAAGCGGTGTAGCCCGCATGCGTAGGAGAGGGGTAACAAACGTATAACATTAGTTGCAAAGAAATATTGTTAAGTAATTTATATTTTAATTATTTTTATGACTTGACCACTGCTTATAAAATATGTTGTTAAGTTAATAAATGATTCAGACGAATTCTCGTGTAACAGCTAGTTAAAATATGAAAGGCAACAAACAATTAATACAAATAAATACGTAGTTCCCATGAAACCAGTCTACAATATCTTCCTTAAGGGATAATATTTTTCGTGCTCACATTGGTGTTTTTAAATAATACGGAATTGTAACACGAGATTTAGTAATGTCTTCCAAACTTAATAACAACTATACAACACTGTCATTTTATGTAATTTTAAACTGTAACTTCACTCGAATATTCATTCATAAATCTCAGCCGGGCCGAGTGTTCGTAATGGCGACATTAACTTAGAAACACGATTTTCTGAACACCATTCGACAATATTATTTTAGCTGTTGGAAATATTATTATATTCTCACGCCAAGCGTTGGTTACGTCCAAATTGTTACTATACTAGGAAAGCTATGTCTGGTTTGAAATAATATATAACATTGATTTTAACTTTGCATATTAAGTATTTGTTAAATCCATAATAAAACCAATATATTAACTCATTTTCAAATTAAACTATAGGTAATTTCGTGCTGTACTGCTTATATCATGATGTTCACAAATTTATGTTTAGTGGTATAAAAGTAAGTCACTATATACATATATCTCTACTAATATTATAAAAAGAGAGCGGGTTTTGTATGTTTGTTTGTAGAAGGGAAATAAAGTCCGGAACCACTGCACTGATTCGATAAATGGTTTGTTTCTCTATTTGAAAGGTGCACAATTCCAGGCTATTTTATATATACATATATAAATCATGTAAAGTTAATATTTGTCAGCTAAATCGGAAAAAATAGTATCTTTTCGGAATTTCTATTACCTATGTTTCATTATTATTAAAACTTACACAAAAATAATGTTTTTTTTCCTACTGACTACGCTATTGACCTAGTAAGGTCTTAACAACTTCACTGGACTACTAAGGCGAGCGCTTAAGGCACTCAGCCGATTTTATTTGACAACTAGCTCAAGGGTGCACGGTACACCTCGGCTTGGGCTGTTGCCTGATACATGCAATTCGTGACCTATCTGAGCTAAGCTAAGCTAACTATTCATACATATATGTGTACCAAGCATACATACCTCAACAACTCTTATATATATTTCGTATCTGATAATTTTCTAAACTATTTCAGTTTGATAAGGGAAAAAAATAAAACCCTTCCATTGTGTAAGCGTGTATGCGTGCACGAGTGTGGAGGTGATATGTGTAATGTTGTCGCAGTGATGTAAGATTTTGTGTCACTGTATCGCGCGAGCAGCGTACTCAAGGGCTCCACGCCGAGGGAACGGACCTAGACTTGACCTAGAGCCGCTCTCGTGACAAAAATGATGTAAAGCTGAAATGTTCCTCATAACAAAATCTATTTAAAAAATCGTGACAGCATATCTTCATCTACTAAGGAAAGTCATAGTAACCATTTTTATCTTACTAAAATTGATCAAAGTAATCAAACTAAAAACGATGATATTGATAGTTCTGGTCCAACACATATTTTCGTAACAGTTAGAAAAGCGATTAGTTCTAACAAATTTGCCCTGGTTTCGTACGGGAGCAGTTTACGTTTAGTCTGCGCCAAACTTTTTGGCCGTTCCTAATATAGTTGAGCAGAACACAAACTCAGGGATAAATACATAGTATATTATATGAGTTCATTGAGACAACTTAATCCATATATATATAAATCCTAATTTTAAATTCCTATCATAATATTTTAATTTTGTTTTCTATTGAATCCTTAACTATATCGATCAAAGTTGATCGAAGCTTGACTATATTACGCGCAACACCGAAATTATGGTCATATTCGAAGCGGCCAAAAAAATTGATGGGAATTTTATTTACTGCACTGAGTGTGAAATCGGACTGGGACACTAGTTAACTAATAAAACACACTCATCAAAAAAGTCTAAGCAACATGTACTAATTTAAATTTTAGGATGGTTCTTCACATTATAACGTTGTATTTTATTTTTAAAATAATATCTTTAGGGTTCTATGATGTAAAAATAACAGCTGTTGTCTTTATAAGTTCTTTTAATAACAGAAATGAACAATATTAGAATATACTGTAGAAACTAAGATACATAAGAAACTAAACTTTTTTCTTACAAAATGAAATTTCTAAACAAAATGTATTTATTGTGAAAGAATAGAACAATTTAATACAAAGTATGGGCTCCTCTGCTATTCAGAACTTGTCGGCAACGATTATTCATTTAATTAATGAGACTGTTTATGTCATCTTGCGGTATTCGCTCCCAATGGAATTGTAGCAAATCCTTCAGCTGTTGGGTTGTTGTCGCTCCGTCCAAGTCCTTCAAAACACGTCTCTGGAGCATGTCCCATGCGTGCTCGATGGGGTTGAGATCTGGCGATTGTGCAGGCCAGGGCAATACCCGGACGTTCTCCGTTGCAAAGTATTCACTGGTTCGCCGAGCTGTATGTGAACGTGCATTGTCATGCATTAACCTAAAATCGGAGCCAAAGGTTTGTGCAAATGGGTAGACATAAGGTCTGAGAATATCCTCAATATAATTTTCAGCATTCATGTTTCCATTTACAAAAACGAGCTCAGTTCGCCTGTTCTTCATAATACCCGCCCATAACATAACTGTTGAGCCGCTGTATGGATGAACTTCCTGAACGCACCTGAGCCTTTCAGTATTTCCGGGCCAACGGTACACTCCCACCCTTCTTGTATCAGGCTTAAACCCGAATCGCGACTCATCGGAAAACATAATTTTATCCCATTGCTCCTGGGTCCATGTTATGCGTTCTCTACACCATTCATATCGACGAGCGCGATTCCCGTGACGTATCGGTGGGCACCTGATTGGGCGTCGAGCTCGTAGGCCGTACTCATGCAGTCGATTTCGCACAGTTTGAGGACTTACATCAACACCACTTGAAATTTGTAGCCTCAAACTTATCTCTCGAGCGGTTAACATCGGCTGGCGTCTTGCAGTCAGTTGTATGTACCGGTCTTGCCGAGTGGTTGTACTCCTTTTACGGCCTGGATGCTGTTCAGCGGGTTCTCCTGTATTATTGTAGCGCTGCCAAAGACGACAAATAACACTTCTATGAATGCCAAAATGTCGAGATACCTGAGATTGATTACTTCCCGCTTGCAACATCCCTACAGCTCTTTGCATTTCATCGGCCATCAAATGACGTCGCTTCATGACGTAAAGAATATCTAACAATTCAATTTTGTCGCTAACTTTATTTAAATGGTTGGTAAAATTATAAAATCAAGACTAAACGTAGCAATTAAAACGCACTTAAATTCAAACAAATTCGCAGTCATTTGAATTTTATAAAAAAAACAAAACATAATCAAATTTTTTTTTACAACCAGCCAGTATGTCATCAATAACAAAAAAGTTTACTTACCTACGCACTTTGTTTGAGTAAATACTTAGAAATTAATTAATATAAATGGTAAAATTTGTAATATCACGCATTTTGCTTAGACTTTTTTGATGTGTGTATATAATTTAAGGGTAATTTAATATGTTATTTCTCTTTTAAAATAATTTTACCCTATGTCAATCAATAGGTTTTGTACGTCAGCGTAGCGGATGATATAACAGGGTTTTATTTTTATCAAATATTTACATTACATACAACACGGGTCTGACATTTTTCTGTTCCATTCAAATTGTCAATAATGAATGTAACGCCGTAGCCGACAGCCCGTCTCGTCCGCGCCAGCCGGTATATGTCGTCTCGACTGACTAATGGCGTACATTTGATTATTCAGAATGTGCTGGTAAAAATAATTTAAAATTTGTTATCGGATAATTTGGTGAGCATTGAAATAAATGATTGATGATTGTCTTTATTGATACATTAATATCGGAATGACAGCATAGAGTTTTTAGGAATAAGGTGCTACCGAATGATGCTTCTTTATTCTATGAGTAACTAACAGCTGTATTACATAGTTATGACACTTGTTTGTTTATTATTTATTAACTCTATAAAGTTGGACGCTGAGCAGACTGAGCGGACGCAAGCTGATATTGGTTTTTGATATGGGTCATTTTATACCGAATCAACCATTTTTAACTCCGACCCCTTTCGATGTTCCTGAAATTATTTTTGTCTACCGAAAACATTGCTTAGAATTTTTGCTACTTTTTTTACACAGCCAAAAAGAAGGTATATTTAAAAAAAGGATGGATTTTTAAAAATAGCCATTTATTGTTTTTTAACTTATTGTGATGTTATTTTTAAAGATGTCTTACTAAATGTCCTTTTTAGAAATAAAAAAAGGCATACAGCTTCGTTTTTTTGTTAATGTTCCAAAAACGGAGAATTTCTGGATTATTGTGTCATATCTGATTTTAGTTTTCGTAGAAAAAAATTGTATTTTATGGAAAATCCAAATTTCAGGGAATTTGCAATGTAGCATATTTTAATTTTTCTATATATTTTCCATTCGAAATTAAATGAATTTCGTTTCAAATTGTCTTAAAATTTCCATATTTTGGTACGGTCGAAAATGAATATGAATGATTTCAAAATTTTCTTCGTTTAGCGTGTAGTTTTAGAAAAAAATACTAAAAAATTACGTCTTTCCTCTTTCTTATTTATCTTTTTGAAAAACAATCATAATTTTCGTAAATTGTCACCTTTATAATCTTTCTGCATTAATTCATGCATTATTTAAAGAGATTTTACCTATGGATTTACAGCATTCATTGTATGTAACTGTAAAAATGTAGTATAATCAAATTTGAAATAAAATCTGGTATACTAAATCGTGGAATATTTCGGTCAATCGACTCGAAACTGGGGAAACGTAAAATTGTGTCGAACAAAATGTTTGAGATAAAATTCGTTCCAAAACAATAGGGCGTACTGTAACGTGACGTGACGTGACGTGAAAAGCCTTTTTGAAAGAAGAAGCTAGGCATAAACATTGATGATTAAATGTTAAAAGAATAACAAAAGCAATACTTTAAGCAAAATAACTTATAATCGATTTTCTATTTATAATATATAGATATATTCTATGGTACCGAAACATGAACGCTCATCAATGGAGCTGTATAAATTGAAGATTGTGCAAGGAGACATGGACCACATCATGTTAGGCATTAAAGTATATACGTATAACAATAACTTAGTTCAAATAACGTTGGTCAAGTTATTTGGATAGATGTTAACAACTTGTAGGAAAAGTTTCGATAACGTTTGCATATAGAATCAATGAACGATTTAAAAAGAGAGGCTTAAAAGATGCTTAAATGATGGCGGTGATGAAGGTGTTGATTATAGGTGGGTGTAGGTTCTGTAGGTGGTAGAGCCACGCTGAAGCTATTACTGGTTTCAGGATGAATGGCTCGGCTCACCCAGGGTACTACCGGCCTGACACCAAACCAGCGTGAAGTAACAGTGCTTGCATTGTTGCTTTCGTTCGGTCAGTGAGAGCGCCGGAGGCCCACCTACTTTAAAATGCTGGCAACGCACTTGCGGCTTCCCTGATGTTACTAGTGTCTATGGATGGCGGTGATCACTTAACATCAGGTGATCCGCTTGTTCGTTTGCCCCCTATAATATAAAAAATAATAGTATTCTATTCAATTTTTATATTACAATAAATAGCCACGACTCCGTCCAAGTTGTTTATTATCTTAACACAATATATTTTATGTACAGAGAAAAAACATAACGACCACAGTGCTTACTTTCTACACGGCAAGAAATCGCATAGCTTAATTCGAGTAATGTTTATAATAATCGTAGTTGTCTAAATTTTTGTATCAAATGAAACTATCATGATATTTTATTTTATCAAGCATCTAAAAAATTAACTAAAACAATTTGATCGAAATCTATCCAATAGTTTTTGAGTGATACGCGCACAATGGCAGACCTGATCTTTTAATTATGTGTAAGAATATTATTGAGTTTCATTTTATTGTCATAATTTATTTGCATATACTTAGAAGCAATATGTAAAAATATAAATTTAAAACGCGTTTCTGATTAGGGCTCATTCAAGTATTATGTAAGTAGTAAAAGAGAGCGGGTGGTTTATGATTTACGTATTTATATATTACTAGCTGTGCCCGCTATTTCAATCGCGTGGAACCTTTTTTTTTTATTTACGTGGGGAAATCCTTTATGGATACGCCACCCTCTCGGGAGAGAGAGTGGGTTATGTCCGACTCGCACGGACTAAAACCCCACGGTGTACCGTCCGCCTCATAGTAGAGGCGGCCAGGGATCGAACCTGCTGTCTTCCTGAGAAACCACCCCTACAGCAGCCTGGCGAGTGAACGCCAGGCTTCGTCCTACACTTGCGTGGAACCTGATGTACAAAACTGTGACAAATAAAGTCATCTGAATGTATTACGTCTAATTACTATCTACTTTTCTGTCGTACTTAAGTCGCGTCGTCATTAAAATTACGATAACCTTCGAAAGACCGAACCGATATTAATGAAACAAAAATTAAATGTAATTCGATAATATGCTGTATGATTTTTTTGAAGAGATTTTATCGTGAATGCAGTACTTTAGCAGTGATAAGTACTCAAACATGTAAGAGCATAGCTTACTCTTGCTGACAAGGGGAAGAGGGATCTCAGAAATTAAAGAATATCTGCTTGTTAATAATTGAACGGCCCCTTATTACTGACTATAAATGTTTACAAGAAATTATAAATATTTTATTGTTGATTTTCTTTATGTTTTAATTTCTAATTCTAACACATTTTGCCCATATCGGTGTTGGTAAGCGATGAGATAGTTGCGGTGTAGGATGTAAAAAATGCGAGTAATAAAGCGAAACGATGCGGAGTCACGTACTGTGTTACGTGATGCGACGTGAGACGGGATGCACTTCCACTTCTACTCACTTATATACTTATACTTGTATATTAATGGCAATATCGGTACATGAAATGATGTGCGATTTAAAAACTATAAGGAAATTCAGTATTTAGGCAGTCTTTGAAATGAAACTTCATTTGGGACGGTGTGGTATTACGTTAGTCGCTTACAGTATTCCAAGAGATGATAGTTCATGGTCACATTTAACATATAAAATAATAATATCAAAACAAATACTAATAAACAACAAAGAGAACCTAAGTTAAAGTTTGTTCCAAGACTTTCAAAAGTATAAACATAAACGTAATAAACCTAGCTGCAATGACCGGTGCTGAAAACTGCAAGGGGCGGTCCGGAGTTAATAACCTTCGATAATAAAAAGGACAAAAACCCTTTTAGATAGTTAGGTCAAATATTAAGCACCAATTTTTTTAATTAATTTAGAACGAGAATCGATTGCAGAGTATCCTCTATAAATATTGCTACTGTCTAAATTTTCAGCCGGTGTATAAGTTTTAGGCTATAAGAGAATAAATATATTAGAATAGTATATTCTTAATCTATTCGACATATGTACAGAGAGTTGAAATTGTCGAAAACGTTGAAATCTATAGAACATTATCTTTTTTGCTGGGTCGTAGTAACTATCACGCACTTTTCAAAATTATTCTGTTACGTCACGAAAATATAAATAATCTCAGTATCGAATTTCATGCGGAGTTAAAGAAAATGCGTAAAGAACTTCGCTCCTGACGGCGGTCTTCTGAACGCACACGTTTTTTTCTATTCTCAGAATTTGATCCAAATAGTTAGGTGTCCCGTTCGGTTGTTAGACTAATGGACTGAAATAGCTTGTTTTAATAATATAGCATTACTACGAACTTGATAATTACTAAGTATATAAAACTTTTATCAATTCAATGAAATTATGATTACTGTAATTTTGTTATATTTTAAGCTCTTTTCAATAACAATAAATTCAGATGTTTGTCAAGTTTCCCGGGATCTTTTTTTTGTAGCAATCATTAACTATTACTATATCGAATTGGAGATCATATTACAGGGAATCCATAGCTAATTGTATGAATATATTAAAAACCCAAAATTATTTTTCCACAAATTAAGAACCGTGCGACAATCTGAAAGCCATGCAATTCTATTGTTGATTCAAGGATTTTCTAGTTCATAAATTAAAAATTAGGCAAGCGTCATCGTCTTGTGTCATTAAAACTTCAAAGGGACCACTTTCCTATTCTTCAAGGAAGATTGTACTTTAGCCCAAAGTCGAAATTTCGGACGGTAACGACCGAAACTGAAACTTATAATAAACCTTTTCCGAGGGAAACTAATTGAAACCGACCCTTCACTTAGACGACATTGTCTTTCCATAACTTTTTTAATTTTATTCCTTAGTACAACGCAATAAAATAATTAAAGTTTTATAGAATAGATGACTATTTACTAAAGTGACTCCTGTTGATACTGGAAAGAAAATTAGATAATTTGGCATATGTATTTCTATACAAAAAAAAATTGGTATAGTTACGCAAATCATCATAAAATTGTCTCTACACAAACTACTAAAAATGTCAAACACATTAGAATTCGGAAAATATTTTTGTCGTTGAGAAGAATTGACCAAAAACGATCAGAAGGTTTATTATGTTTACAATAACAATATCTTGTAAATGTAACATCTAAAGAAAAAATTAAAAATGCAGTCGTTGCATTTAGATTTATCTATTTGATACCTAAAAGAGCTGAACCAATTTCGATGAGATATATACTGACTCATAGAGGCCTTTTCAAAAAATTGTTTAGGCTAATAAAACTGTCTTGTAGGCTAAACAGTAAAGACAGAATTTAATAGACAAACCTCTAAACGTGTATGGTAATGACAATATCAGAATAATGAAAATAAAAGACGCCTCATAATTAAACATATACAATACCCGGCTTTTGATTTGGCATGTCGGGGATAAGACCGAGATATTCGACTAAGTATGATTTCGTATAGCGTTATCTTTTGTTTATCGCAATGTGATAGAGAGAACGCTTTACAAAACCGAAGCAAGCCGATCTTAGCCGCGCGTCTCTCTCTTATTCCCGATGTGTCAAATCAAATGCCGGGTACTGTAGTTCCTATAAAATAATTAAATAAACTTCACAGTAACGAAATAGTAGGTGCCAATTATAAATAATAAAACTGTTTGATTCCTTTCAATATATGTGAGTATATATGAATTTCACTTTTGAATTATTTTTTGGCAAAATACAGACGCGTTTCATCTCTCGGTGTGACTGACTACTAATAGCTTACATTTAATTTTCATCTCTAACCCGGCATTCCAGGAATATAGTGATATTGCGTGCTTTAACTTTGTGGTATTTAAATTTTCGGAAACGTAATATAAAAATCGTATTTTAAAATGATATTTTATAGTTTTTTGTACAAGGCAGAAAATGAGTAATTTATTTTAAGTTTATATATGTACCATATATCTATCTATTCTATATTAATTTTTTTGGCAAACTCAGTAGCCTGAAGGGCTTGATGGATTTAATATATGAGATGTTATTACATTTATTTTCTTTGTGAGTGGTTGTGTTCTAAGCTATATCGCGTCTTTATGATTTTTTAATGTAATAATACTACTATTTTGTTATATGTTATCACTGTTATTCATTATACAGTGTTAACCAAGAATATTAACGGAAAAATAAAAATTTTAGGCCATTTGTTTGTAACTATAAAAATAATAAATTAATTCATTTGAATAGTCCTCGTTTATATGTATAAATAACCTTTTTAGTTTATAATATTGATTTAATTGAAATCCAAACACAAATACATTTTTCAAATCAAACCAACTTTGTCATTATTGGCATTCAAAACAGAATCATTGGAAATAAGTAAATTATTAGTTACACAGAAACAAAACAGTTAATTGATGCAATTAGTAATAAGAAGTATAAAAAGAGGCCAGCGATTATTTCAGAAGGTAATGGAATGTATAAAGTACTCCGAAGGAAATCTATACATATAATAAAAGGCTAACGGGAGGAAATCTGTACATTAAATATTTTAAAGAAAAAATACTCTGGGAGGGCTTACAATCAATGACAGAACACATTGCTATAGTTTTTAAAATTTTTGTCTGTCTGTCTGTCTGTCTGTCTGTCTGTCGTTTGTACAGGATTCACGCAAAAACTACTGGACGGATTATGACGAAATTTGGTGTGGTGGTAGCTTATACACCGGTATAACATTTAGGCCATGTTTTACATATATATCACATTTGTATGTCTGTTTATTTTACTTTTAAGAAAACATAAAAGAGAAGAAATTTACACAAAAACTACTACACAGATTTTCACGAAATTTTGTAAGGTAGTAGTTTATACATCGATATAACATACTAGCTTCTGCCCTCGACTTCGTCCGCGTGTAATAGTTACTTTTGGCCCCCGAACCCGAGAAAAACCTCTTTTTTGGAACATTCTTCATTGATGCTCCACCCTCATTGGTCTTAGCTTGATGCTATATAATATATAGCCTACCTCGATAAATGAGCTATCTAACACTCTTCACATCGGAGCAGTAATTCCAGAGTTAAGAGCGTTCAAGAAAACAAACTTTTCAGCTTACTGTAACAAGACCAAATCTGTACATTAAATATTTTTTGAAAATTATAATCGGGGTAGACTTTGTTATCGATGTAGAAGCCAAAGATTATCCTTTTACAATTTTTGTCTATCTGTCGGTCTGTCCCTTTGAGCACGCATCACTCTGAAAGTACTGGACCAATTTGGACGAAACTTGACACATGGTTTAACTAATATTACAAGGTTACATTTAGGATACTTTTTGTCCCATAAAACGCAAGGTGTTCTCCAGGATAACGAAAGACAAAAAATTGTAGTTAATGTAACTACGCTTTTTTGCGACACCTTAGTACAAGAGCCAGCAACGTTGGAAGAACGAGAATTTTAGAAAAGTTGGTTCTTTAATATGTAGATATATTATATTATGCCCTTCCAAACAGGATTCAGGATACCTGGTAGCCGGTTAACGTTGTGTTTTTTAATGCGCATCACACCTTTACAGGTCAAAATTTTGATTTATAAATAATTTTAGGAAAAAATGTTTGGTTACTTTTTAACCCTATTAAAACATGGGTCTATCACTGCCAGACAATTTTGTTATTGACAATAATGTGCCCGATGATATTCTTTATAAATAAAATAATTCATTTCAAACCATTTCATTTTTTCCATTGCAAAGAACATATTTCCTTTTATATACCATTACGATATTGAGATTTCACCGTAAACTCTGAAAAACAACGATAAACGTCGACATATGACTTGGGACTGAAGCCATCTTGAATATATGCATCTATAACAGGCGTTTTCACAATTATTGCTATCTTTATCATACATAAAATGGGGTAAACATATCAATGCAGTTGCAGAATCTAGCTCTAAGTTTCTAAACGTTTTCAAAGCATTAGCCGGTTTTAATTCGGATGTTCATCCATAACATTTAGTTCGTTTATACTTCAATATTACACGCAGTCGAATTGACTATGTGAGCTTTCTTTATGATAGTAGTGCTCAGGTTAACCTCTATAAACTTGAAAAAGTCCAAAACCAGGCCATGAGAATTATCGGGGGTTTCATTAGAAGTACTCCAATGCATGTTATGGAAAGCGAATTGAGCATATGTTCGTTACATCTTAGGAGGCAATATTTAGCTGGCAAAATTCTATTTAAATTTAAGTCATTAGAAAAGAACGAACTAACTAATGTATTAGAAGAACTGTCCATCTCTTTCCAATCACTCTATTGGCGTAACAGAAAAAAACCATTATTAGTTTCTATTTTTTGTCAATATAAAAATACTCCAATTCAAACAAGTATAAAACATGAAATGTTCACTTTACACACCTGGGTCGATAACATTGATTTGCACAATATAATTAAAATAAATGTAGATGGTATTTGGAAGCCAAAGCGTCAATATGATATTCCTTAAACAAAGTATATTTGTCTTCAATATATAAATAAATATTATCAAAATTTTGTTAAAATATACACTGACGGATCTAAAGCTGGTAATTATTTAGGAGCCGCATTTTTTTAGTCAAATTCCAAATCCTTTATGAAATTTGAAAGTGATGAAAATATTTCAATTATGCACACTGAATTGATAGCAATTGCAAAGGCTTTATCATTTGCACAATCAACTGAGTCCATTAAGATTGTTATTTTATCCGATTCAAAAAGTGCTTTTCAACACGTAGCTCAATATACCTCGACTTTTCGAAGAATACTGATAGCCTACACTATTTTGAAGCAATTACTAGATTTCAAAGCAAAGAACAAAGTAATTGTTTTACAATGAATCCCTTCTCATATAGGTATAACTGGGAATGAAAGCGCTGATCTTTTAGACAGAGAAGGATCCTCCGAAGCTGCTCCTATTAATATTTTACTAACTTACTCGGATGTATGTTCAGTATTTAAAAATAGCTGTTACTCGCATTGGAAGGAATACTTTGATAAGCGTTCCAAAACAAAACGAATATGGTACAGAACGATTCAGCAACGCCCCTTAAGATCACCATGGATTGATGACAGTACGATTTGCCGTCGGGAAGCAATCACAGGAATAAGATTACGCTCAGAATACATCCCGTGTAAACAGTTCGCCTACCTGATGCGTAAAGTACGATCACCCCTCTGCCAGAGTTGTGAGTTCATTGGTGATGTGCACCACATCCTGACAGAATGTGTTCGAAACGAAGATATTAGATCTCGGCTTAATGCCTCTGGTTCGTTCCACACTGGTTAGTACAATTCGTTATTGTCTTACCCCACTTCGAAAGATGCTAAAGAATTGTACAAAAAAATGTAAGCTATTGTTAAGTTTATTGTCATTCTTATTGTTATATAATTGTACGTCACTTAGGCCATATAGTTGCGCAGGCGACTAAGCCTTCATTAAAAAAAATAATAATAATAATATTAAAATTGCAGCTATCTTAACATGGTTTGAACATACTTTATTTAATTTACTAAAAAATAGGATAGGGCACATTATTGTTAATAACAAAAATGTCTGGCAATAATAATTTCATGTTTTAGTGGCGTTTTAAAGTTAGTAGAAAACAAAACATTTAAAAATTATATAAAAATCAATATTTTTGCCTGTAAAGGTGCGATATGCACTAATAAACGCAACGTTTACCGGCAGCCAGGTAGCCCGTACACTGTTCGGAAGAACATAATGATATATAAAAAACTGGCTTATTGAAATTCTTTGTCAAAACCGTTCCTAGCTCTTAGACAAATAGTTACAGGCAAGTGACATTTGACGCGTCGTGCTCATATCTTTTTAATATTTTTTTTTTTCTTCAATACAATGGAGTGTGAAAAAGTTTTAATACAAGTTGAAAATAGTTATGATATCATTTATGGTTCGTTTATCATTATTTATGTTATGAATATATTTTATCGTTTAATTTACAATTTAACACTATCAACTTTATATTTTATAATGTGAACTCTACTGACTATATAGTAAACGTCTACAAAAAAGCGAAAGGAACTTCGTTAGGACCTGGGGATCCATAGACCTCTAAAGCTTTTTTTCTCATTACCGCCAATATATGTAGGTTAGTTTTTATTTTAATGGAACCCGGTAGATGATGCTACGAACGGGTTGTAGACTTATTTTAAAACCATACCACATACCATCTGGGTATATGTTTGAGTGAGTCCCTTGACAGTTTGGATTCACAATTGGAAACCGTAGGTGTGGCTGCAATAAGGTTTTAGATTTATTAAAATTTTTCGCGTTTAAAAATACAATTGACACCAGTGATAACCGATTTGGTGCAGACGAAGTTGCACGGGTCAGCTAGTATATATATAAAAGTCTACAAGCACAGAGGAAAATAGCGGCATGTTTATATTTTCTAATACATAGGGCGCACTAAAATTTTTGGAACTGGCCACTGACAATAAGAATATTTAAAAACTAATTACAACATTTGAAAATGGAACTCTTTGGCTTTAAAATGCGTTTTATTTCATATATTTGATCAGCCAGACTATTTTTTTGTTATTCATTCAGGAGTTTTTCAGTGCGCCCCGCGTAGATTATAAAGCATATTCTGTTTATGAAAATTGTTGATATTCGAAATTCCATTTGTATTAATATATTCGCAGACATTTTTAACTATAATCTGTTTCAACATTCTTATAAGTGAAACATTATATAGAAATGCAACTAATAGGGAATCATTTAAGTGAATTTATTACGTGTAAAGTGTTTTCTAACTATCTATTTTATCGTTGATTATCTGTGGCCGCGACTCTGTCCACGTGGAACCTAATGTAAAGAAAGAGTGACTAATAAAATCATCTGAATATATTAAGTCCATTTATACACAGATATTTATCTATTTCTTGTATTCATTATGTTTGTTAATGAAGGTTTTTTTTATATATTTAGATCGATGTAAAAGAACTTTCACCTACATTTATATTTTAAACTACCTATTCACGCGACTTCATCCGCGTGGAACTTTATATAAAAAACAGTGATTAATAAAGTCATCTGAATGTATTAAGTTCATTTACTTTCCTCTCGTACTTAAGTCGCGACTTCATTAAAATTACAATATCTTTTGATAGAGTGAACCGATTTCAATGAAACCAAGACTAAATGTTACTCAAGGATATGTTTTATGATTCTCTTGGTAAGGTTATATCGTGAATGAATGTGTTATTATTTTACTTCTATTATTTTAATATTCTATTATATTAAGTATTATATAATACTTCAATTATTTTTGTGACTTGGGAAAGAGAAAGGGGTGTTTTCAACACTACTGGTGAAAAGAAGAAAAACAGAAAAACTTTTAAACTCTATGTTTTAATCTAAGGAAAGAAAAGATGCGTTTACACTATCGAGACAACGAACTGCGTAGTTTCGATGCTCATTACACACTGGCCAAAACAGGCCGATTTTTCCGGTATTTAAGGTGATGCCGCATCGTTAGATCATTTATGGCATCCATTAAACATACCCCACCTGCGCTTGTTAATAAAAGTACATCTGTGTGCCCTATAACAAAAACCCTCATAATTATTTATTGCGGTTAATCTTTTTATTACTCTTAATCTTCTAATTATTTTATTGCGATGTCTAATTATTTTAGAATTGTACTAATTCTTTTACTAAACTCAACAGAATGCTTTAGCAGTGATGCGTGTTCAAGCAAACAGACAGCTTTTTTTCCCAAAAATTTAAAAAGTACAGTCACGTCAGATTTGTTATCTTATTATATGTATAGATGGTTTTTTATGATACCATTACCTATGTGGGTAATTAATATCATAAAGGAGTAATTTACATGTTTATCAGTCGTTTTCTTTTAAATCTTGACATTGTTTTTTACCCACATATATTCTAACGAATTTGACAACCAATTTTTGAAATTACCACTGATAACTAAAAATATACAAGACGCCCGCCCCGGCTTCGCACGGTTTTACTAACGAATAAAGTGAGACCAGATATATCCTTAACAGTACGTATCATTACATAGTATAAAACAAAGTCCCCTACCGCGTCTGTCTGTCTGTCTGTTCGCGATAAACACAAAAACTACTGAACGGATCTTTATGCGGTTGTTACCAGTGGATAAAGTGTTTCACGATAACGTTTTGGTATATAATTTGTCCAGGATTTTTTTATAATCAGGGCGGGACAACGTCTGCCGGGCCCGCTAGTATGTTATAAAATAAAATTGCAACTAAACAACTGAATATCAAGATTTTAATTCTGTCAATACTTTTGGAAATCTCCTTACTGTTTTCTATCTCGCTCACTCTTTATATGAAGATTTTTTTATACAAACTTTTCATAAATATTCCTTCATACAAACTTTGACCTCTCAATTAAACACAATAAAAAATAATATGTGCAGCGGTTCTGAAATGATGAGCTTTTGTATATACGGTAATCGATTTTTAGTTACTTTGAAATACAATATACATATTGTTTTAGTACCCAATCCCAAAGAATCTCATTTAACTGAAATGTTTACACAGTAATGAAATCACAAAATACACAAAATAGATTACCGCGTTGAAATAATATATACCTACATTACACCCGATATGTGTGTGAGCTGAGCCAAATATTAATTGATTTTCAAATGACCCCAGTAAATTCGGATCACGACGTCACTAATTATTATCGGTACTGCGTGACTCAAACAGGCTACGATACGACCGGATATTGACGAGCCAATAGACCGTTGGGTACGAACCCTATCACATTAGGACGGCAATGTTTCAAATACTAGTGATCGCTACAAATCCATTTAGTGAGAGTCTCTAAAGGCTTTTGCGATGAAGTTACAAATATTCAGTACAGTAATATACCTTTGGACTATTAAGAATTGTTTTGTTCCTTTAAGTGAAACATTTAATCATAATCTTATTTGATATTAAGGGAAGATGTAGGCTGAGAAAGTTATCTAAGCCTAAATACCACTCTGAAGATTCAAGTGTAAAGTAATATACCTTTGGACTATTAAGAATTGTTTTGTTCCTTTAAGTGAAACATTTAATCATAATCTCATTTGATATTAAGGGAAGATGTAGGCTGAGAAAGTTATCTAAGCCTAAATACCACTCTGAAGATTCAAATATTTCCAAGTAAAGCCAAACATCTATTGATGTGTTCTGACAGCTATATTAATTGAGATTATAAAGTAACTGCTAAACCACCTTTAAATTTGGTGGCTTCTTACTTTTGTGAAACATATAGATCATAAACATGACATGTCCTAATCACACCTTGCTCTATATTTATAACTTGCTGTATTACGCGGTTTCCCTTTTTTTTATATGTATGTATATATATATGTGTATGTGTGTCTGTATTTATATATTCATTGTTCCCTATTATTAATATATATGTCCTTATTATCTCATATTTCATATTAAACTTCTATTACTATTTTTTTTCCAAACTTATATAACGTCGCAACACGAAACACTACATAACATTTAATATGCATACCATCACTCGGTGCACACATAACACTCTGGGTCCCGAGTGAAAATCAGCGCTGAAGGACTAACCTCCAACAGCACACACGCTGACTCGGGGCCCATTTGCCACACACACACACACACACACACTTAACCATCAATTTATATTTCTATTTTTCATTGTTTATATGTATGTTTTTTTCTCTTTTTAATTGTACGTGTTTTCATATTTACTTATGTGTGTTACAAAAAAATGTTTTTTTTTCTTCTTTCTTTCTTCTGCTGAATTTTTCAATATGAAATTATTTTAAATGTAGTCAAGCTATTTTCAATAAACTCCATATAACTTACAGCTGTTATGTAGCTAATATGTGGTAAAGCCATGCAACATGATATCTTACTCAAATAGGTATTCCCAGTTCAGCCCGTCTCTGTAATGCTTAGTTCAATCCCCGCGCTAAACCACATGGCCCACCCGCACTACTCTTTTGTTATTAGTGTATTCTCTGATCTACACTTTGTATAATGATGATGATAATTGTTCCGACCGATTTCGGTCATGGCGACTACATCGGCTCCTAGTCTGAGAACTACTCCGAGTCCAGTAATGGAAGCGTTCAGATACACAGAATATGTTAAGGTGCACAAGTGTATGCGCAAGACACAAGTGCAGAAACTCATCCTTGTTCTTTAGGACCGAGTGGAACGGGAACCGTTACGACCAGAGAAGGACTTCAGACAGGTGGTACAGTATCAAGGTGAGAAAGTTACAAGGGGTCAGTACTATCTTGCACTCCCTTAATCACTTTTTACGATACCCATGGGCAGACATGGGGTTGTGCTATTCTACTCTGCCGGCATCGCTAAACGTATTACATTTTGTATAATAATCGTTTCATTCATAAAGACCATAGCATGGTACTACATCCTTTTCTATCTTTTTAAATAATTTTCGTAGTTCGTAGTTTCTCGTACTTTCAGTAGGTGGTAGAGCCACGCTGAAGCTATTACTGGGTTCAGCATGAGTGGGTCGGCGCGCCCGGGGTAGTACCACCCGACCGACAGAAAACCGTGTCAAAACAAATGTGGAAATCTAAATAAAATAAAAAACAATTGAAAAAGGAATCCTAAAATATGACATATCGTTTTCACTACAACCAATAATATTACATTCCATTATAATCTATATATTAATACGTGAAAAAAAACTTTGAACACCTTTTTAAGCAAATTGCGAGAACGGATGAACGTGAAATCTGGCATAGTTAAAGTTTATATAGAGGAGAAGTGCAAAGCTATTTTTTTATATAAAATGCATTACAAGTATATTAAATTAATTAAAATATACATTACTCCCACTACTACTTAAATGACACAAAACAAATACACACATGTAAATGAAAAAGACGTTTCGCCATCCGTCATTTTTTCACCCTACATTCAATATTTTTAACATGACTTACGTTCCAAACATTATATGCTCTTTGAAATTAACTGGTCAAAATGTAGGGTAATTTTATAATAATATAATATGTAAATTCATAATATAAATTTTCATTCCATAGTAGTTGTTTTCGCGAAGAGATCATTTGGAATTGACAATATAAAGGGAGAGAGTGGTGATCGCAATTTGATACGATTCAGTACTCCCTCCTTTGACGTGTTGCATGAGCGTAATATTAAGTCACCAAGATTTGTTAGTCCTGATATAGATACAAGTCGTGGTTATTTCAAAATGATAAATACAAATATACATTAGTAATTAATTGATAAATAATTTACCTTTACTACATTTATGAAATTACTGAAATAATAATTATTCTCTTTGGTCTTATTGAATTTCAAAATGAATTATGGTTGAATCTCGACCACTAGGCGACCACTAGTTACATTAATTATACAAGATATTAATTAATTCTGGTTATCTATTTATGATATCAATCATCTGTCGAAAACATAATAATGAAAATGTTTCGCTTTGTAGATTTTGATATCGAACATTTATTTAACGCCATCGGTCCCCTATATGATTAAACAAATGACATGCGGAAAATCTAGTAATTTAATATAGTACTTTTAACCCTGTATATGATATAAAACAATATTAAACCAATAACTATAATTATATAATAATTTCTGTACCGTTAGTTTATTTTCTAAAAATATATAATATACATGTATGAAAAGTTATGTATTACATATTCCTATATTATGTTGAACGGTGGAAATATTTCTCGCGAAAACGTAGCACTCAGTTGCGGGCTGCAAGCGACAGCCACTCGGAACTTACCAACTTTAAGCATGTTAGCTTAGTTACGCTATGTTGCTCGACAGCTTTAGTAAATTCAACGCAGCGGTTCCTACAGTCTTAACGAATATGATTATGTTTAAAATAATTATATTTAAGTGGGTACCACTTAGTTTTCTTAATACATTTGTGACATTATTATACTATCATTATTTCCTGAATATTCACGGGAAATGTGATACTGATTGATTTTACTTCGTTTTTGAAGTGAAAACTTGTTTAGGCGCGTTTAGCGGTATTTTTGGCCGGAGATACATTTATCATTTCGCGTCACGATACGCTAGTAAGCGTGACCGGCCGTATTACGCTTGCGCGGATGGCGTCATACTGGTGACGCAAAGTTTAGAGGCCTGTGTATATGTAATACTGCTATTTTGCAGCTCATCATACGTTTGATTCATTAATAAATAGGCTTTATAAAAATGAATATAATTATTGCTCCGACTATACTAGTTACAATATCAGTGGCCAATAGATATGAAAACCACACTAATGTCAAACATTAGAATAAAAAAAATGCTAAAATTTAAATATTGTCATTCAAACTATATTAATTTAAAAATTAAAAAGAGAACACTGTTTTGAGTTTTCACTTCTGTCAGCAGTCCTTATGACTGCCTCGACTTTTTATTATTATTATTATCGCGATATTATAATTAAAAAAAAAAACAACAACTGAAATTTTTGTCGTAGTAAATAAAATATATTTCTAAAATAATATAATAAACGATATAAAAAAAATACGTGCGTGTATCAGTGTACACACGTAAGAAGTGAAACTTCTTTGTGACATCATTTTTCGAAAAATGATCTACTATATTTACAACTTTACAGAAAAAAAAATTAAAAAAAAAACGGAATCTGATCATTGTGAGCGCACCTTAAAAATAAACATAGCGCGTAACGGGAAAATGTACAGAAATTAAGGTGGCGCGTAACCGAAAAACGTTACATACGTTTTTACATGCTCTAAAATTCCTCCCTACGTCGATAAAGAAGTTTCACTTCAAAAATCTTTAGAATAGAACGTAGATCTTATAAAGAGTTTGAATTCTCGTTGAAGGAAAACATCGTTACAAAATCATATCATAGTGGTAAATCACTTATAATACTCACCTGGCAACTCTCAAGTGGCAAATCTGTTGCCAAGTACCTATAAATTATACTCTAGCAACTACACTCGAAACGACCTGACGTGTTACCTTCTTGCACTTAACACATGAAATTGTGATTAAACGCTAAAACCTTTTTTATAAAGAATTTGTGAAGAATTGTAATATGTAATAATTGACACAAATTGACGTCACATAATTTAATAAGTTGTAGTATGTTTTATTTAGTCCGTATAATAATTTGAGTACAATATTTTATATCTTTTAATTTATATAATTATCTAACTTCTGCCTTCATTAATTACGAATAGTTAACCGCCTTAGACAAGTTTATAAATAAGACTGATTTTTTAAATATTCCCTTGGATTATATATCGTTAAGTGATTTTTGTAAGCCAACAAGTATAATGTAGAAGTTTTTGGCGGGATTTTGGTCTGTCATGTAGTGGATTTTATATTTTATTCATAATCTTGTGTTACTTGACTCTATATTGTGTAAAATTAGTGGTGTTTTGTGTAGTATAGTTTGTTTAGTGTGCATAAGTGAAGTGAATGGAAAATAATACCACGGACCATGAATTCTGAGATGCCACAAAACTCCATGGAAAGTTCTAACAAGATGGCCACCATCTTGTTAGTTCATTGTAATTATATCACGAAACTTGTAATATCGTTTCTCACCTTACAATGGCAATAATAATCTAAAAGATTGATTGCCAAAAATAAAGATAAAAAAGTATAATGTAAATATGTATGTTGTTGAATTAACAAGAAACTTATATAAGAACTACATAATTCAGTTGCAGGCTGCTCTTGACAGATACTTGGAACTTGCCATTTTTAAGCATTCTATGCGAGTTACATGACATAACAAGTATATTTATTTACTTAGTTATTACTGCTATTTAAGATAATATCTTTTAGAAATTGTTTTGATTAAGCTATAGTAATACGTAAGAAACTGGACAGAATTATATATTACTAGCGGGCCCGAAGGACGTTGTACAGCCTTGATAATAAAAAAAATTTCTAAAAGTCAACCGCAGCGCTACCTACCGGATCCAATTGTGAATCTAAACTATTCTCGGATCCACTGGAACACGCACACCAAATTTCATCAAAATCGGTCCAGCCGTTTAGGAGGAGTTCAGTAACATAGACATGTACAGAAGAAATTTATATATAAAGATATTATAATAGGAATATTAATTTACTAGATAATAACACATTTGTGCGCAATTTGTCGTTTAATAACTTGTCTACTTGCGTCCCTTATCCAAAAGTTATAGAATTGTTTGTACGGAAATGTTATTAATATTTTTTAACTTAACATTCTCAATTGGCTACATTCATCTTGGAATATTTATTATATATTGACTAATAGCTTCGACTTTACCTGTGCTATTTTTATGTTAATAATTTATTTAAGATGCAGAAGAAAAAACACAAAGAATTTAAAGTTTAGATATAATTTGCTAATAAAATTTCTTTGTAGACAACGTTATCCGTTCACTTCCCCTCTATTCCGCATTTGCACGACACTATTTGCTGAAGGCGCAGTGTTTAGAAAAATCGAAACTTTAATAACTTTACAAACATAAAGCTATCGTGATATCTTTTTTACATAAGCCTGTCTAGAAGTGAAACAAACAAAGTTGATCGAAATCCCATTGAAACTAAGTAGAAATATTTAGTACGTGTTTTATTAATTTTAAAATCTTTTTTTTTACGAGTCTACTAATGACGTCCACAGTACAAACAAAAACTAATCAGAAAGAAAAATAAGTATGATGTGCTATCATACTCATAAGCTCGCAGGTTGAATAAGCTGATTGTATACTTAACTTTAAAACAATTATGCTAATGTTACATAAGAAAAATATTAAGTTTTGGCAATTTTTTATTAAATTTAGTTATGCAGAGTCGCCGCGCCCCCGTGCCGCCTACGGTTGCTGTCGTCCGCTGGGCAACACGTGCGCCTGAAATGAGAAATGAAATACTATTAATTCAACAGTCCCAGCACTAGTGTGGACATTTTTCGACATTAATAAGCAGTTACAGAGTACTGGGCGTAGTTGTTTCGATATAGTTTATTGTTTATATTCGTATGTATTTCAAAGGAAAAATTATTCTTAATATATAAAATACTAGCCTCTGCCCGTGACTTCGTCCACGTGGAATAGTTACTTTGGGCTAACGCTAACACGCAGCGGAAGCTCTCAAGAGAAATAAAAAAACCTCGATTTTGAAACATACTTCATTGGTGCTCCGTTCCTATTGGTATTAACGTGATGATATATAGCCTATAACCTTCCTCGATAAATGAGCTATATAACACTGAAAAATATTCGTAATCAGACCAGTAGTTTCTGAGATTACCCCCTACAACGTCACAAACTTTACCTCTTTATAATATTAGTTAGTATACTGTCTGAGTGTGCTGCGTGGGAGGGACAGCGCCGCGCTCTGGTTGCGGTGGTAGGGCGTGATTTGTCGCTGCCGAGCGTGGTTTCGGCGATGCTCGGCAGCGACCAGCCTTGGCGAGCGATGGCCTCCTCGCAGAAGGAGACGGCGGAGAGGGCCCGCGAGGTAGATCCTCTAAATGGCCCATCCCGCCACCGTAGTCGGACCTGAGGGGATGGGCCGGGGGGAACCATCTCCTCATTGCACAGGTCCGGCGGACGACGGGAGGTAGCTGGTGTGTACCCAGTCTGCCTCTCTATAGGTAGGAGCCCGGCGGTGACCTTCCGCCGGGCGGACCGTTGGGGCGGCTCTACAAGGTTGATTAGCATTGTACGATCCCTTGCCGCCCCAACAATCACGGTCTGTCGATACACCGTGGGGTTTTAGTCCGTGCGAGTCGGCCATAAAAGGGAGGGTGGAGTATCCATAAGGGATTTCTCCACGTTAATAAAAAAATAGTATAGATTAGCTGATTACCGCTTACTTCTTTAGGCATTAAAAATGGCAAATGTTTAATAGAATTCAAAATAGTAGCCTAGAACCAACAATAAAAATTTCCGTATTTAATGGTCATAGTCCTATGCCGACATATTTGGTCCTTTTGTTGTAATTGAGCCGCAAAAGAGTTTAATTTTCATTATATACAAACTATCCATTGAATTATGTAGATCTCTTGTTTGCTGTTGTTTTTTATTGTATTTCTTGTTAGGCACAGTGCCGTTATTTTGTAAAACTACTATGAATAGTAATAAGTAGTAAGTAATAAGATAAATGATATTTATCTTCACTGCGGAGAAAATAAAAATTGTTTATTAAAATGAGTTATAAAGTTATTTTAGGGTTTACTCCTAACTCCTCCTCTATAAACTTATTACCTCTATCAACTAAACTTAATTACAAAAAAATATATCTAGTTTTTAAGGAACTCTGGGAATTTAAGGAATTGAATTTGAAATTGAACTAGCGGGCTCGGCAGACGTTGTCCCGCCCTGATTAAAAATAAATCCTTGACAAATTATATACCAAAACGTTCCTCAGGAATCACTTTATCTACTGGTGAAAACCGCATGAAAATCCGTTCAGTAGTTTTTGAGTTTATCGCGAACAGACAGACAGACAGCCGCGGTAGGGGACTTTATTTTATACTATGTAATGATTAGTTACTTACATAGACTATAACAAACTATGTTACCTTTTTTATACTATATATTGTATTATGTGTAGTCAAATATTGTAATTATATCATTGACTCAAGATATTGTTCTTATTACTTAATCACTTAAAACATTTTTCACTTAACAAATGTAGCTATTTACTTAGAAACATACAAAATATATTGTGACAGGTTTAAATCAGTAACAGCTGGGACGTCTCAGCGTAATAGGTTTCCCCCCATGTTGTGCCCAATATTAGAACTGCGAATCGTTTACTGGTGTAGATTTACGCGACCGGTATAAAAGTTGGTTTGTTTGAACGCACCTGCTGCCTTCGCCACGGGTGGCACGGCATTGCTCGTAAAATGATCATATAGCTATGCAAAAGTTTTTCGTGAAAAGTTATGAAACCATCATTCGAAGATTTTTTTTTCTCACCTTACAGAATTTAAAATTTCACAACAAAGTCACATCTATAAACGTCGATATGAGTTTTTGGCGGGATCTTAAACTTGTGATGCTTGAGTTCACGAAGGCAAAATATAGAAGATGGTATGATCTAAAGTAATTCTAATTTGGTTTTGTACGATCCAATATTCACAGAGGATATAACGAAATATATTAAACCTCAGACTTTCTTCAACGTTCTTCACCCATAAGTTCGATTAGGCCCACGAGACAAGTAAATTTGTCTATACCGTAAATCGAAACAAAGTAAATGTTGTTTGATGAAATGAACGACTTTACTCGAGGACTATATGTATTTCTTTGGCTTTGCTATGCTTGGCCATTCGATTCTTATATTTAAAACAGTTTATCAATTGTAATGAGGCGCCAAAACGCTGCTCAAATTAACATTAACGATAATGAATGCGGGCTGTATTGATCTCGCATTAACCCGACGTTCGATGCCCACGCCTGCCCATTTGAGAGAATTCCAATAAATTGTGATATTACCGCGCGCTTGGTAAATTTATTATTATTGCTTTTATTTTGTATTCATGATTAGATATTATCAATCATCAGATATATTTTTATTTATTTATCAGATGTAACTTGAATATGAACAGAAGAAATAGAAAGATGCTTTCGGAATTATTTCTTTGCTTTCTGGTTGACTAGCTAGTACCAACTTATGTTTAATTTTATTAAAAAAATGTTTTTTTATAAACTTTAAAGCTTTCTCTTATAATCACTATCTTAATGTGATGTGACTATACGGTTTAAATTTGATTACGATCTAAAGAGGGAGGGTGACTCTCAAGTGCAGCTGCCGGAACACACCTATTGTTTCCTGGTGCTGCATAATTACTTCGAGAGCGGTAGCTAGTCTGGCGGGCATTCAAAAATTGTATTATTAAGCTATGGTTTCATAAATATAGTTCCCTAATGTAAGCTTATATTCAAAACTTACGACAATTGACGTAGTATGGAAAAATGCTACCATCAAGCCGTTTACAACCATAAAAGTAAGTATATTAAATTATTTTTATAATGTAGGACTTTTGTTATTTAGAAAAAATATAACATGGGTATCCGCTCACCATGGAGGACATTGATCGGATTGTGTTGGATTGTGCAAATAAAAATCTCTAAAGTTGCCTAATTATGCGTTTGGCGCTGGGGGCCAGGGAATCGCTCGTGTATGTCAACGTACCAGCCGGTTAGTACTGCTCCCCAAAAAGGGCCCTCCAACTAAGGTGCCCACCACCGACCGCAACAGTTTTTACCAGAATTTTTTACGAGTTGTCTTACTACCTCAGGGTCACAATTGAGCCCCTCCTGAGTAATTTTATAATTTTTCTTCCTTCCGGTACACACGATAAAATTAAAAGCTGATTATGTGTTAATCGAGGGGTGTAAAAGAAGAAGTCGCTTTTCATTTTGGCACTGATCCCACCGTTTCCTCTCTGATGATCAGAAAAATACCTGAAGAAAAGCCGCCTGTCAGGATATCCACCGTCGGCCAGAGTAATCGACGTTACTCACGGTGCAGCACGAGAAGGTTCCTTGACTTAACTTAAAATCATCACTAATTCGTTGAAAAAAATAGATGAAAGCGCCGGATTAAATTACCTCAATTGTACTTATTACTTATTATAGTTTTATTTTAGAAAAAAAATGTTTACATGCAAATATAATAAACAAAAAAATTCAGTGTCCAGAACTGCGCTCGCCACGTACACTGAACAACAGTTCTTTTTGGCTAAATTTTACCTGTACGAAATCACTTGTATATATATAAAATTAAACTATTACCATACAAAATTTCGTCAAAATACGTCCAGTATTTTTTGCGTGATGCGCGTACTAACGACAAACAGAGAAGTAAATATTCTAAAAACCTTAGAAATGTTTTCTGTCATTGGTTCTAAAGTCCTTTGGAGTATTTTTTCGTAAATATATTTAAAGTACAGATAACATTTATATACTCTTTTATTGTAAGTATGAGTTGTGGTAATGATATGATGTTGATATGCCAATTAATTTCATTATAAAATTCTGTATTACAGGAAATTCGAAAAGATGAAGATCTGCACCTACCTGCTCCTAAGTTTTTTAGGTAAGTATTTCTCTATTAAAATCTATTTAGATTCGAATGAAATATCAAAAATCATTATAAACATTTTTATATCATTTATTTGTTGTATTAACGTCTTCTATCTCATACGGGGAAGAGAAACATTAGAAATTATTCTCGCAAACCATTTGCAAATTGTTATTTAGACACACAAATAAAACAAACCCTCAAAAATGACAGAATATACTTTGATTTTTGTGATTTTAATTAGGAACATCGCTAATTAAAGCCAGCTTATTGTCTAATATCACTAAAAATATTAGTAATCAATATTAATACTAGAATTTAATTACACAAATATCAATATAACTCAATAAAAAGATAATAGTGCTGTTTTTCGTAAAATTCTATTATCATATCTTAAATTACTCCAATGTCCAAACTCTAGTCTATGTCAAATTTTATTACGATCCGTTCAGAGGTTTAATTGAGAAGGATAATAGAGTTATTTGCATTAAAAAAAACTATATAAGGTTAGCGTTTTACCATAATCTCACATGCTGTTGACGTTGTGATCTAAAACGATAAACACGGTAAATCTAGACAAGGACTGGCTCTCTAGTGTAGCTGCCGGAAGCCACTTACAGGATGAGAGATTTTAAACTAGAGAGTGGTAGCTAGCGGGCAGCGAATTTAGAAAGAGCCTTACCACCACGATATGGTTACATCTCGATGTTTTCCGTTACCAAGAACTCCAAAATTTGCAAGGCTGCGAACTACTGAACTATCATCACTTCCATACTAGCATTTACAATATTAAGTATCGATGAATGAAGATGAGAAAGGTTTTAAAAGGAAACTAAAGCAAAACATTCAAACAGAAATCAATAAAAGTAATAAACAAAGATAAGTTGAACTCTTAACAGTCTAAATAAAATATTAGTTAGCTACTGTCTAAAGTATGGCAGTTATTTTGTTAATTACTGTAAGATATTATATCCAATTCTAATAGAATTTCTCCCCCGAGCAGTAACTTTATATTACTTAGGTAATTAAGTCAATTTGACGATATTGAAATTATAGATTAATTTGATCAATTTACTAGTAATTGAAATTGGTAACTTGCAATATCATAGTGTTATGATGTGTTCATTAGATTATTAGGCAATTATTTCTTTCTAGTTTAATATTAGCCTGACAAAAAATATGTGCTCATTTAACTGGTATAATCCCAAGTGAGATACTAAATCGTTTTGAGAATTTTACTTGTCTTGCGGTAATAACATTCAATTTGATATAAACACTTGCGGTGTTATTACAAAAAAAGTTAAATACATATTGAATACTTGCTTGAAAAAAGTTTGGATACTTTCGTATTAAATGCACCGCGCTCGCCGAACGTTCGACATCTTGCTCTTTTATCTCGGTTTGTTTAGGTTAGGTTAGACTTGAGAAAAATGATAACACGAGTTTGCCGCTTCAGCGGTCGGCGAGCGCGGTGCATTTAATACGAAATTACCCATACCTTTTTTAATGCAAGTATTCAATACGTATTTAACATTTTTGTAATAAGACGGTTAATGTTTATTTTAGTAGTACAGCTATAAACACAGAGTTTATTGAGTCGTATCCAAGGAATTTCACCATATAATAAAAATGGAATTCAGGACTAATATTGAAAATCACGAGCTCACTTCATCAAACAATTTACAAATATTAATAAAGTCTCGTTTTGCCCAAAATATTGTAGTTGTAAAACTTACTTCTTCACATCTGGCCATGATACTTTTTCTTTTCAAACCTGACATATTAATTTGATCGTCTAGATGCAAAACAAAAAATTGTGCAAAAAGCAGACATGCATTTATTGTTTAATTCAATGAAGATATTGTAGCTGAAAAAAGTGCTACAAGTACAAAATGTCAGAATACTATCTCAATTTTGTGAAAACGTCAACCAAATAGATGGTGTCTTTATGTTTTATAACTCTAATAATTTTGGTTAAGAAGATGAATAAACTATGGTCCTTATTTCCTTTTCTGCATATCTAGAAGTAAAGTGATCGTCTTTCGCTGACGTCACGTTGTGGCTCGAGCGGTCGAGCGTAAAATTCACTAACATCGCGCTAACAGTCTGCAAACAAACTTGCTACACCCTGTCAGTTGAGTTGCCAGCTGCAAATACACTCAAGGAAACTTATTTAACTCGAACGTGTTCTGTTTGTGAAAGTCTATCTCCTGTAGGTATTACGACAGACATTTGCAAAGATTTATTTCTATTCCAAAACGTTAATTCTTATACCTTATGTACATAATTTGAATCCTTACTAATATTATCAATTCGAAAGAGACTTTGTTTGTTCGATAAGCTTTTACTTCTTCAATCCTCATGCGATCATTATGAAATTTGGCATACACATTGTTAGAAAAAGGACATAGAGTAAGTAAGTACCTTTTACCTATAAATAGGTGTACTGTTCCGAAGGAATAAATCAAATCTGCATTACATGAGCCAAGCCGCAAGCAAATGTTAGTAATCTATAAATACAAAAATAATTTATGTGTCATGTCAATTTCTGAATTGACTGAACTGATTTTGATGATAATTTTACAGCCAAGAAAAAGACTTTTCAGAGCATTATTTGAACTACATATGATTTCCCTTCTCTCCAAGGCTTTTAACATTAATGGTAATACTTAAACAACTTAATATAGATAGTAATATATAACAGTAAAGCCTCTTGAGTATTTAAATCTCGATGTGCTGCATAGATATTCCATCTTAGTTTGGACAAAGTATATCTGTTTTGTTTTCATAAACACAGATCAATTAGGGTTCATCGATATTATGAATGTACGAGTGAATCCAGTTAGCTATTAAATTCTCAAGCGAATACATTATAAAGGGAATGTGGCTGCAAAGTTTGTGATCCCAAGGCGCAAAATGCATAACAAACAAACTTTGACTGAAAATTTCACCTCTCTTGCACCATTTTACATGAATATTAGTTAATGTTTAAATTTATGAATTATTTCCAAATTACATTTGCAGAATATCTGTAGATACCTTTGTCCATGAGAGGTTTATGTCAAATTAAGTAATCATAATTATAGTAGTAGAGTTATAAAATATTTTGAACACTCTTAAATACTACGAGTTATAATTTGTTTTGCATTCTGTACGTATGCGTTATTTTAGGTAGAGGCTAGAATATCTTCTATAAATATATTAAAATTGTGAATCTAACGTGTCTACTATTTAGATTTACGTTTTAAAAAAATGTTGCAGGTGTCTAGGAATAAGTAATGGAATAATACATTTTAATCATAATTAGAAATATATCTGTCTGTCTGTTTATTTATAAAGGCATAATTACTAAAATCACAAAATTATAAAGGATATCTTCGAGTAACGTTTAGTCTTTATTTTATTAAAATCTGTGCACTATATCAAAATTTATTATCATTTCAATGACGGCGTGAGTTAAGTACGAGAGAAGAGTAGCTAAGTAAACGCATTTATAATAGACATATAGGTACGTAATAAAAATTAATATATTCGTTTACTTTAGTGTTGACGAACGCTGAGATTCTTGAATGTGTAGTCGAATTTCGAGATTCCTAAAATTTAATTCACGCACAGTGTATCACAGAAATGGTAGAATTTAAAACATCACTAAGTGCAAAAGTATGTTGAAATTTTTTTTTCACAGTTATTAGAAAATATGACTTCTATATTTGAACTACAATATCTCGAGGTAAAAAGCCTAATCAAACAAATTCAAATAATTGTATTTTTTTTTTCAAATATAACAAAGATTATATAATACACATAAAAATATATGGTGATCGATTAGTTCAGTGGAATATTAATGCAATGTCCTATTGTTTCGAGATTTAAATATATTTTTTTTCGAACTGACTACGCTATTCGCCTGACGGGTCTTCACAGCTTCACCTGACTACGTGTACATTTATTAAGCCAATAGTATCAAATGATCAATTTTTTTCATCTTCGCATACTTGTATGTAACTGGTTTCTCGGAAACAGCTCTAAGGATGCGAACAAAATTTTGTTTTCAGGAAAGTTTCAATAGATACTATACTGTGATGTACAGATGCTATCGAAAAAAATAATGCTATATAATAAAACATTAATAGGTTTATGTACAATGAACCGAAAATGTATTCCTTAAAACAAAATGATACTGATGTCTCTGGTATTGGTATTTTTAAATCCGTGTCTTCAAAACATCATTCAAACAGAAAAATCTAGAAACTACGGCATCAATATTGGAGTATGATAATTCTTTTGTGCATTAAAATACATTTACCCTTAGACACTCACACCCTGAAGCCCACGAGTGCACTTTAACAAACTGTAGTCTATACATTTATAGTCCACTAGCTTCTGCCCGCGACGTCGTCCGCGTGGTATATTTACTAACGCTAAAAGTAGTAAGTTCTCAAAAGAAAAAACCGATTTTGAAACATTCTTAATTGGTGCTCCGTTCCCACTGGTCTTAACGTGATTGTATAAATCTATAGCTTTTCTCGATAAATGAGCTATCTAACACTGAAGGAATTTTTCAAATCGGACCAGTAGTTCCTGAGATTAGCGCGTTCAACCAAATTAGTTAAAGATTACTACCCTTCTCTCGTACTTAAGTCGAGCCGTCATTCAAATTACAATAACTTATGATAGAGTGGACCAATTCATACGCCGTTTTGATATAATTTTGTATAATATTGAAGATCGTTTTACGTAAATTTATCATTATATTTTAGAAGCTTAGAAGTCAATAATAATAACATTATCTTTTCAGTTATCTGCAGAATATTTAGTTAACTGTACAAATTGAAACGTCGAAGTACTAACGTGATATAAGCAGAAGCTTTGTTGCATTAAAGTGTTAGTAACGCGTGTTACTTCGAATGTGTTCCCGGTACCATGTTTTATTACGTGATTATGGATTTATGTACTAACGTTGACTAATTCCCAGGAGGATTTCATTGTGCTAATTTTACGGTTTCGTTGTGTTCCAACAATACAAATGTGAGAAACAGATTTTAAATAAATTAGTAATTATCACTTAGTTACATGTAGAATAGATGTATTTACTTCAGTATAGTTTTGTATACTCAACAATAGCTTACACATAAATATAAAATACGAAAAGTAGGATTTAAAAGGTACTGGTTAAATTCGAAAATTCGAGAACACTTCCCGAGCTGTCAGTTTTGCAACATGTAACAAACCTTTCGAGCAACTGCAGTAAATTTTAAGGAAATTGCGTGTTTACTCAGTCACTTCAACTTCTAGTGGATTTAGATATTAAATTTGAGCATAATATTCCCTATTTTATTATTATGTAGAGCTATGTTTTGTGAGAATTCTATAGGAGACAACATCTGAAACCGCTTATTCGTTTGTATAAAATATTGAACTGAAAGAACGCGATGCTTAGACTGGTGGTTATATGTTATGTTTTTATATTAGAACCTAGCATAGAAACTACATATTTTATCGTAAAACTAATTGTGAATTGTCTTTTCTTTGTAATTTTTTCATTACCTAACACTAGTAATAAGTTGCCTTGTATTGTATGTAATTACCATCTAACCTCAGATCAACAGATATGTACGATGATGTGTTGAGAAGATATAGCTCTAAATTGTTCTTTGTCTGCAACTTTAAGTCTTATACAAAGTGGTTCAGTCGTTTCAAAAATGACTTCGAACAAACAACAGACTAATTAATTTAAATTATTTGTATACATTCATACACCAGAAGTCGCAGCTGTATAATTTAACATAAAAAATGTATGCACTTATTTATTATATCGAAGTTTAATTTCTAAAGTGCTACTTTATCCTTTTGGTGAATATTTTGGCAGAAACGATTACATAAATTGCTGTCCATAAATTAACTGAGCCCCAAATGATTGACGGTAAAAAATATTACCATGGAGAATACTAGCGATGTATATGCGAATATTACTGTAACTTTTAAGATTGAAATAATATTATAATAATTGTTATTTAATCATGTATAGGACAAATAATGTTCTTACTTCTTTTAACAGTAAGTGATTTTAAGAGTGTATTTTAAAACATTTGATTATATAGAAAATTAATATGTAAATTTACCGAGTAAATAGTTTTATAAAATCAACTTTACAAATAAAACGAAGTTTCTATTTTAAACTGGAAACTTTTACAAACGTGTTGATACGAATCGTAAGAATTACCTACAATTTAGTCAGAGGACACCTAATTTACATGCCCAGTAATTAACAAATTATGTACGAAAATGGTAGCTGAAACCGTGACGTGAATAAAAAGTGGCCCAAAATAAATTAACTTCACGCGTTCCCCTTAATTACTTTAATGTCGACTTTGTTTAAAATTTAAAATAGATTAACATGTTTTAGATCGTTTTACAAAATTTGCATCATGGTATATTTTCTCATGCCTGCATAACTAGTTACCAACTACGACTCGAAAATCCTTCGCTGAGCATATATAGAGCTATATTCCGATAGATGCACTTGAGGGCTAGTCCTCATACTCTCTCATGGCTACAGACACGAGCTAAATATTAATAGGCGGTCTCTATAAAATTTTACTGAAGTATACACGCACATAACACTCGTATTAATTTGATATTTTTGTAGCTGATATACACTTGTTGATGACAAATGCTGATGTGCATTAAAGAAGAAAAAAAAGACACATGATTGCATGAATTTGTACAAATGTAGTATTGAAATATTCTAATTAGCAGTTGAGTAATTTATAAATGCGACAAAAATCAATTTAAAACAACAATTATTATATAATATAACAACAATTATTACCATTAATAATTAACAATTATTATACAATATATAGAAAAAGGAAAGCCATGATATTTATCTTTATATATAAATTTCTTCTGTACGTGTGTATGTCACTGAACTCCTCTTAAACGGCTGGACCGATTTTGATGAAATTTTGTATGCGTGTTCCAGTGGATCCGAGAATGGTTTAGTTTCACAATTGGAACATGTAGGTGGCGCTGTGGTTGAATTTTAGATTTTTTTTTATTATCAAGGCAGGACAACGTCCGCCCGGCCCGCTAGTAGTTATAAATTATTCTAAATTAATTCGTTAAGTATTTCATATCCAGATTCAATCTCCAACAACAGTAGATAGCGTGTTACGTAAATTTTGTTTCAGATAGATTCAATCATATTTCAATAGTTATTCTAATGCGTTCATCGTATGTAAAAATTAAAACTATAAATGTAATACCAAAGATCTTTTACTTATTCATTAATTGCTTTTATGCTATAAATATATATGAATATGGTGTTCAGTAAAAGCGGGACTACTTACATAAAAACTATTACTTTTCTACGAGAATATAAACTATAAAAGGTATGTAGTAAAAAGGTATACTAGTTTAAAAGCCGATTATGTATTGTTGTATTAATAAAACTTCGAGAAGGAAAATTGCTCTTCCTATTTAATAAAGCATTAATAAACAACCGCACACGGGAAATTGTTTTCCGCAACGATATATAAAACTCACTTATTTTTAGTGAAACAAAAAACAATAAAGACCTCGTGAAAATATTTAAACGTATCGATTTTTTGCCACAAACGGTATATAATCCCTAGGAAAATCCTATCCTACGACACCACTCGGGGTTTATGCGGTCGTGAAATACAGCGATTATCATAAACGCGGCGTTTTCGTCATTCAGAGCGCGCCATTAGAGCGCGGCTGGTGCGGGGAGCGCTCGAAATGGAGGCCTTTATCGTTGACATGTAGCCATTAGGTACATATTTGCGCTACACTGCCTGTGTATTAATATTTACTTCGTGTAATCACTGCTGGATCCTGTTACTATACTCTGCACTGCTGATACCTTAATAACTTTACTTACCGAGTTATGTCATATATAAATTCTCGTGGAATACAATAAATATATCTCATGTTGACGACACGGTAATCTAATACTGAACAAAATTTATGCAAAAAATCATTTACAGCACCCGACATTTGATTTGTAATGTCGGGCTGAAGTGTGAGACGTAGTATAGATTTGTCTCTATCGCACAGCGCAATTACTGCGATAGACAAACATAACGATATACGAAACCGAATTTAGTCGACTATCTTGGTTATCACCCCGAAGTGCATAATCAAAAGTTGGATACCTTACCTACTGTACCACGTTTTACAGGCAAAATATAGTTTAAGACTTTTGGTGCGAAATGTTGCAATAAATTTCAACATAAATCGGCTTCTTTTATTGTGATTATATCTGAGATAGAATATTATAACTCACTAAGAATATCTCAAACCATTTTATTGTTTGTCCTATTATTGTTATTATTTATCTTTATCTTCCTGCACTGTAATCCATTTTTTTTATACATCATAGGTTTTAGCATTTGACTACCATCTCACTTTATGTTAAATGGAGATGTGGACTACCATGGTAAACACGGTAGACCTTGAAGGGGCTGGTTCTCAATGACTTCTGCCGGAATAGGATCTTGGCGATAATTCTATAACTAGAGGTCGGTTGCTACTCAATGGCAAGCCATTGTAAGTAGGTAATTGTCATTTCTAGGTAATCTTAAAAATTAAACAGGCATCTGGAAGTAAGTTAACATCAGTTACGAAATTCCATCCAAATAGATATATACGAATGCAGGTTAATAAAACATGGTAACGTATTAAACAAAAATACCTATGTTCTTACTGCTTATAAAAAACAATGCAATGTAACTGTTGCTAGGGTTAAAATGTATGAATATACTGCTATAGTCAAGTAGAACGCTTCCTAATATCGACATCACTATTATATAAGTAACACTAATTGAAAATTCCTTCAATAAACTGAGCATATTATATTTAATCCTGAACGCAGATATTGTCGCTGCCTATGTTTAGTTATTTATTAATATAAAATATTCACCTTACTGTATAAACATTTATGTAAAGATAACCTACTACGTGTCTGTGAATATAAAATCAGGTTTGTTATTCCAAATCATACGTTCGTCTGCATTAATCGACTCTTCCATATGTGACGCATATTGGTGGTTTAAATCTACTTTATTTTTATTCTAAATTATTTTATTGGATTTACAAGCTGATGCCCGCGATTTCGTCTGCATCGTGTTATGGTGATCTAATACTGAATAAAATTTGTACATGGATATGGACAAAAATAATTTACAGTACCTACTCGACATTTGATTTGTAATGTCGGCCAGAAGAGTGAGACTAGCGTAGCTAAGATCGGCTTCCCTTAGAGAAAATCGTTATCTCTATCGCACAACACAATGACTGCGATAGATAAAGATAACGTTATGCGAAACCGAATTTATGCGACTATCTTGCTTTTCTATCCGACGTTTCCAAACAAAAGTTGGGTATCCTAGCACGTTTTTAAAGCAAAATATAGTTGTGAGATTTTTAGTGTGAAATATTGCAATAAATTTCAAGATAAATCGTAGTTTCTTAAAACTTCAACAACTTTATATGTAATTAGCTTCTTCCCGCGACTGCGTCCGCCTGTAATAGTTACTTTGGGCAAAAGATAACTTTATCTCGCGATTTCGTTTACGTAGCAGGTGAATATATTTTTAAATTATATATATATATTTTTTTTATATCATAGGAGGCAAACGAACAGGTGGGTTACCTGATGTTAAGTGATCACCACCGTTCATACACACTTGCAATACCAGAGGAGTAGCAAGTGCGTTGCTAGCCTGTGTTTGGAGGGAGGGGGAGGGAGAAGAGGGAGAGGGGATTGGGAAAGGGAAAGGGAATTGGGCCTCCGGCGCTCTCACTGACCGAACGAAACGCAACAATGCAAGCACTGTTACTTCACGTCGGTTTTCTGTGAGATGGTGGTACTACCCCGGATGAGCCGACCCATTCATGCTGAAATCAGTAATAGCTTCAGCGTGGCTCTACCACCTAAAAGATTTTAGGTGTATGTTATGTAATGTAAGTTAACCCCGATTTCGAAACATTCTTCATTGGTGTTCCGCGTCAATTGGTCTTACCGTGATCATATGTAGTCTATAGTCTTCCACGATAAACGAGCTATCTAATACTGAAAGAATTTCAAGTCGGACCAGTAGTTCATGAGATTAGCGCGTTCAATCAAACATACTCTTTAACTTTATACTAGTAATATAGAATCTTCAGCTTTATAGATTCCCTTTACAGTACGATCTTGTAATAAAACGAAATGGTAACTAAATGTTATATTAACAATTTTTTTAGAGATTTCCTACTGTCTCCTGTCTTGCTTACTCACTTTTTATATGAATAATTTGAACCCATTTTTCGTAAGATTTTTCAAACATTTTCTTTCATATAAACACAGTCCTGACAGTTACAAACACAAAGAAAAAGAGTTAACTAAATAGGTGCAGTCGCTCTAAAGTAACGTGCTTACATACATTCGGCAATAGATATTTATTTATATAGATATTTAGAGTATATAGAATTCTGGGTAGGTGGTAGAGCCACGCTGAAGCTATTACTGGTTTCAGCATGAATGGGTCGGCTCGCCCGGGGTACTATCACCCGACCTACAGAAAATCAACGTGAAGTAATAGTG
Source organism: Antheraea yamamai (assembly GCA_036509395.1). Lineage (NCBI taxonomy): Eukaryota > Metazoa > Arthropoda > Insecta > Lepidoptera > Saturniidae > Antheraea > Antheraea yamamai. The sequence continues at coordinate 8,790,603 of AP028442.1, read as the reverse complement.
CTTGTATCGTTGCGTTTCGTTCGGTCAGTGAGAGCGCCGGAGGACTACCTCCCTCCACCACGCTTCCCCTCCCCCCACTTCTCCCAACCCTTCTTCCCCAAACACAGGCTGATAACGCACTAGCGACTCCTCTGGTGTTGCTAGTGTCTATGGATCACTTACCATCAGGTGACCTACCTGTTCGTTTGCCACCTATAACATAATATAAAAAAAAGTTATACTATGTATCTCTTTTACATAAGGTAGCTAGGTATAAAAGTAATTATGTCTTCAATACCGGTAAATAAATTGAATAGCTCTGCTACAATATATTACAAAAGGTCTTTTTGAACAACGCATTTTTATAATAAACATACTCGTTGAAGTTCACGTGGGACTTTTAACTTAATAATGTAATTTTACAGTGACTGACTTTTAGAATAACTTTAGCGTTTGCAAATTAAAGTGTATTGAAATTATTCTATAATGTAGGTATTAGATGTTAGAGTCCCTAATTTGTTATTATTTAGCTTTTTCGATTTAACTAGCTAATACCTGTGACATCGTCTGCTTAGATTATCATTAAAAAGAAAACTTTATATACAGACGACAAAACAATCAAAAATTAAAAGCATTAATACACTTTGCTTATAATTTTTTTTAAATATTTTACAGTGGTAATAAAAATAGTAGCTTTTTTAACTTTACGTGAAATAGAAATAAGTAAAACTAAAAAAAAATATCTATCCAGTAATTATGGCGTGATGCCCGCATAACCGCAGATAAGGTAATTTCTAGATAATCCTACAAAAATAATTTACGTAGATGGTACGGAAAACCTAGTTTGTTCAATCTATCTAGTGCACGATGCCATGTTATAGGTCTTCATAAAATGGAAAGTAGCCTATGTAACGTATTTTTCGTGTTTTATTAAACAATCTAAAGTTGTCTATAGTGAGTGGTCTACAGGTTTGAATATACATTTTATAAAAATGAATTAAATTAAATTAAAATTAAATAATTTCTAGGTGGTAGAGCCACGCTGAAGCTTTTACTGGTTTCAGCATGAATGGGTCGGCTCGCCCGGGGTAGTGCCACCCGACCCACGGAAACACCCACGTAAACGACGTGACGTGACGTTTCGTTCGCTCTGTGAGATCGCCGGAGGGCACCTCCCCTCCCCTCCCCTTCCCCCTTCCCCTCCCTCAAACACAGGCCGGCAACGCACTTGCGACTCCTCTGGTGTTGCAAGTGTCTATGGACGGTGGTGATCACGTAACATCAGGTGACGGACCTGTTCGTTTGCCTCCTATGACATAAAAAAAATGAAATAAAGCAATGTACCATCGAATACCAGATTTCATTTTAAAAGTATTACCACATAAAACAGTCAACATACGATAGAATAATATTAAGAGTTCATATAAAACAGTGTAATATGATAAGTAAATAAAACGGCTCACGTCTGGCTATATAATAAAACGTGGAACATTTCAAGCGATGTACCAAATATTCAGTTAAGGTTGGATATACCGAGAGATACAAACAGTACGTGACCGGCAAACTTATTATGAGGACATCGACTTAACAGTATATCTGTTATAATAAACAGAGCTATATAAAGTAGCATATTTTTACAGGGATTTATTTATATTTATATAGGTCACATAGTGTTAGTAAATATTTTACCGAAGCTATGTAATTCAAATGAAAATTGTAATCACCTGTTTCAAAATTTTGTTTTCTTATATTTTAATATATTATCCAAGTCGAATAAAAACAAAATCCTGACCCAAACAGATTTTTTTATACAGGTTGAAAGTTTAGACAGTAGCAATATTTATGGAGGATACTCTGCACTTGATTCTCGTTCTAAATCAATAAAAAAATAGGTGCTTAATATTTGACCTAATTATCTAGAAAAATACAAACAATTATACACAATCCTCTACCCGTCTATGTCTAAGCATAGTGCCAATGACCGTTGGTTGAAGTGAAAGTGAACGTGGGAACGGCATAAACAAAACAAAAGGGTTTATTGACCATTTTATTATCGAAGGTTATTAACTCCGGGTCGCCCCTTGCAGCTTTCAGCATCGGTCAATGCACCTAGGTTTATTACGTTTGTGTTTATATTTTGAAAGTCTTAGAACAAACTTTAACTTAAGTTCTCTTTGTTGTTTATTAGTATTTGTTTTGATATTATTATTTTATATGTTAAATGTGACCATGAACTATTATCTCTTAGAATGTTGTAAGCGACTAACCTAACACATTGTACATACACAATAACAAATTCAACTAAAGGGGACTACTGAGAATTTATTTTTTTAAATGGAAACCTATTAATTTTAAAAAAACAATCATCTGTACACCATTGTTAAAGTATCAATGTATTTGTAGTTAGTCATTATGTTTACCAAAGTGTAACAGGTTTGTTGTAATTCTTACCGAAAAACAGTGAAAATGGACCTTTTTTGAGAGCGCGTCCTTTAATGTAATAAAGTAAAGAAGCGTGCCCAGAATCGCGCGCATACAACGCGCTTATTTGCACTGAACTTTTTTTTTCTAAATTCCACAATAACCGTCTCTCCACAAAAACGATAATAAGGACTCACTTATTACTCTTTATAAAATCATCTATCTGCCAGTGAATGATTAGCCGGAACTAACAGAGAGATAGACATACTGAAATTAAAAAAAATGCTCTTGTTATAAATACCGTAATTTGAATTGTATGGTTACTTGTATACTATATGGAAATGAAAGGATATGGCTATAAATAATATTTCTTCAATTCTGTCGATATTTGTATATTGATGTACGAAACGACAGTATAGTGCTTATATATCTGGCAATGCACTTCATTTAACAAACATTTTATTCTTACTAAAGTTTTAATTAAATAATAATAATTTTAACATTACAAATAGACAGTTAAATTTTATTTATTTGCACAGGCCTTCTTTATTTCACGATATTTTTACCGTGTTTGTATTTAACATAATCAAATATAACACTCTATAATAGCAAAGTTCTATTTCTCTGAGCCATCTCGATGTTATATGGTTTATTGGTGAAGAGAACGAAAATAGTAAAAGGAAACGTTTATAAGTACAACACAATAACTTTTTGCCTGTAACAAGTAATCTTTCTAACTTATTATAATATATATTGTTTGTGGAAAGTATAAAAGTTATTCGCCCTTATCTCTCCGTCACGGTTGAACACTCAACAAAAATGTCTCGGCAGTTCGTGGTTGGTAAATTGTCGAGATAGAGTAAGTGCAGATGACTCGTTCCACTTTCAGGGGAAACTTTCTAACGGTATTCTCACAGATCTACTGAATTTTTATTAACTATGTCGCATTTCAAGAAGTTCTTTTTTATTTAGTTAAAGTTTATTTTATTTTATCGTTTACATTTACTTGTAAACAAAATAATATCAATATATTTTTATTTCTCGTAGCTTTATAGTTATTAAAGTAACTAATTTAATACTCTTTTGCATGCGACTTCGCTCGCCTCTATATATATTCGCTTTATCCTTCAAATATACGAATAAACACACAAACTAACCTTCACATTTATAATATTAGGATGCCAATTATAGCATTTTGATAAATTAAATGGGAAGAAACGTGATGTAACATGCAACTGAGATTATTTTCTATGTAATAACTAAGGATTTAGGATACATAAGGATGTCACCAGGTTCAAATATTAATTTCTGCAAGCATTATAAGTGCGACGACTACGTTTGAAACGATGATTGGTTAGTTGATAGCGTGTTCGGACACAGCGTCGTTGGATAGGTTCGAATCCTTACAAATGAGTCAATCAGCGGTAAAGGAAAACATTGCGTCAAAATCAATGAGTTTTTTCTAAGTCCATCTGGCTAGCTACCACCCTCAATTGGAAAATCTGTATCCAACCACCTTTTCGTGCGTTTCAGCAGCTGCACTTGAGGACCATTGCCCTCTAGGTTTGCCGTGTTTCCCATCTTAGATCACATTATCATTAACATTAGATGAGGTTTTGTTCAGAATTAAAATAAAACTATAAACACCACACAAACATCTGGGCTGAAAACTAAAGTCTGTCTGTCACTGTTGGTTTCCACCAAAAATTTTAAAGGCCACTATTTCTGTAGGCGGTAGAGCCACGCTGAAGCTATTACTGGTTTCATCGTGAATGGGTCGGTTCGCCCGGGGTAGTACCACCCGGCTCACAGAAACACCCACGTGAAGTAACTGTGCTTGCATTGTTGCGTTTCGTTCGATCAGTGAGAGGGCCGGAAGCCCCCCTCCTCCCTCCCCCGCTCCCCTCTTCCCCAAACGCAGACTGGCAATGCACTTGCGTCTCCCCTGGTGTTGCAAGTGTCTATGGACAGCGGTGATCACTTAACATCAGGTGACCCAGCTGTTCGTTTGCCTCATATGATATTAAAAAAAATGCAATGTATTCACTCCTAAGTATAATATCAGAAGAATATAAAACGTCAACCTAGATTTAAGTACTAACCTTATCTCTAATACGAAGGTCCACCGTAAACACATATTAATTAAATTTGTTAATTTATCTAGCCGAATGGCTAAAGTTGTCAGACTCTGTGATAAATGAGCTTGGACGAGGAATCCCTGAGGTTGTCACTTTCGTACTAAGTCATATCAATCATTTACACGCGTCGTTCTCTGTGTAAATAAGATGTATTATGCATCAGCGCGACACAAATTTAATTCTAAATTCACGTGGTGTAATCTCAGGGGTCAACAAACCTTCCCTTACACATTGATCGTTTATCCATTACACATATTCCATTACACATCGTAGTGCGAGATCTAGGTGTCATGATTGATTCTAAATTATCATTCAGACCACACCTCGACCATATCACAAGCAAGGCCAATAGAATGATCGGGTTTATTATACGTACAGCCAAACCACTTAAATCTATTAAATCATGGACCATTTTGTATATTACTTTGGTTCGTAGCATTCTAGAGTATTGTTCATCAGTATGGTCCCCGTTCTATAAAAGTCATATAGACATGATTGAGTCCATCCAGCGACGCTTTTTAAGGATACTGTGCAGTAAGCTTGGTATCAGAAATAGAATCACCGAATACAAAGATAGACTTCAAAAATTCAATCTTAAAAGCCTTGAACATCGAAGATCTGTAGCTGACTTATGTATACTTTACAAAATAGTAAACGGTACCTTTGGTAGTGATCTACTCGGGCAAATCAATTTCAGAATACCAACTCACTCAGTACGAGCTCATCAATTATTTAATTTACCAGCAGTTAATAACAACGTTTCAAAAAACAATCCGCTGTATCGAATGTGCAAGTACTATAACGAATTCTGTGTTCACAAAGACATATTTAATGACAGTTTAAAAAAATTTAAGACATATTGTATTAGAGACATAGACGTATAATAGTTGTGTATCCCCAATATTTATTTTGTCATCACACTAGGCTAACTATGGTTATTGTTAAAATTGATAATGTTGTGTACAATTTTATAATTGGATTTCAGATTTATTATGTTATAATAGTTTTGTTACTCATATAATTTCAATCTGTTATCTGTAATTGTACCTTTTTGTAAAAAATAAAAATAAAATAAATATTGAATTATAAAGAAATGTATTTCGGCTGGATGCCTTAAAGCGCTCGTCCAAAAGCCTCGTGAAGCTGTAAAGGCACGTCAACATTGCTCGTGTTAGTTCCAAGAAAAATGTATTTGTTTATGTGTCACGTTGTATTCATGCTTTAGAACAAGAAATCTAAACAATGTCTTATGACCAGACAGTAGCCTTCCTTGAATAAAAACTCAACCTGAAATGAAAATAGATAATCTTTATATACGTATTTTTATTTTAATTATTTAACACTACATATTTTGTGGACCAAAAATAGTTGATACTTGCTGCCAGCCCCGACTTCCCATGGATGTAGTAATAAAGAAAATGCAAAATAAAATATAGTAGGACCTGAACAACTGACCGCCAACTTTGTCAATATTTTTTAAGATCTCCCTATTGTTTTCTGTATCACTCACTCGCTTTTTGTATGGAGTGTTTTCAATAGAAATTATCAGTTCTCCGTAAGATTTTTCTAACATTTTATTTCATAGAAATATTGTCGTGACAATTACACACACAGTAGGATTAGCCAATTAGATGCAGCCGTTTCGAAGTGATGCTCTTACATAAATTTGTCAATTAATTATTTATGTATATACATAGATTCAAATAAAATCCTACTAGAAGTCAATATAGAACGAAACTTGAAGAATTGTAATAATGACGTATTATCATAAACTTTAAATCATTATGTGATCCTAAGTAAAGAGAAAAATAAACGAATAAATCAAACATTTAGATACAACTTATTCCTATTTGAAACCACAGTGAAATATATAAAAATAAAACTACGAAAAATATCTTGTCAATTACTTAATAGACACTAAGCACCAATCACAAACGATATCGGTGAAAAGTGTAACGGAAATTTACCTAAATTAATGTAATTCATGGAATTGCTCCTGTTTATTTATTGGTAACAGGGACACGATACCGATCTCTTACTACGAAGTATCCGCCTAATTACAAGGTGGAGATTTATCTTTAAAAGAAAAAACAAAAGCACTTTGCAATCGGCTGTTCTAATCGGCGCAAAGCACGAAGGGCTGTAATTAAGGTTCCCTTGGTGTAAGGTATATACCGTAGCGGGTTCATCATCTCTTCGTATTGAGCTAACCTACTTTTTTAGTCATTTGTACTCTTGTATGTATATTCGTCTACACTTAAAATATGATAATGTTCATTTATTCACTTTGTGATTCGTCCAATTTATTGTTGAAAGTTACTTTATAGTACTATGTACATATAACAAGAGTTTTATTTAATTCTAGTTTACTTTTAAACGACATTAGCTGTGCTAGCGGCTCCGTAGGCATTTTTTATTATGTTTACTGTTATTAATTATTTCAGCGAACATTGAATGGCAGACATGTCGGAATAGATATAGATAGGCCAAATAAACAAAATAAAATATAGCTCAGTAGTTATCATGCCGATTTACACAGGTATAAATCGTTGCGAATTATCAGGAGTTTTTAGTGAAAGAAAACATCTTGACTCAACGAAACCCTACCAATATGGTTTGAAAGATGAGAATTGAAAATCTGTCACAAGCACCTAATTTGCTACAACCTAACTACGTGCTCCGGTAGCTGCATGTGAGACCCAGTCTCCCTCTCGGTTTAACGTGTTTATTATCTTAGATCTAATCGTTATTTAATAGTAGCTGAAATGTTGTTATTGTTGAAACTCTAAATAAAGTATATACAACTGTTTCTTTATAACTGTCATACGTATAAAAATCAATTGTAGTTAAATTTGAGTCAGGTGCAGGCATAAGAACTAAAAAAATCATTGAAGTCGAACGGCATCTTTAAATGACAAATTACGATTACATGCATATATATATATATACGTATATATAGAAGTTAGAATACTTTTACTATACTTTTTTAGAATAGTTTCTACCGCTAATGTTAAAGCATTATGAATGAAACTGTTTCTTCTAGTGTACGGTAGTCTTTTGGGTCGCTCTGAATATAGCCGTAAGTTTGGGCTTGTGTATAATATAGCCACAGTTTAATACCAAACAAAACTAAAATATTACTATACTAGCTTCTGCCCGCGACTTCGTCTGCGTGGAATAGTTACTTTGGACTAAAGCTACCACGCAGCGGAAGCTTTCAAAAGGAAAAAAACACAGATTTTATTTATTTATTTATTTATTTATTGAACACCAAGACAATGTACACTGATCATTATTAAAATAAGACACGCACAATTTGTAACGGTAAGTGTCATCGCAATTAGAGGTGTAGACTGCATGCTTAGTCTGACAATGAGCAAACAGTTAGGGTTACAAAATGAAATTATGAAATTCACTAAGTTTACTTAATATTTTACATTAAGAAAATTAATTCCCTAAACAAACTCAAACAAAATTTGAAATAAAAAAAAACAAAAACATTACATCTGAGAGTAGTTTGAGATTTGAAGCAGAATTGTATATGATCAATTGGATTATATAATATTAAAAGAAATAAAAAAAAATAATAATCTAATATAATGAGAGTACGGGCAATAACGATTAGACAATTTCTCCTTTTAGTTCCTTTCTAAACATGGTAATGTTTGCTGCGAATAAGTCAACATTTGTATTTTGTTTCGATGTACTGTTAAACTCACGAGTTAATCTATTAAGTGGTGCGTTTTTACCTAGGTTAGAATTACTGTGAGTTTCTTTGACGATACTTATAAATCTTGCAGATCTAGGGAGTCTCGTGGGTATAGCAAAGTTGAGGTTTGACAGGAGATAGGGAACGTCGAGTAAGCCATTCGCTAATTTGTACAAGAAAAGAAGATCGAAAGTGCGTCTACGTTCGGACAGCGACTTAATTTTGAAATGGCTGAGCCGATCAGAATACGAGCGGATAGCCTTTGCTAAATTGCAAGAGAAGGTCAAATGCCACATGAAGCGCTTTTGAACACTCTCGATCCTTTTTTTATAAACCTCGTAAAAGGGATTCCATACGACACTGCAGTATTCCAAATGGCTTCGTACTAGAGAATTGTACAATACTATCTTCGTTCTAGGATGTCTGAAATCCCTGCAATTACGCAAAACAAAGCCCAGGCACTTAAAGGCTTTAATACATACATTATCAATGTGCCTATTCAGCCGTAACTTGTTATCTAATGTAACCCCCAAGTCTCTTATGAACGTTACTTCTTTGAGATAATTATTATTAAGTTTATAATTAGTATCAGGGTTACTTTTTTTTCTGGAGAAATGTATAAAGTAGCATTTGTCTACATTTAGGTCCATCTTATTATCTTGGCACCAAACTGCAAGACGGTCAAGATCTTGCTGCAAAAGCAGAGTATCATTAGATGTCTTGATTGATTTGAAGATTTTTAAATCGTCAGCGAACAGACAGTAGTTGGAATGATGGAAACATTTGCCAATATCGTTGACAAAAATGTTAAAAAATAAAGGACCCAAATGAGATCCCTGTGGAACTCCAGATAGGACTTTGTAAGGATCAGAACTATGACCACTTACGACAACCAATGATTTTCGTTCCGTCAAATAGGAACTACACCAACTCAGCAAAGGTTCTGCTACTCCATAGGCTGAAAGCTTGCTGAGAAGCAATTGATGGTGGACTTTTTCGAAAGCTTTGCTGAAGTCGGTGTAAACAGCGTCAACTATGGAGCGTGTATCCAGCTCTTTAGAGATTTTGAAACATTATTCATTGGTACTCCGCTACTACTGGTCTTAGCGTTATGATATATAACCTATAGCCTTCCTCGATAAATAAGCTATCTAATACCGAAAGATTTTTTTTAAAACAGACCAGTAATTCTAGCGCGTTCAACCATACAAACAAACAAACAAACTCTTCAGCTTTATAGATTAGTATAGGTGAATATAAAATTGAAGTTTATCTTTAAGTTAGCCGATGTTATACATACAATATATTACATATTTATACCTACATACATTTATTTTCTGCACAACTATATTCACAGCGGTTAAAAAGCTTAGCGATGACTGTATTTATTTATATATATACTAATTATATTCTTTTTTAACTAAGAACACTATAAGTATATGTTTGGTAAATTTTACTGAACAGTACTTTTTTTTTATATATCATAGGAGGCAAACGAACAGGCGGGTCACCTGATGTTAAGTGATCACCGCCGTCCATAGACAGCAGCAGCACCAAGGGTGTCACAAGTGCGTTGCCAGCCTTTGTTGTGAGAGAGGGGGGACGAGTGGGGAGGGGATGGAGGGGAGAGGGGAAGTGGGTCCCCGGCGCTCTCACTAACCGAACGAAACGCAGCAATGCAAGCACCATTACTTTACGTCAATTTTCTGTGAGAGGGTGGTACTACCCCGAGCGAGCCGACCCATTCATGCTGAAACCAGTAATAACTTCAGCGTGGCTCTACCACCATGATAACTTACTTGATTGAGTTGCGAAAATTTTGACGATTTTATAAGCTAACGTTAGTTTGATAAGCTTTGTTGTGACAACGTTTATTTTCAACTTAAATACCTATCCTAATAAATAAGTAATATCTAGTTACATTGCCATCAACAATAACCCTTTCTGAATATACTTAATAGCCTATTTAGAGCAGAAATAAATTGAATACTACCCAAAGACCTTAAAGTGTAATATTTCGAGATCAAATAGTTGAAATGTTTTTAGTTAATTCTTTGCTCGGAACACGAAAGCGAATAACAAAGGAGGCACCGACTATCACTTCCAAACGACCGGGCCGGCTTTGTCTTAAATCGTTTTAAGTAAACTAAATCACAGATTAATGGAAGATCCTTACATTTATTATTTTACTTAAGTTTAATTTTACAACATTAAATAATATATATTTATATCTGCTTCGGTTATGACTTTGTTAGACGTATTACGACTTTGTACCTATAGAAAGGAGAAGATCAAATAGGTCAATACATTTTTCTCATTTTTTTTCTAAAACAAATTTCTTATTTTGTTTTATTGCTATTAACTATATCTATATATCTAAGTCTTTATTAATAACATTCTATTCGTCATACTTTACGCTTCTAACGTTTACAATCTACAATATTTGTCCAGTGCCCAATACTGATTATAATATCTATAGACATATTAACGTGCGAAGAAAAAGTTTATAGCTCTAATTATGGTCAATTTTCAACCACCAGTGGTATCACGACAATATAAGGAATTCTGTGGTGCAAATTATTTTTACTGTGTTTATAATATAACAACATAGTATAATTTCTAGCGTATCTTAAATTTCCAAACCATTTTCAGATGTATCTTAGCGTAGATAAATGTTAATTTCTTTTGAAGACATTTTTTCATACTTTTCTTATCTTTACCGTTCTATTTTTATGTCTTCTGTCTGCACCATTAATAAAAGCAATATAAGTTATAGCACTAGCTTATTGACGAAATTAGGTCCCCGTCGGCAGCGGCTCAAGCCTAGGTCCGTTCGCGCGGTGCGGTGCCCTTGAGTACGCTGCTCGCGCGATACAGTGACACAAAATCTTATAACACTGCAACATAATTACACGTATCACCTGCACACACGTGCACGCAAACATGCTTTTACACGTGAAAGTGGAAGGGTTTTTTTTAATTTCCTTATCGAAGTGAAATAGTTTAGAAAAATTATCCAACACAAAATACATATAAGAGTTGTCGAGATATGTATGCTTGGTACACATATATGTTTCAATAACTCATGTCAGTATGAATGTGTAGCTTAGCTTAGGTTAACTTAGATAGGTCGCGAATTGGACGACGCCGGGAAGGTGCTGGAGAGGATCATCTCCTCCCGGGTCGTCCAGCACCTAGAGGGCGTGGGGCCGAACCTGGCGGACGCGCAGTATGGCTTCCGGACAGGGCGTTCGACAGTGGACGCCCTGTGCCTCCTGAAGTCGCTGTCGGCAGAGGCGACCTCCCAGGGGGAGAGGGTTTTGGCGGTGTCACTCGACATCGCCAACGCCTTCAACACCCTGCCGCATGGCGTCATACGGGAGGCGCTCCGGTATTTCGGAGTGCCCCCGTACCTGCGGCGGGTGTTGGAGGCGTACCTGGAGGGCAGGGAGGTCGCCTATGTCGACGGCGACGGCCGGATGGTCAGGCGGGCCACACGGCGAGGGGTTCCACAGGGGTCGGCATTGGGGCCGCTCCTGTGGAACATGGGCTACGACTGGGTGCTCCGCGGCGTGCTCCCATATGGGGCACGCCTCATATGTTACGCGGACGACACCCTAGTCGTAGCCCGGGGGGGTGAATGGAGGGAGGTTGAGCGCCTGGCCACGATGGCCACAACCCTCGTGCTCAGGCGCATAAGGAGGTTGGGCCTCAGAGTGGCCCTCGAGAAGACCGAGGCCCTACTTTTCCATGGGCCTCGGCGGGGGCCACCACCTGGGGCCCACATTGTGGTGGAGGGCGCCCGGATCAGGGTGGGGACCCAGATGAAATATCTGGGCCTCACCCTGGACGGGCGCTGGCGGTTCGAGCCCCATTTCGCGGGGCTCGGACCGCGAATTGCTGGGGCGGCGGCGGCACTCGGGCGGTTGCTCCCCAACATAGGGGGGCCGGGTGCCGGGTGCCGCCGACTCTACATGGGAGTCGTGCGGGCGATGGCCGCCTACGGGGCACCGGTGTGGGCCGACGCCCTCGGTGCCGCCAACGTGCGCACGCTGCGTAATGCGCAGCGCACGGTGGCACTGAGGGCGATCCGGGCGTACCGCACGGTGTCCTCGGCGGCGGCCTTTGTGCTCGCCGGCTCCCTGCCCTGGGAGCTGGAGGCAGGAGTTCTCGCCGCCGTGTACCAATTCACGGCGGCGAGAAAACGAAGGGGGGAGCCTCCGGCTCCCAGGGAAATAGAGGTGGAAAGACGGCGTCTCCGAGGAGACGCCGTCGAAAGATGGATGCAGGACCTGGCGGACGAGCGGTTCGGGCGGTACACTGTCGACGCCGTCCGCCCGGTCCTGCGGGCGTGGTTGAATAGGGAGTGGGGCTCCCTGACGTTCCGACTGGTGCAGGTACTCACCGGACACGGTTGTTTCGGGTGGTACCTGCACCGGATCGCACGCAGGGAGCCGACCGCCGCCTGCCATGAGTGCGGCGCTGACGAAGATACCGCGCAGCACACTCTGTCTGAGTGTGCTGCGTGGGGAGAGCAGCGCCGCATTCTGGCGGCGGCGGTAGGACCGGACTTATCGCTGCCGAGCGTGGTTTCGGCCATGCTCGGCAGCGAACAGGCTTGGCGAGCGATGGCCTCCTTCTGCGAGGAGGTCATCTCGCAGAAGGAGGCGGCGGAGAGGGCCCGCGAGGCAGACCTGCTGAGTGGCCGTCTCCGCCAACGGAGGATTGGCAGGAGGAGGCGGCGCTTTGCCCAACTCCTCCTGCCACCGTAGCCGGACCCGAGGGGATGGGCCGGGGGGCCCATCTCCTCATTGCACAGGTCCGGCGGACGAGGGGGGGCAGCCGGCGTGTACCCGGTCTGTCCCTCTATAGGTAGGAGCCCGGCGGTCACCTTCCGCCGGGCGGACCGTGGGGGCGGCTCTACAAGGTTGATTAGCTTGAACGATCCCTTGCCGCCCCCACAGAACGGTCTGTCGGTACACCGTGGAAAAAAAAGATAGGTCGCGAATTGCATGTATCAGGCAACAGCACAAGCCGAGGTGTGCTGTGCACCCTTGAGCTAGTTGCCCAAAATAAAATCGGCTGAGTGCCTTAAGCGCTCGCCTTAGTAGTCCGGTGAAGTTATAAAGACCTTGCTAGGACAATAGCGTAGTCAGTTCAAGAAGAAAAAAAAACCTAACTTATTGTAGCTAAGAAAATCATTACCGGGTTTTCGGTTGTAATTTTTAAATTATTAGGGTAATTTGAGCGTCATTATTTTCATATAAATATATGTCCATCGCTTTGTTGCATCTGTGTGTTTCTTCAAGTCCAAATAAATAAATATTTAATTAATAGGTCATGTTAGATTAATTTATACATACATATTGTTGTATAGGTATGTAACTTATTTTCTAGCTTTTGTACTATTCTCAGTATTTTACGATATCGTAAAATAACAATGGAGCCTTGGTTTATCTAAAAGAAAGTAACTCGGAATCCTCTCGTAATGCTTTTCCAGCTAATTAATGTTGGCAGACGGTTCTTTATATCGTTTCTTTATGAAACAATATTGGTTTTCAGGTTTAAAAACTACAGAGAGAATTTCAGTTATATTTCCTCATTACTTTCAAGCAATGTACTAATAAACTTTAAAAGATATACGAGTCGTTTTACTCACGATTACAAATCTTTATTCTTATCCATACTAATATAATAAATGCAGATGTGAGTTTTTTTGTTGTGTTCTCAGCCGATTGTCATGAATATTGCATTCACGTTGTCAGTGATACAAAAGAAAACATAGGGGGGAAGACATATTTTCATTCAGGAAAATGTACTATTCCCGTGATCGAATCTATATTAACTCGAACGAATTTGCGTGCAAAAGTTACTCGGTTATAAAATGGTTTAGGTAAAAGTAATATTTATTTTTATCACAGAATATAGTTCAATCATATTACTATAGAATAAAGTGATTTTAAATTATAATTTTACAAAACGGTTGAAAGTTCACCTCTGTCCTCAAATTGCGCTTGGTGTGAAGGGTCAAAAGGTGAATTTCAATTAAAATTTGCGCAGAACATTTTGACAGACATTTCATTAACCTGATTTCATTCAACGTACAGCGGATTCTGGCACCGCGCAAACCCTTTAAAATATTTAGACAGAAAATTATTTCATAAACTATATGTGCACCAATAATGTGCTTATATTTTCAGTTATACTTACTTTATAACTCTTTTTACAGTAACATTTTTTATTAATGAAAATACTGTAAACAGCGATTTTTCGAGAGTCGACTTCGACTTATGGTGGCTTTTTGCTACTCTGGGGAGAATTATGATTATCACTACATAGTATAAAACAAAGTCGCTTTCTCTGTCCCTATATCCCTATGTATGCTTAAATCATTAAAACTACGCAACGGATTTTGATGCGGTTTTTTTTAATAGACAGAGTGATTGAAGAGGAAGGTTTATATCTATAATAACATCCATGAAATAGTGGAGAAATACTGTTATTTTTGAGGTTTCTAATGTGATTTTGTAAATAATTACATTTTTTCCGCTTACATTGCAACAAACGCAGGCGGGCCACGGGCAGTAATGAATAAATCAAAACTGCTGGATCGATTTTAATCATTTTGTCAGTGAATGACATAGGCTGTATATATTATACCCGTGCGAAGCCGGAGCGGGCCGCTAGTTCTTTATAAAGTCCAGCTAACAACAGTAAAGATAAAATGCACATACCGTAATATCTTCCACTGTAACAAATAGGCCGATACGATTCTACGAAGTTGCGATGAAGATCTGAAACTTACAATATAGTTAACCGGGCTAGATAAGAAAGGACGAGCACATGAAAATGACGTACTCGAAGCCGTGCATGATTTTAAGTTTATATTAAGATAAGAACTAACTTGAACTATTTTTAATTTAGAAGCAATATTCAGCACCCACGCGCAGGTTTACAACAATTGATGGTTAATAAAGAATAAACATATCCGAAGTATAAATATGATCAAGTTATCGAGTAAGAAATGTTTGCATAAAAACAAGTTCTTCTGAAGATCTGTAATGTAACTGAGGTGAAAACAACCGTTTTCCTGTGAATATCATTTCTGAATAGGCGCTCGAAGCCAACATTATATTAACATGTTTGATATACGCCCGTCGGAAGTGCTTCGCAATGTAAATACGTGAAAGTATTTTATTTACTGTTTCCCTTTTATTGCGGAGACATTGTCTTACTGTTTAAAAGGTAACTTTGTACAACGTTTTCTTGACAAACTTTTAGATTATAATTATTATTTATTTAACGACATAAAACATGCCTATTTATTAATTGTGAAGTACCGTTCTAGGTATTAATAGAAAAAAACAGTGCGTGTATCAGTGTGTACACGCGGAGAAAGTGAAACTTCTTTGGTTTATGTTTTAAATTATATCACTACATGTTATAAAACAAAGTCTGCCACGTCTGTCTGTCTGTTTGCGATAAACTCAAAACTACTGAACGGATATTCATGCGGTTTTCACCAATAGATAAAGTGATGCGTGAGGAAGGTTTAGGTATATAATTTGTTTTTTTTTAATATCAGGGCGGGACAACGTCCGCCGGACCCGCTAGTATTGTGTATATGAGAATGCTCATAAACTATATAATATATGAAGTCCCTTAGTATAAATACTTAATTATACATTTATTAATTTTGGTATAACACTAAGCCCAGCCAGTCACTACATACTTACACATACACATGCCTACGCGTAAAGCGTAACGTAATTTTTTCTCTACCGTGCCATAAGAAGTTTTACTTCAAAAATATTAGTATTTTTTAAACGTAATTTTTGAAGTAAAACTTCTTTAGGCGCGACTAGGAAATAACTGGACGACAATGCAATGGAAGTTCGTTACGACAATATGACGTCATGTTTCTGTACCATCTGATTTTTAAATATTTTTAACTTTGTCAATAAAATTAATAAAAAATATTAAATTGAATAATAATAAAATCATACAATAGAATGAATTATGTCTATATGGGCGCGCGACCGTTCTGCAAATTAAATCAAAGCTTCTTTATCTGTAGGGTCATCTATCAGCTAATTCGGAACCTAATTAACGCAGGAAATAATATTAGCAACTCTTTGTCGTAAAGTAAATAAAATATAGAAAAGTACGCAGAAAAAAAAATATTACTTTGTATAATAAAAAAAAACATACAATTAAAAGAAGTTTTACTTCAATCCCGTGTGACGGTTACACGCACTCATTTTTTAAAATACATTATATAAAACATTTAGCTCCTAACCACAATCTAATTTGATGTTATATGATAATCTGGTCCAAGGTGGTAAACAAGTTAAATCTAGAGGAACTGGTTCTCAAGTGCGGCTGACAGAACATACTCAAAGATGCTTGGTGGCAGATTTCCTACTTGAGTGTGGTAGCTATTCAGATGGGTTTAGAAAATTACCATGCTAAGGTTTAATTGTGACATTTACTTCCACCGATAGCTCTGGTTCATTCTCAAGGATTTGAATCTATGTCTATCGACACGGTGTCCGTACACGCTAATCATTGAGCTACTTTTAGAATAATTGTATAAATTTACACAAGGAAGTGAAGAAACGAGATTAAATTCATTGTACTGGTTTCCTGCAACATGCTCAAACATCTGCAAGCCTGCTCCTATTAAAATATTCATCAAACACAATATTTAAGATGAAGATTACTCAGTATCCTACTTGTTATTACATGTATGAAATTATTATAATGTCGACAAAAACATGTTTTTTTTTTACTTAGAAGATCGGTAACTAATTAAAGGACGACACGGGGTTCGTCGACCTCATTGGTGTAAACTCGCACCACATAAGCGCGTCATGTGTGGCGCTAAACATATTTACAAAGGCTAACACTGTCCCAAACAAACGCATTAAATCACCCTACCAGGATTATCGCATTAGAGTGTAATGCACTATTTTGTTTCCAATTAAGCAATTCGACTATTCATTGTAACTTATTGGTTTTACTAAGTTTGTTTTGAAGCTGAAACTTCCTATGGGAGGACTTTGAAATTCTTATCTACAACATTTTTGTAAGACAAAAAGTGATGGGGTTAGATACTGTGTCGGTTAGAGTATTGAAAACACCGGTTCTCGCCCTATCACCGAAGTTAAACAACTTCGGGCCCCGTCAGTAATTGGATGGGTGACCGCCTGGGAACACCGTGTGACGCTGGTTTATGTTGTATTTTTTTAATAAATAGGATACTATAACCCCAAGAACAACCTTAGTCGTTGAACAGAGATGTAATGGACCACATGAACAGATGTGATTGTTTGTTCTTAGTCCAGTATATTTGTATGCCAGCTAGATTCACAAAAGAGGTGATTTTGAAGGCCCATTGGGTTGACAGCGGATAGTCAGCTTGAAAAAAAATTTGTTAAAAATATACATTGGATAACAATCTCTCGTTCAATCCATTTTAACGTTAGATGACAGCTAGATTTATTTATGGCTAAAAACAAAAACCCGACTACATAAACCCTAAAGCTTTTTTGATTATATTAACGAAAATGTTGTACTGTTAAATAAAATAATGTATTTATTTTCATCCTCTCTTTGTTCTTAGATATCATACTTAAATACAAAATATTTTGTCACTTTCACAATTAAGACTAATCTAATGATAATTCAGATACTAGAATAGATAAATCATTTAGAAAACAGGATGTGAAAAAAATATACTCACATAGCAACTATCCATCCATCTATTCAGACAAAAGACGTCCACTGCTGCTTATATTCTCTCTAAGTATTTACGCATAACATAACTTCAGGCTTTGCGCTACATCTTTCTATCGGATTCTCGAAATTTTCACCAGACCAATATTCCGCCTTGTGTCGTATCTGCCCAAGCTGCTTCTTGCTAGATGGTGTCGCCACTTGAGAAAACTTAACACATTCACACTCACTCGAACAACCTTGCCCTCTTTGTATGTAGTTGAATAATATCCTTTTATGATATACTAGTTTTTGTTCGCGGATTTGGCCTACCCTTTAGAAGCAGTACTTTTTTGGATATAAGATACCCTATGTCGTTTTGCGTACATGTGACGACGTGTAGCCAAAATTTTATAATTATTAGTTAAGCAGTTAAGACGTGAAAGCGTAACAAATAAACAGACTTATTCCCATTTATAATATTAGGATTAGCATGCAAATTACAAATCCCTTGAGAAATACAATTCTGACCCCTTTCAATCTTTATTTTGAACGTGCAATAATAAACGTGAAACAAATTCACAGTCTCAAATAATTTATTTTGTTTTTAAATAATAGAACTCCAATCAAATGATTCCCGGAATAATTTATTTAACACTCAGTGGGCACCGTAACGGTCGTTACTCACGTTTACGAGGTAAAGGTCGTTTTTAACAGAGTTAAGGCCGTGCACGCAATCTCAGCGTATAAAAATGTTCCTACGGGAATTATTTATGTGCTTGAAAGGCGACTGTATCAAGTCCTCCGTATCTTACACATTTTATAACTTGCTCTTTTCCGTCAACATAAACACTCGCCATAATTGGCAGAATGTAAATTTAATGTAGATTCTTTACATGTAATTTTATATCGATTTTGAGATAAAATAAATTACATTGTTTATTTATTTATTTGGTTATAAAAGTTGAATTTCCAAGCGCGGTTTTAGAGATCTGTAACTGACGATAATTCTGTTACAGTGACTCTTTTTAGATCATTTACACCATCAGATACAGTGTCATGGCTTTGTTGTGCTACTATAAATAAATAAAAAACATACAAAAATGATAAATAAGGCTTATTATAGGTTATAACGTTTGTTCATAATCTGACTAGATGTTAAGTAACGACGGGCTCCATGACTTTTTAATTTTTTTTCCTATGTATATAAAATATTTAGTTAATTAAGATAATAGAGAACACGAACTAATAAAACACTTACTAATAAAAACAAAAATCAAGGTAATGAGAAGAAAGACATAGAAGTGTAACATTCAAAGAGTACACAGATTACCAACAACGACTTGTGTGAAAGTTACTAATTGTGTTATAAATGACTACACTTCGAATCGTAAAAGAGGAAAGGTTACTAAATATTACACTATGCATTAGTAGAATTATAAGGTTTGTGAGTTTTTATATCTATAGGAGGAATCGCTGAAAGCTTTGTTCTGACTATAAAAGTTATTCTACTGATTGTCAGTTAATTCAGACCTAGACTAGATTGTATTGTACGAGTATATTGTAGTAATTAACTAACGGGCGGTTATTAGTCTTAAATATGATTCAAATGTCTAATTATTTATTAGTTTAAATCCTTAATAAAGGATTAAAACTGGTATCAAGTGGTCGTCTTTCACTCGCTGGTATCAAAATATGAAAATCAACAAAACAAAAGTTCCAACTGTAAATGGTTGTAACGAAGTAAAGCCGAGTTTAAAGGGGGATTTAAATTTTCGTTTTATTTCGTTACCGGTGTTCTGCAAAACTTTCGCCAAGCAAATATTTTGTCGCTGTAACTTTTCTATTTGTAATCCTTCCATTGCTATAATTTTATATGAATTCGTTTAACTTTAAAAGGTTCAAGGCGATTATGAGGTCAAAATTTTAGGGTATTACATAATTGAATCCGTTGTATTATTAACTTTCGAAAATTAATAATTTTGTTGAAGCGTACAGTTTTATTAGCAAACCAGCTGACACCCGTGCCTTGGTCTGTGTTGTTTATTATCTTAACAATATATTTACGTACAGAGAAAAATCATGAAAGATATTTAAAACAAAAATATGCTTCGCTAACAAAATTTATTTGTAAACAATTTTATCCGTTCATTTTCCCTCTCCTGCGTATGTGTACCATACCGTTTGCCCCACTAAACATATCACCGAAGATGTAGTCCTTATAAGTCGTAGTTTTTTAAAGCGTTAATTAATAACTTTCTCTACTAATTAATCTATCTATACATATAATAAAAATGAAGTGTCTGTATGTTCCGGGTAATCTCCGAAACGGCTGGACCGATTTTGACGGGACTTTTACTGGGAGATATCTGATCTTATAGGAAATAATTTCGGCTACTTTATTTTAGACTAACTGTTACCTGTGGCTTCGCCCGCATTGCTATCTCCATAACAATTAAACCAATTTTCACGGGACTTTCACCGGCACATAGTGGATATCATAACAAGTAATTTAGTCTATTTTAATTTAGACTAGCTGTTAACCGTGGCTTCGCCCACAGTGCTATCTCCAAAACGGTTGAACCGATTTTCACCACGGGACTTTTACTGGAAGATAGCTGACCTTATAGGAAGTAATTTAGGTTTTTCTATTTTAGACTAACTGTTACCCGTGGCTTCGCTCGCAATGCTATCTCAAAAACGGTTGTACCAATTTTCACGGAGCTTTCACTGGAAGATAGCTGACCTTATAGGAAGTAATTTAGGTTATTCTATTTTAGACTATATTACCCGTGACTTCGTCCCCATGAAATTTAGCAAAAATATGTTGTTCACTGTAAACATGTGCATAAGACGTGCGTTGTACGAGACTCCAAGAATAAATATAATTGAAATTTATATACCTGTAAGTAATTTGAATGACATTATCTTTTTGGTCATTTTATTTTGCGGCCATTTTCTTTAATTTACCGCGCTTTCGTCTACATAACTCAATAACCGTAGTAACATATAAGAATACTGTATCGAGTTCAATGAGCACTATTTAAATTGTCGAATATTAAAAACTGCTTAGACAGATATAACGTTTTATACCTTGATTTATATTTATGCAAATTTTCAAGACGTCAGCTCATTCATAGTATACAATTCAACGTTATAATTATTAATAGCTATTTTGAAGATAGAAGGGGTCTTTCTAATAAGATATTAGATCATAAGCGTATTACTTCTTAACATTATGGGCATACTATGTCATTATAATAACATAAGTAAGTCATTCTTTCATTAGTTCCATATACAGCGTAAGTTTTTTTTTTTTTTTTTATTGTAGCTCGGCAAAGTGACTGTACTGTGCCTGATGGTAAGCACAGTACAATCCAAAAACAATGGCGACCACCGAAAGACATACTATCTATCGCCGGTCGCCGTTGTCATGCCGGCCTGAAAGCGACCCAGTCAGGGACAGCCCCCCCCCCCCGGTTGCTGGATATACACCGGCTGATCCCGGAACGCGACACGTCCAAACGTGTCACTATGGCGGGTGTTCCACCTGGTGTACGGTGGTCGCGATCCAGTCGGGTACAGACACCCTACCACCCCGCAGGTAGTAAGCACTGAGGTAGTTATATGGTGGGTTAAGGTTCCAAATATGTTGCAGACCTCATATGACACACTATTAGTATTTATATCTAATATATGTATACGTATGTATGTATGTATGTATATGTATATGTATGTATGTATACGTTACATGTTACTTTAAATGGCGCGTGTGTCGTACTTACAGTTGTTGTAAAAGAGCATTTCTACAGTTGTACATGGTCTCACAATTTTATATTTATTTAATACAATTAAAAAAAAAACGCATGCGGAGCTGCGGGTACAGCTTGTATTAAATAAAGCTACTGTCATAATTCTCTTATTATATAACGGATATATATACAAAAGAGAAAAATATAGTTTTCTATCGTTCAATGTTTTTTGCAGAGTAAATTATACCACGTACCTCGCAATGTTTGTACAAAGTCAGTCCTCACATTAAGAAAATATAGATGAGAACTAAAAACAACGCAAGAAAAATATCTTTAAAAACGACCGAGAAATACATCGTGTAGTAAGTACATAGTGACTTTATTTTTGGTTGTCATTGTCGTTCAACCCACACATGACTCCTCAGCCTAAAATATCTATATGGGCTCAGAATTGTTATCGTCTACATGTACAATAATTATCTTATAAATACACTTTGTTACTCTAAAATAATATAAATAGTTAATATTAAAGATTATCCAGGTTTTAGTACCTACAAGAAGCCAACGAAGCACTCTCATACTCTCACACTCGAACATAGGGTTAGCAGAACATGTTTTCTGACTTCATGTCGTGAATTATGACTCAGCTTACTGTTTTACGACCGGTCGATTACCTGAAGTCAACATTTTTTGGGATCTCCTTGTATGTGCCTAGCTGACGATACCTTAACAGCCATTATGTTCACCTTTGAAACTCTCCACCACCGACTTGTATATATAGGTGTATACAAAATCTTGATATTATATTGAGAATTTAGTATGTCACATATTTTAAATTTTGAAGTCAGTATAAATAATCCTTTTAATAAAATTAAAGGCGATTGTGGAAGCTGATGATACACAATCTACGGCTGAATTAGCAGCAGCTTTCGACGTTAGCGTCAAAACAATATTGGTCCATTTGCGTCAAATTGGCAAGGTAAAAAAGCTTGATAAATGGGTACCCCACGAACTCAATGATCGCCAGCGCGAAGTACGCGTCGAGACGTGCCTTGCACTGCTCAACAGACACACAAATGAAGGAATTTTGAACCGCATTGTTACCTGCGATGATAACTGGATTCTGTTTGATAACCGAAAGCGCTCAGCAAGTTGGTTGGATCCTGGTTCAGCACCTAAACAATGCCCTAAACGAAAACTTACCCCTAGAAAAGTGATGGTCACTGTTTGGTGGTCTAGCGCCGGTGTGATTCATCACAGCTTCTTACCAAACGGGGTGAGCATTACTGCAGATGTGTACTGTGAAGAACTGAACACAATGATGGAGAAGCTGGCACATCTCCAACCAGCATTGGTCAATCGCTCGTCTCCGCTGCTCCTGCACGACAACGCGCGACCTCATACTGCACAGCAGACGGTCTCCAAGTTGCAAGAACTGGGGTTGGAAGTTCTCCGTCATCCGCCCTACTCACCAGACCTTGCGCCTACAGACTACTACTTTTTCCAGAATTTGGATAACTCCTTGGCGGGGAAAAAATTCAATACCCGAGAGACAGTACAAAATGCCTTTGAAGAATTTGTTGCCTCCCGTCCAGCTGATTTCTTTAAGAAGGGTATCAATAAACTGCCACTGCGTTGGCAAAGATGCATTGATTGCATGGGTGATTACTTCGATTAATACAAATAAAAAATACAAGAAAAAAAATTGTTTAAATTTTTTCATACAAATTACGGCAATTTCATAGGTAAAGACCTAATATTATAGTGGACGTTACTTTGCACTTCCGTCTGATATTGCAATAAAAAAAAACGTTTGATTTTATTTGCGCGATGTATTTTTGAAAAAGTTAAATCTGAAACTAGTAATAGAAAGAGCGAAAAACTTAGTAACTGAAACAACAAAATGTAATTAAAAACGCGTCCTTAGTTGACAGTTGAACACGTCGTTGGCGGATTGTTGAACTGGTCGTCGGTTGTACTGTTGGTATAGAAACGTGTT
Source organism: Antheraea yamamai (assembly GCA_036509395.1). NCBI lineage: Eukaryota > Metazoa > Arthropoda > Insecta > Lepidoptera > Saturniidae > Antheraea > Antheraea yamamai. The sequence goes on along the minus strand of AP028442.1, from coordinate 8,766,888 downwards.
TCGCTCCGTTTCCTTTCCGTAACGTTTTTAGTTACACTGAGACTTGACAGCGGCCAATGAATTCCAGGCTGAAGTGCAAAATATCATCCTCTATAATATTCAATATAATATCAGTTCACCCTCTACGCTCTGACATCTCATCGTGAATGTTCACCAACGGTAACACTCTATTTTTTACTAATCATAAGAATAATATCTATTGTGTATATTATTATCGAACAAAACAGTCAACAGTGAGAGTATAATAGGTTTAATTTTACGGGGTCATATTGGTTAAGTAATGTTAACAAATAAAAAAAAAGACAGCCCATCATTAATCCAGAAAAACACATAGTGCCTAGCAAATATTAAAGCCATTTTCATGAGACCGAAATCGCGAGTACCAGTTAGTACAATAGGATAAAATTTTAAATTACAATCCTATTAATATTATAAACGAAGCAGTTTGTCAAGATGAATGGATATCTTTTACTTTTTCGCACAAACCTTACTGAACAAATTTTAACGGCACTTTACAGGAATATAGCTTACACATCAGAATAATACATAGTATATGATTTATAAGGACATTGTTTAATTTGGGCAAAATATAAAGACAAGTGTCACGTAAGAGTTATCTTATCGATTAGTCTTTTATAGTTACATGAATGTATAATGTCGCTATTTATAAAGAAATAAACGCAGATGAAGTTCCGGGTAACTGCTGGTATTTTATAAGTACTTAATTTATCTACTAGGACTCCACGTGAGAATGGTACTTAAATTGTCAGGTTAAAGAGACTATTATAACGAGATTGTTATGCAACAGCCCAGCAATTTCATTATTAGGCATGACGCCTGCATACCATCTTACTGTTTTTCATTTTTACGTATATTTACCGCCTACAGGCTATACATATCTGTAATACATACTGTACATTTTTTTTTGTCGTAGCACAGCAAAGTGACTATACTGTGCCTGATGGTGAGTACAGTAAAATCCAAAAACAACGGCGACCACCGAGAGACACGCTATTCCTCGCCGGTCGCCGCTGTCATGCCGGTCTGCATAAATGTCTCCTCACGTTACGCTTGAAGGACCCCATATTATAGGAAGGAGGGAACACACTGGCCGGGAGGTTGCTCCACAGCTTCACGGTACGGCAGAGATAAGAAGTTGCGAACTTTTTAGTTCGTGCCCAGATAGGATTTACCATAAAACTATGGCTCCGAAGCCCAGCGCGCGTGGTTCGGGTATGAAAAGGAGAGGAAGGGATTAAATTAAATAGCTCTTCAGAACACTCGCCATGATATAGACGGTAGAACACGCTCAGTGAGGCAATGTCTCTGCGCAACTGAAGCGGCTCTATAAATTGTGTAATGTCTGAATCATTAACAATGCGGACAGCCCGTCTCTGCAACCTGTCCAGAGCATCTAGTAGGTATTTGGCGGAACCGTCCCAGAAGTGCGAACAATATTCCACACAAGGCCAAACTTGTGCCTTATAAAGGAGGTACATACTATCTTTAAAGTCACATAAAATTAAAACTGAAATGGCAGAAAATTCGAATATTATGTAGGCGAGCGAGTCATGTGTGGATTGTCTTGAATTTGAGCAAAGTAGGTATAGGTCGTTTAATGATGAAGTGTAATTTGTGAACATAAGCTCATAAGTGAATAAAAAATACTATTAAATGCACCCCCTTTTCCTGACTCCGAATATATTATACCCATAGAATTATGAAACCGCTTCCACTTACAACGCGCAGGTTTGTTACTCTACGATTATACCGCTCCTTTTATAAAAAAAGTAACTAGAAAATTGAATTTTGTGGAAAAATGCGTTTAACGCGTAACTAAGTTTACTCGTTCGAAAATTTATCTTAAAGAATGAACCGCTTTAAGTCAACTCCAAAAGTAGGGATAAGTAGTGTAATTATTATTATTGCCATTTGGTTGTTGTAAAAATATCACCATAATTGTAACAGAAATACGGTTAAAAAAGCATTAAAAAAGACTCATAGTAATTCGGTATTTTTTTAAATGCCTTATAAAATAATTTCAATACATACGGAGTAACAGCATAATGCACTACAATGCTTAAAACTGAATGATGTCGCACTGTCACCGAAAAAACTGTGTACATTTTTTTTAAATAAAATAACATCAATCTAACTTAATACATTTTTTAAATAAACTAAAGCAACTATGATAATTACTTTTTATTAAAACATAGACTTCTTTAATTTTACTTCACTTTATCAACTATCTTCGGAGACTAAGTCTTTCGCATGTTTCAACCAAAAAGAGAACAACAATAATCTATTTTCATAGTTTTTATCCTATTGAAATGGCTGATAAATTGGAGGAATTGCAGAAGGGAGAATTCTCGCAACGTTAAATTACTTTCTGTTGAAAACTCGAAAAACTTAAATTTTGAGTAATTTTTTGCGACAAATAAAATTCAACTGTGATGCTTCTAAAATATTCGTTGAAATAATATAACGTAAATGGCAATTTTAATCTACTTTAAATGTCCAATGTAACTTATGTATCTTAATGGATGAGGATTGATCCTATTTTAGTCAAACCAACATCAACATTTACCAGTTGTTTTGTAATAATATGTAAAGAAAATATGATTGCTAGGGATTATCTTTAGGAGATAGACATATACTATCAGGACTTTTTTGTAGACATTTTCAAGTATACAATACTGTAAATCATTCACTTAACGTCTCACAGCTGGCACACAAAAATGAGGCATTATGCAGTAATTTCAAATAGTATCGCGTCGCTTGCGTCCTTATAAAAATAACTTTAAATCATTCAGGTAAGGTTAAATTTTCCAAATCATAAGTTTATCGCATAACTATAACCACGTATGTATGTATATTGGGGAGTTTTTGCGGCCGGTTTTGAGCGCTACTTTTCTTCAAGACTGTGTATCTTGAGTCTTTATATGTCAATGAGTGTAGTACATTTTTTATTTACCTCATAAGGTTTAGCCAGTATTTCCAATATTTCAAGCGCCCGAAAACTCCTAATGACTTCATTAGAATATATTATTTTTTCTCTAATTTATATAAAGTAAATACACAGGTATTAAACAAATAATTCTTTCAGAAGAATTTTCCTAAATGATATTAAACACCGTATCAAAATACATAGCGTGGTTTAAATGAAATAACTTAATATATAGTCATACACGAAAAGCTACTACGTTTTAAAATATTATTAGATATAGATTACTTTAAGCATGTGATGTGTTGGTACCCATGAAAACCAAGTCTTCTGTAAAAATTGTATGAAAAAACAACAATCAAATCCATAACATTTTACATCGTCGTTTTGAGTTCATGTATAGACAAGCTGACAGTATAATAAAAATACAATTTTTATTCAAATGGTCGAAACGGAGGCGAAATGTTACGAAAAATGAATCCATTATGAAGGTTTTATACTTGTTTATATTTATTGAATATTATTTACGAGAAGCAAATTACCATTTCACGAAGAACAATCAATCTCAATTTTTTTGAGATGAAACATGGCGGTGTTATAACGCAATGTCTTGAAGTAACGTTTTCTTATATCTTGTGTTAAGTTCAATTCTATAGAGGTGACGTGATTTAATAAAAATTTTGAGTGGATGTATGATTGTGTTATATAATAGACTAGATTTAGCCCGCGGCTTCACTCGTGTTAATGTAGATTTGATCTCGGAAATAGTACATTTTTTCTGTATGAATAGTACTTTATGTCTTTTACTGTACCACGCCTTGTAATAATGAATATAAATTTCATGAAGTTCAGTTGAATAGTAATGGCGAGAAATCCTAACAGATAAATTCACATCTATCTATCTATACTATAATAAAACTGTAGCAAGGTCAAATCTGTACATTAAATATTTTTTGAAAATTTTTATCGAAGTAGACTTTATTATCGATATAGAAGCCAAAAATAATCTTTTTACAATTTTTGTCTGTCTGTTTGTCTGTCCCTGTGAACACGCATCACTCTGAAAGTACTGAACCGATTTTGACGAAACTTGGCACAGTGATAACTAATATTACGAGATTACATCTAGGATAATTTTTATCTCATAAAACGCAAGGGATTCTCCAGGATCTGCCTGTTTGTCTGTCCCTTTGAACACGTACCACTCTGAAAGTACTGAACCAATTTTGACGAAATTTGGCACAGTGATAACTAATATCACAAGGTTATATCTAGAATACTTTTTATCTCATAAAACGCAAGGGATTCTCCAGGATAACGGACGAAAGTCAAAAATTTGTAGTTAATTAAATTATTCACGGATTTTGGTAAATTTTTATTGTGCTATATATAGCAGACAGATTAGCTAAAAAGATAAGCTATATTTCCCTAAGCTACTTTAAAAAAAACGCCGGGGTTCGAACCGTCGGCTCCGGCGGACCATATAATGCCCAGTACGTTATAACTGAGCTACGGCTATATGACATTTCTATGCGTAATTATCAACCTCATATGAAAAAAATATGTGTAAACGAAACTGTTACTTATATGTTGTTACATTTATTTTATTGTATAAAAAATGTTTGCTAAACAAAGGTGACAAGATTTTTTTCCTAAAACATAAACCTAGATAATAGTTACATTGCATTGTAGAAGATGAATCTCAACTAGAGTTCTATCAGTACGTGTGTTGTTTCGATATTTGATAAAATTAGTTTTCTAAATGTTGTTGAGTCTTGAAGTAGTTGGGTTTAGGTTTGTGAATCTAAGATTAAAATAAATCAGTTGAGGTGTATGCAGTTTTTTTTTTCTTGAACTGACCACGCTATTGACCTAGCAAGGTCTTAACAGCTTCACCGGACTACTGTTTGCAGTTACTATGTTGTATTTATACTAATATTATAATGAGTGGTAAAGTTTTGTTTTCAAGGAATGCTTGGTACCTACTACTGGTCCGATTTCAAAAATTCTTTCACTGTTAGAAAGGTATATTATCCCAAGTTCAGTATCTCAGTAAAAAATGTGGTTTGTACGTCAAAAGTAAAATAAATGTGACCAAATTAAAATTGAATGCAGATTTCACGTATACTTTACAAATTTTTATAAAACAAACAACTAAAACAAAATGGATATTTAATGTAGATAAAGTTCAACTTTTCAGTATGTTACGTGATGAAGTCACAAGGGGTACTGGGAAGACATTTATCGGCAATATATGTAAGTTAGTTTTGATCTTCACTTTGATGACACTACTTTAGGTAATGCTGCGAACAGTTTGGGAACGAACAGTGAGTCCCTGGATAGTTTGGATTCACGATTGGAAGTGCTGGATAACGCTACAATAGGGTTTTAGGTTTTTTAAGATTATTTGCGTTTAAAAATACAATTGAAACCGGTAATAACCGATTTGGTGCAGACGAAGTTGCACGGGTCAGCTAGTACTATAATAAAACTGTAGCAAGGTCAAATCTGTACATTAAATATTTTTTGAAAATTTTGATCGGGGTAGACTTTGTTATCGATATAGAAGCCAAAAATAATCTTTTTACAATTTTCGTCTGTCTGTCTGTCTTTCTGTCCCTGTGAACACGCATCACGCTGAAAGTACTGAACCGATTTTAACGAAACTTGACTCAGTAATAACTAATATTCCAAGGTTACATTTAGGATACTTTTTGTCCCATAAAACGCAAGGGGCTCTCCAGGAAAACGCAAAACAAAAAATTGTAGTTAACGTAACTAGACTTTTTTGCGACACCTTAGTACAAGAGCCAGCAACGTTGGAAAAACGAGAATTTTAGAAAAGCTGGTTCTTTAATATGAAGATATATTATGCCCTTCCAAACAGGATTCAGGATACCTGGTAGCCGGTTAACGTTGTGTTTTTTAACGCGCATCACACCTTTACAGGTAAAAATTTTGATTTATAATTAATTTTAGGAAAAAAAATTTCGGTTACATTTTAACGCTATTAAAAACATGAGTTTATCACTGCCAGACAATTTTGTTATTGAAAATAATGTGCCCGATGATATTCTTTATAAATAAAATAATTCATTTCAAACCATTTTATTTTTTCCATTGCAAGCAAAATATTTAATTTTATTAACCATTATTATATTGAGATTTCACCGTGAACACTGAAAAACAACGATAAACGTAAACATACGACTTGAGACTGACGTTATCTTGAACACATGCGTCTATAACAGGCGCTTCCACAATTATCGCTACCTTTATCATACATAAAATGGGGTAAACATATCAATGCAGTTGCAGAATTTAGCTCTACGTTTCTAAACGTTTTCAAAGCATTAGTATATACAGATACAGGATACAGGATATACATACCAGTAGCATACAAATAGTTACAGGCAAGTGACATTTGACGCGTCGTGGTCATATCTTTTTAATATTTATATTTTTTTTTCAATACAATGGAGTGTGAAAAAGTTTTAATACAAGTTAAAAATAGTTATGATATCATTCAGTGGTTCATTTATCATTATTTATTTTATGAATATATTTTGTCGTTTAATTTACAATTTAACTCATCAACTTGATATTTTATAATGTAAACTCTACTGACTGTATAGTAAACGTCTACAAAAAAAGGAAAGGAACTTCTTTAGAAACTGAGGGTCTATAGACCTCTAAAGCTTTTTTTCACATTATCGCCAATATATGTAGGTTAGTTTTTATTTTTTATTGAACTCAGTAGATGATGCTAGGCTAATTTTAAAAAAATTCTCACATGCCATCTAGGTATATGGTTGAGTGAGTCCCTTGATAGTTTGGACTCACAATTGGAAACCGTAGATGTGGCTGCAATAAAGTTTTAGGTATATTAAAATTTTTCGCGTTTAAAAATACAATTGACACCGGTGATAACCGATTTGGTGCAGACGAAGTTGCACGGGTCAGATAGTTTATAATATAAGTTATGATAGTAGAAGTAAAGTTACCGAAATGCTTTTGTTGACATTTTAAAAAGCTATCTCGAAGTTGTCAAATACAGTCCACTTTCAATCAGTTTTCGAGGAAGATAATTTTTAACGATAGACTTAATAGTCCCTCCGCGGATAGTTAAAGCTAAAATAATGAACAAAAATTTATATATGTACATTTTTCTTTGAGGCTGAATCACGTCAAAACTATTGAAAGTATCGGCATAGTACTATGACCATTCGATGCAGAATTTTTCGCAAATAGTTCTAAACCACTTATTTTTGGATACGATTGACGCTTTGCCATTTTTTTAATGCCCAACGAAACGGTTACCAATTAGCTAGTAAATATGATATGACATTATTCACTTCAATTTGTGGTTACGATACTTTAGTGGTTATGATTAATGATATTATAACTATATAGATACGTCACAAGCGCTTCGACAGCACCTTGTTAAAACTAGTTTGACGACTGCCCCGTCATTCCGCCCATATCTAGGCAACATATAACTATTTCTTTTTCACCACCGATATTCATAATATACTATCTTACTTCCACATTTTATCTAAGACAGTGTGGCGTCTACGTTACTTACATATGTGTGCCATATCGTGCCATTTGTTTTGTAAAAATACCATGTAGGTTATGATACCAAAATAGATACCAAAATCGTGGCATCGCATGTAACATCCCCCATAGTGACAACGTATAAGAGTGTCGCGTCCAAGAATCAGCGGGTGTATATCCTGTAAACAAGCAGGTGGTACCACTCTGGACCTTGCCGGACAGCTACCATCATGCACACGGCGATAACCTCAGTAGAGTGTCTCTTTTGGTTTGTCATGTTTTGTGATCAGGTTGCATATATCCAGCTACAGCTTGCATGCCGGCACGACATCAGCGATCAACTATAAACTGTAAACAGGTCATATGTAATTATGCACTGCATATGATCATCTATAAACCACTCATTTGTGGGATAAGTGTTGAGAGAAAATCTTATTTGTATAAAATATTATTCACGACAAAGGTAACTAATATTCAAAGACTGCGGTTTTCGTATGAGACCGCCAGCTATGCTAAGGCTTTGTACTGGATTAGCATTAATCTCTTGTGTATGTAGGAATGTTGTTGAAGGTTAGTCCGCTTCATTTTAATCTCATATTGTACTACGCAAATTTATTATGTGCTACATTCTTGTGCTACGAATATATTACTTCATTTGTCTTTTATAATCGATTTAAATTCGAGGTTAAAGGAATTTGGTTATTCATAATAAACATAGTATTAACAATACCTAAACCTGGCTTCGAAACAATCTGTATTAGTTGTAATATGGAAAGATGGAAATCAGGTATGCTACAGTACCCGGCTTTGGTGCTGCTAAGATCGGCTTCCTCCACTTTTGTGAAGCTTTCTCTCTATCACACAGCGCAATGACGGCGATAGACAAAGATACTGATATACGAAACAGTACGTACTTAGTCGATTATCACGGCCTTTCCCTGATGTGCCAAATCAAAAGTCGGGTACTGTACGGACGTATTAACCGTATGCGGTTTCACTGGCATGTAATCTTATCCGCTCTTGCCTGCCGATACTTCCGGCTTGCATTATTATTTGCTTCTCAGTTAAAATATAGTCCGCGTCAAATGTTATGGCCGCTCTGAATATAGCTGCGTAGATCACAAATTTACGTAATAATAGGTATTTTATTATATGCATAACATCGAGACAACTTAAGGATAAATAAATGCCAATTTAGATTCATATAATACTACTTTTACTTTGTTTTGTATTCAAATCTTAATGATATTATGCGCAAACCCATACTCACGGCTATATTCAGAGCGGTCAAAAAGTTTGGCGCGGACTATATTTTCTGAACCATATTTTGTATAGTGATTGCTCCGCTCGTAAAATTTATAGCATTATATTATTAGTTAGACTATAAAATACATTTTTAAACTAACATGTAGTTCCAGAGATCAGCGGGTTGAAGCATTCTCTAGAGCTTCATAATATAAATATAAATGTTCAACCCAGACCACACTGTAAAAGAGAAGTTGATCCTATAAAAAGAATCAGTAAAAGCTTATTTACTTTATGGAATTATTATCTCAAAAGTAATTTCAGAATCAGTTTTTAATACCAGCAAACACTCACATTTCGTATTTAATTAAACCTCTTATGGCTAGATTACTTAGGTAAATGCATTTTGTTTTCTTTATTATGTTTCTCTCTGCAAATATATATATTCATGCAATAAGCTAGTCATATTTGATAATATCGGTCTTTTTGTCAACTTTTCACCCTCATGAGAATTATACTATATTATTCAGCGAGTTCCTGCGGTGAGTGCCTGTGGGGAGGACCGGCGTGCTCTATCGGCTGCAATCAGCCAGACCTGCCGACTACGACCTTACTATCTCAACCAAGTATCTCTTAAGGACATTTTCGTTCCTGGTGCAGATATTTTCGTGTTTGAAGCTTTCTGAATATTAACATTCTTTGAATAACATTTTATTCACATTTTTGCTCTATCATAACCTTTTTACATAGTTCTGTTCATTGTATCTACAATAGCACAACATAATTGAAGTTTAGTGGTTTGTGAACTAAATTTATATTATATTAAAATACTGTGGTTTACATATAATAAAGTATGTTTGTAGTTTTTTTTTATATAAAGTTCTGACATACGATTGAAATTAAATACTGTATCGTACATAGTATTAATAACACAGTCAAATGTGGATAATTTCAAGAAGCTATGAATAAATTACAGCAATGATCTAATTAGGTATTAAAAAGAAGCGTATGATGATTTAAATAAAAAAGTCGAGTAGTTATAAAGACTGCGGGCAGAAGTGAAAACTCAAAACAATGAAATAAATGTGCTCTCTTTTGAATTTTATTATTAATTATAGTGTGAATGACAACATTTAAATTTCCGAATTTGTTTATTGAAAGTCAACATTATTAGTGTGGTTTTCGTATATATTGACACTCCGAGAAATAATTATATACATTTTTATAAAGTCTATGAATCAATCAAATGTATGAGGAGCTGCAAAATATCAATGTTACATGTATAAAGGCCCCTATACTACACGTCGCTAGTCCGTTCATGCTCACGTAGCGAAACGCGAAATTATAAATTTATCTCCTGCAAAAAATACCGTTCAACGCGCCTAAAGAACACTTCAAAAATGTGTTTGATTCATCTAATGTCGAGGAGACTAGTAAAAATATTATGTTTAAAGGTACTCCAGAAATATGTGGGATGAAACTATGGTGATACAGTTTACGCCTGCACGTAGACAAGGAAAAGTATTAACAGCCGAATAGTATTCAAAGCGCGAAGAATGAATCTGAAAATAGAAATTGAAATATGGAATTTCATTATTATTGTTTTTTTTTATATCACAGGTGGCAAACGAACAGGTGTCGCAAGTGCGTTTCCAGCCTGTGTTTGGGAGAAGGGGGAGTAGGGAAGTGGGAAGGGAGAGGGGAAGTGGGGCCACGGCGCTCTCACTGACCGAACGAAACGGAACAATGCAAGGCACTGTTACTTCACGTCGGTTTTCTGTGACAGGGTGGTACTACCCCGGACGAACCGACCCATTCATGCTGAAGCCAATAATAGCTTCAGCGTGGCTCTACCACCTACAAAACACTGTTTACATCAGTATGGCCTAATAATAGTTAGTTTATCAAATTCCTACTCAATTTCCTATAGATATAACTTTCTCAAATATCATAATAGCTAGGAGTATGTTCGTAAACTCACCGAGCTAATAGAATAACATCTAACTTCCAACTATTAATAACATAATTCCAACGAAACAGAATAATTTAATCGTAGTAATAAGATAAGTTTGTATACAACAAAATTGATTAGAGTCAAATAGTTAATAATAAAGTTCAAGAATGAGTGATCCGTAATATAATTTATGAATAATATACTTGCCTAAAATTCAATATGAGTAGCTTATATAAACAGTTGTTCTGTAGATAACATCTATTGGGCTTTGTCCAGAACAATCTCGAAGGTATTCTCTATCGACTCTACCAACGCGACAGCCGGGCGGTAATGGCGCCGAGCTGTAATTAAAAATGGCCGCCAAGTTACATCAAAGAATTGACTTCAATAGCCTTAGTTAAAATTTACCGAAAGAAGTTAACAAATTTCGTCTTGATAAGTTTTAAACATTCTTTTAAAGATTAAAGAATTGATTATGGAATGATTTTATAATCAGCTACGTGCATACGAACTCATTACGTCTTTAAAAAATCAAAATATATTTCAATTAATAAGTTTTTTTGGAAAACTTAAGTGCTAATTTATTGTACTCTTGCAGTTGGTGGGTTTTAAACAGTTTATCGAGAGATAAATAAATCGACTATTCCCTTGCTAATAATTTCGATTATACTCTAAGCAGTTTGACCATGTGTGGACTGTAGCTGTCACCAGAGAAACTATTAAAAATTTGCTTCAGAATGATTTAACAAAATTAAACTTAAGTTAACTCAACATACGCGAACCTTTATCATAACCAGTAAAAGGGGCCTACATCACGTACGCACGTACCTTATAAAATGTGTCAGCACATAAAAATAACCTGATTATTGACCCGTAAATTTAGGTGCGTGTTACATATATCTACATAATTTTTTTCACGTATTCACACGTAAAAGTAAATAAATATGGTATCACTTCGACGAATAGTAGCGAAGGTAACTGCCCAAGGGAATTGTCTGACACGGTGCGTATAACAGAGGAGAAAACAAAACTTTTATTAGTAATAATACAAGGTATCCAATTCAGACAGTATCATAACTTATTTAGGTATTTATCGGCTACTAGGCGAAGCTTTATGGCTAGTAAAATAGTAATCGGTAGATCTGTATTTATATGTAAAATTAGATGCAATAAACGTCACTGTGAATAGCTAACTAAAACGTACAGTGAAATCGTCTACGTCAGGGATTTAGCTAATATTTCCTGTTAGATCCCCCAAGGAACCGTAGCAGCATCCACCGCCAAATAAATTAGCCAATAAAAACAAATTGGAGCAAATAAATTTCCCATTAAGTTTTTTTTCTATTTGCCCTAAATTCGGAGCTTTGCAAATATATCTTTCGGAGTTTTACTTTTGAAAATTTTATCATCATTGTTTATTTCGAATTTACAGTAAAGAATAACATTTTGTAAACAAATCCTTTAAATTAATTGAGAAGAGGACATGTTTATGGCAAAAGACGAAAAGGAAAGTTTGTAGAAGCGTTCCCCTGAAAACTGATAGCATAAATCTATTTTACGGTGTCGTGGTTCGAATCTTAGTAACTTCTGGTTTACTTTTGTAGTTATTTAGTTCATGATCCTCGGACTCGGCTGTAATTTAAGAAACTTTTAACCCTAATTTCTATAACATTAATGTTGGAAAAAATACAAATACATATCTTCTTTTATATATAAATTTCTTCTGTACGTGTGTATGTCACTGAACTCCTCCTAAACGGCAGGACCGATTTTAATGAAATTTTGTGTGCGTATTTCAGTGGATCCGAGAATGATTTAATTTACATTTGGACCCGGTAGGTGGCGTTGTGGTTGAAGTTTAATTTTTTTTTTATTATCAAGACAGGACAATGTCCGCCCGGCCCACTAGTTTACGTATAAAATGTAATTAATAACAACAATTATGATTGATTTCATTTATTATAATGTTCTACCGAAATATTTCTTTTACGTCAAAAAGAGTAATTTTTAATTTTTTGTTACATTATTTTCTTGATCATACATAGTTTATCTTGTTAATGTTTAAGTATAAAAAAAATCGATTAATATTTAGTTATGTAAATAAAAAACTTGAGGTGGGTCATAATTGAATATGCTATACTTATTTATAACTTTCATTACGATACATAATATAGGTTTTTAAAATGTCTACTTTACATTTTATTTGATACTAGCTGTACCCGCAGCTCCGTACGCTTTTTTTTTAAATCGTATTAAAGAATTATAAATTTGTGGGACTATGTACAATTATAGAAATGCTCTTTAAAGACAATTGTAAGTACGGAGCGCACACCACTAGAAGTAACATGTAACGTGTACATTAGATATATAAATACTAACAGCTTGCAAAATGAGGTTTGTCATCAGCAACATATTTGGAACCTTAACCTACCATGCAACTACCGCAGTGCTCACTTACACTGTATAAGGAACTAATGAAACAATAACTTAAAATATTATTATAAACATTTGTATTTACATTGCATTTAATATACATTGCCATTATTATAATTAAGATTTTGTGACTATACAAAAAATAAACGCTTGTCTGTTCCGCAAGAAGTTATATTATAGATTTCTTTACGTAATACGTTTATAATCTAAGATCTTATTAGGAAGATCTCTATAGCATTAAAGTTATTAATAATTATAACGTTGAATTGTAAACAATAAGCTGATAATTATTTCTCTTATTAAAAATAAAGAATAAGTTGAAATCTTGCTAAGTTTCATGCAGACTAAGTCGCGGGTAACAGCTAGTCTAAAATAGAATAACCTCAATTACTTTTTATAAGGTCCGCTATCTGCTGGTGAAAGTCCAGTGAAAATCGGTCTAACTGTTTTGGAGAAAGCACTGCGGGTAAAGCCACGGTTAATAGCTAATATAAACTAAAATTGCTTGAATTACTTTTTATAAGGTCAGCTATCTGCCAGTGAAAGTTTCGTGAAAATCGGCCCAACCGTTTTGGAGATAGCATTGTAGACGAAGTCGCGGTTAATAGCTAGTCTAATTTAGAGTAGCCTAAGTAACCCGCTGTAATTTCTGTTATCTGTCAGTGAAATTCCCGTCAAAATCGGTTTAGCCGTTTCGGAGATTACTCGGAACAAACAGACAGACCGACAAAAATTTTAAAAATTGCATTTTTGTTATCAGTAGCGTGTATACTTTCGTACCCAATCAGTAAAAAAAATATTTTGATATTACATACAGACACATCATTTTTATTATATGTATATAATAGATTAATAAAATTGTATTATCTTGTTTAGAAAAGAGACAATAACCTGCAAAAATGATTAATACACATTAAAATATTATATCTAAGTAATATAACACAATATTAGGTATATTCGACATTCACCCTTAGCTTCTCGATGTTTAAAGTTAGCAAAATAATGATAATAACGCAATACCTACTGTATTAGAATATTGGCGATTATATTACTAAGTACTTGTATCGATTATCGTAATCGACTACGATTTCTATGGATTTGAATATAGAACTATCTGTTACAAGCTTAATTGTTGATATATTATATACAGAGTGTTCTGTCACAAACATGAAAGCCTTGTTTGTCCATGCTATGTTAATAATAATGAGTAACCGAGTAGGTAATAAGCAAATAAGTAAAATAATATATGAACTTTGGAATAACTTAATACATTGATAAAAGACGAAGTAACGTTGCTAGAGTTAGAAAGTGAAATTTTAATCAAAGACAACATTTGAAATTACCTATAGGTATTAATTTAGATAATAACTTATGCCGTCTTTGAATATTTTATTTGATATTCAGACTGATAGACAGTAGACTGGTTTTGACTGAGTCTAGAAATAGTTCCTTGGTTAAGGATTATTTATAAAAGACTATGAACACTTAGGTATGTCGTTGACATTAGAATCAATGTACAAAATTCATAGTTTAATTGTTCATTACTTATTGAAAAACTTTTTTTTTACGTCATAGGAGGCAAACGAACAGCTGGGTCACCTGATGTTAAGTGATCACCACCGTCCATAGACACTAAGAACACCAGGGGAGTCGTAAATGCGTTGCCAGCCTGTTTTTAGAGAAAGAGGAGTGAGGAATGGGGGAAGGGGAGGAGAGGTGGGTATCCGTGAGTATAGTGCAAGGAAGCGTGTTATTAAAAACTTATAATACTTTTCTGATGTTTGCTAGATACAACATACATACATACAAGTTACAATAATACATAGTATGGTAACTTAAAACACCTCAACTAATTATTTTAATCGTAGATTCACAAACCTGAACCCAACTACTTCAAGACTCAACAATATTTTGAAAACTAATTTTATCAAATATCGAAACAACACACGTACTGGCAGAACTCTAATTGAAATTCCTCTTCTACAATGTAACTATTATCTAGGTTTGTGTTTTAGGAAAAATCTTGTCACCTTTGTTTAGTAAACATTTTTTTATACAATAAAATAAATGTAACAACATATAAGTGACAGTTTCGTTTACACATATTTTTTATATGTGTTTGATAATTACGTACAGAAATGTCATGTAACCTCAATTATAACGTACATTATACGGACCGACGAAGGCGTCGGTTCGGAACCCAACGATAATTTTTTTTGTTGTTTTCTAAGTATTATAGGGAGATGAAAAATAGCTTAAATTTTTAGCTAATCTATCTGCTATATATAAGCACAAAGAAAATTTACAAAAATCCGTCAAGAATTTCACAAACTACAAATTTTTGACTTTCGTCCGTTATTCTGGAGAACCCCTTGCGTTTTACAGGACAAAAAGTATCCTAAATGTAACCTCGTAATATTAGTTATCCCTGTGTCAAGTTTCGTCAAAATCGTTTTAGTTCTTTCAGAGTGATGCGTGTTCACGGGGACAGACAAATAGACAGACAGACAAAAATTTTAAAAGGGTTATTTTTGGCTTCTATATCCATAACAAAGTCTACCCCGATTATAATTTTCAAAAAATATTTAATGTACAGATTTGGCCTTGTTACAGTTTTATTACAGTATAGATATAGATGTATAGATTTGATCTCATGATTTGTAAATATCAAAGCAAGACAACAAAGCCCTTCTAATGTTCAGTGAGAATTTCATCTCTTCGTGTCACAGACATTCCCCTTACTCTGCGGGTGTTAGGACCAAAGTCAAATAGGTAGGTAGACTTTGTTTTTGGTAACCAATATTGAGAAACGTGTAGATGTATATATGTATGTACGTGTGTGTGATAGAGCGGTTATTATATGATTTTGCTAAAAACGAATAATTTGAAATACGATTCTTTAAATTCCTCAATTATCTGCTATAGTATATTAAATTAATAAATAGTATAATGCAAATTTTCTATCCATGTCAGTCTAAACACTGAGGTTTTCTAAACTGCTCAACGGATTTTCATAGGGTTTTCACTGCCAATTTGTTACGGGAATTTTATACAAAGTAAAAAAATGTCGATATATTATGAACAAGACGCTGCTAACGTTAACTGAACATTCTGAAATGGATCAAAATAATGAACTAAGGAATTGTATATCTTTAAAAGGCCTACAGAACAATCATTGATGGGATACATCTATCTCCTAAGGATAGCGCATGGTAAACATTTTTATTTTTTCATATTATTACAAAAATAATGGTTTATTTGCGAAACTGTTTTATAGTGCTGATCTTTGTGCTACTAAATAATTTAACAACTTTGGTTATTTAATTTAGATTAATAATGTCGTATATTGCACATTATCTCAATGAATATCTTTTAAGCTATCATATATAATTTATTTTAGATATAAATAGATACAGACAAAAGAGTTAAGTACATCCATCCTCCTACATTTCTCGAGCGATTTTCCTTTTTTTTTGTTTACTGGATATTAACGAACTTTAGTGTTGTCAACATTTTTTTTCGGAAAACGATCTTATTTCCTACTTAGAATTTAAATTTGAACAATTTAGAATTATAGCTTCATTTCGATCACTAGTATTTAAAATTACGCGCAATAATGAAAAGTTGTATCTGTCTAGACTTATCAAGCTTCTTTAGTATTAATTATGAAAATCAAGAGAACCAGAAAGAATAAAAACACAGAAGAAATCATTCGTACATATAAAGTTTGTTAGTAAAATTTAAATTCTCCAGTATATTCCTAAAATACATAACAAAGTTGGTGTTGTTTGTGTATAATTTACCTACTATAATATATTTCAAAGTGTAGTTCTTCCTTTCTGAACTTTCGCTAAAATTTCCCCAGTAAATATATTAATTACTGTCACAAATGAGCTTCCGCGAGTTTAATTACTCGTCGCACAGATTCGCGGTAAACTCGTCTTACGAAGTTTAATTATGCTTTGTTATTAACGCCATCGAGACAACACTGCTCATACAAAAACATTCTGTCCTAATAAAAACGTCGTAGACCTTCATAGGACCTAAAGCGAAGATAAAGTGGCAATTTATCCCATTTCTTTATATTACGGATGTACGTAAGTCGACCTTTGCGACAAACAGAAAAAGTTGCGTAGACTTATATTAAACATCAATATATTAGAAAAATTAATGCGTGTAACCGTCACACGCGTTTAAAGTAAAACTTCTTTGGCGTTATATGATAGTAATCTGTTCGTACTTTTCTATATTTTATTTACTTTATGACAAAGAGTTGCTAATAATATTTCTTGTCTTACTTAAGATCTGAATTAGCTGTACAGATAATAAAGCTTTGATTTAATTTGTTACTTACTTAAATTCAAACCAAATGGCAGCACGGTCGTACGCCCATATGTACATAATTAATTCTATTGTATGATTTTTATTATTATTAAATTTAATATTTTTATTATAATTTTTTCAAAAAGTTTTGATTGATTTGTTTATAAACTATTTATTGACAAAATCAAAAATATTTAAAAACCGGATGGTACGGAAACGTGACGTCATATTGTCGTAACGGACTTCCGTTGCATTGTCGTCCAGTTACCTCCTAGTCGCGCCTAAAAAAGTTTTACTTCAAAAAGTTAAGAGTTGTTCAGATTTACATTAAGTTATGTGATACAAGCTTTTGTTCACAGGTTCACTCACCTTAAACTTGATTTGATTTATCCATTAGGAGCAGTACATTTTGTTTAAATAAAAGGCTCGGTGTCCTTCTTTGTACCCCTGACAATGTGTAAGCAAAATTTCCCGATAATCAGTTGATTAGTTAAGACCTGACAGCGTAACAAACGTACAAACAAGATAACTCATATTAACATTTATAATATTAGTTAAGATTTGAACGATGTTTTACTTACATTGAAGATAATAGCAGTTCATGTTAAATTACTTTTCCTATTATTTTATTTCAGGAGTAATTTTATTCGTAAGAAAGTATATACGTAGATATTACCAATATCCAACTTTAAATTTATCGAACCAAAACAATTTCAGTAATAATAACGTATGTAAATATAATAAATACTTTAATTACTGTGATATTATGTAAATATATGTTCGCGGGTACAATCCCTCGCTCCCAGATTCGTGGCAGATTCAACGTACAAAGTTTCATTATATTTCCCAACTTTTGCTATTCAAACAACAAGGCACATTTTGTCAAAATTGTTATATGTCTTCGTATCAAGAGATGTAAATGAAGAAGTCTCTCCCATTTTTATTCTCATACTTTATTACCTCAGAATTATATAAAAAACCATGACGATGTTCACATAATTGAATTTTTAGAAACATTACAAAATTCGAATCCGTGTTTTCTCTCGTGACGTCATATCTGACTACCATGGAATCATAACCGTTTCAAATTTTGGAATTTCTAAGAATCTTTTTTATTTACATTGTGTAAAGACTATGAAAACAACTTTATGCCTTCCTCGTGTGTAGAGTATATTACGAATGTTGATAAAGGTTGCCTTGACAAAGGTTCGTCGTTTATGTCACAGATTAATGCGGTTACTCTGCGAAGCGGAATATAGAAGCCACATGTGCCGTGCCACCCTACCGGATACATATTGGATAATTCAATTTTACCGTAAAATTTTGACGTGCTATATCGTGGCGGTGCGGTGTTTGAAAATTAACATCGGGTCGATGATTATAAAATTATTGACATTAATGATATTACATTTATCGTTTATTACATTTTTTGTACTGAAAACTTCTTCAGTCGCGGTTACCGATTTTTTAGTAGAGGACACACTTATCACCGATGACCTCGACATAATTGTGACGTATTGAGCTTGCACCAGACTTTTATGCCCAGTTTCTGAGGTACTTTAATTGCAGTTTATCGGTTCGATAACTTGTGAAATTGTGTTTCTGAACACACGATCATACGATAAATGCCTGTAAAATCCAACGGGCTAATTGACAGTTTATGTTATGGATCACCTTATTGAGTCAATAACAATTGGTAGTTTAACCGAGTATCTCAGAAACTTGGCATTAATCGCGGTAAAATACAATCCTAAGATTTACATTACAGTTCGAGTGTTCGATTTTTACAGCAAAAGCAAATTTAAGTATCGTGCGTATAGAAAATATTCTGGAAAAGTTGATTCCTTATAATAATCATAATTTATTATTTTACGTCGCACATTCTTCATTTAGCATTATTTCTATGTTATAATGATTATATAACTAACGGGCCGGGCGGACGTTGTCCCGCCCTGACAATAAAAAAATTCTTGACAAATTTTATAGCTAAACCTTCCTCCCGAATCACTTTATCTACTGATGAAAACCGCATGGAAATCCGTTCAGAAGTTTTTGAGTTTATCACGAATAGACAGACAGACGTGGCAGAGCATTTTATTTTATAATATGTGCTGATAGTGATAAATAGTACCACTCTCATAAATTTATCATCCTATGCAAATACCTTATTGGCAGGGTTTTAGTGATGTCTGGAGATGATACCTCTCTCTGTGTACCCACTAAAACGATTATAACTTTAATCGTGAAAATATGTACCTACATTAGAAAGATAACACCGATCGAGTTTTGTGCCGGTTCTTCTCAATGACTGGGTTGTTTTCTGAACCAGTGGTAGTTTTAACATTCATAAGCGCTTCTTAAGGCTTAGTTGAATAAAATGGTTTTGGTTTGAAGCTGAAACAGTAAGTCCTACATATACCGAATCAGGATGTCCTATGTTCGATCCCCGTGCAGAAGGAATTTACATATGGTAAGCAAAGTTGTGTGTCACTTTTAGCTATTTAATTGTTATAGCTGTGCATAGTTGAATACAAATGGTCGTATCCTAGATGTATCCTCATATTATATAGCTGAAAAAATTTTCCAAGGAAACCCGCATGCTTAAAAATGTTTTTATAGGAAAATTGTACGTGGGCAATAAAGAACTATACATTTCCCGGCTTTTAGGCCTCTGCACGACAATGAGACTTTAACAAGTTGATACTACATACAAGTACTAATGATATTATAACTAAAAACCTGTAGATAGGTCATAAACGCTTCGACAGCGCCTTATTAAAGTTGGCTAACTAGCTTAATTTTGACGGCTGCCCCGTCAATCAACCCCTATCTATGCAACATATAACTATTTCTTTTTCACCACTGATATTGAGAATACGCCATCGTACTACCACATTTTATCTAAAACAGTGTGTCGTTACAATATTACTTTACGTATGTGTGCGTTATCGTGCCATTTGTTTTGTGAAAATATCATGGAGGTAACGTATCTAAAGCTTTTTAGTTATAATATCATTGACAATTATACAACCAGAAATAAATTTAACATAAAAAAAAACCAATTAGTGCACTAAAAACTCTTAAGGACTTGTTGACCTATTTCATAGAAGCCTGGCTGTTCCAACCCCGACCGCAGTCGATCGGTTTTATTCACTGCGATATTCATAACTTGGTCTAACGCGCCACTTGTCAGTATTCCAGTATTAAGTCTCGTTTGAAGCTATATTTTTATTTTATAATCCGTCTCCTACCGATTTAGTAAGCCTGGGAGTACAGTTTCATTAAAATCATTGCACTTTACGTACTTTAATAAGTACATTTATCGGTTTTTAATATACCAGGTGACTGTTTAAAAGATAACACCCTTCAATCGTGTGGTAGTTCATGGTCACATTTAACATATATAAAACAGTAATATCAAAACAAATACTAATAAATAACAAAGAGAATCTTAGTTAAAGTTTATTCTAAAACTTTTAAAAGTATGGGAACGATACTTTGCAACGTAAAAAATCACGTCCGGGTTGAATGAATAGAACATTGAATGCGGTGACTCATCGCGCTTTTTGCGTAAATCATCGGATGTTGAGTAAAAATCAGTTTTGTTTTTTTCCAAATAATTAGGTCAAATATTAAGCACCTATTTTTAAATTGATTTAGAATCAGAAACGACTAATGAATGTCCTGTAAAAATATTGCCGGCGTCTAACCTAACACCGAATATATGCATATTTTTACTCAGATAATTATCAGAGTCCCAAAAATGACACAAGATTATTTGTTTTTGTAGTTGTAAAGTAAAAATACATAATATACAATTAAGTAAAAAATTCATTAACATTTTAATCCATAATTTGCTTAAGACATCAACGTTAATAATTAGTACATTGTAAATAAAACAAACAATTATCCTAAGTAATATATCGTGTATATAATGCCCCTAATTTTACATGAAGTATTAAATCTGAATCAAGTTGTTTCACCTGCTAACTTCGATTACATTAAAATGATACCATACTATATTGTAATATTGGAAATACATAACAGAAACGACAATGATACAAAATACAAATTAAATAACGCACACTAGACAGAGCTCGGTCAATAGTTTTTTTTTTCGAACTTACTATGCTATTCACCTTGCAAGGTCTTAATAGCTTCACCGGACTACTAAGGCGAACGCTTAAGGCACTCAGCCGATTTTTATTTGGACAACTAGCTCAAGGGTGCACGGCACACCTCGGCATGGCTGTTGCCTGACTCATGCAATTCGCGACCTATCTCTTTTTTTTTTTAACGTGGGGAAATCCCTTATGTATACACCACCCTCTCGGGGGAGAGGGTGAGTTATGTCCGACTCGCACGGACTAAAACCCCACGGTGTACGTCTGCCGCTATAGTTGGGGCGGCACGAGATCTCTATAGACTTCATCGTGCCGCCCCAGCGGTTGGCCCAGCAGTAAAAGCGCCACCGCCGGGCCCCGTCCTGTTGGGAGACAGCCGTGTACACACCGGCCGTCTCCTCCGTCCACCGGACCTGTGCAAGGGAAGATGGGCCCCCCGACCCATCTTCCCTGGTCCGGTTACAGAAGGAGGAGGCGGTCAAACTGACGCTTCCTCCTGCCCGTCCTCCGTTGGCGGAGACGGCCACTTTGAGGGTCTTTCTCACGGACCCTCTCCGCCGCCTCCTTCTGCGAGACGACCTCCTCGCAGAACGAGGCCATTGCATTCCAGTTATCCTCACTACCGAGCATGGCCGCAACCACGCACATGCAAGCTAAGCTAACCATACGTGTATGCATTGATGAAACACATTTGCGTACCTTGATATCTCAATCATTGAATCTGACTATTTTAGTTTAGATAACTAACCTAAAAAAGAAGTAAAAAATAAGGGAAAAACCGTAAAAACCCTTTCATAACATTTTCATGCCTACCGTGTGTGTGGACATATGTGGAGTGATCTGTGGTATGTGTGATGAGTTAGTGAAAGCATTGCCACTATTTCGCATTAGCAGCGAGCCCAAGGTCTCCACACCGTGGGATCGAACCTAGGCTTGAGATGTTTTTGGGTCGTCGTTTAGAGCGCACGGCGCTGGATTAGGGATAGAGTAAAGGGTTCGATTGATCTACGCCTTTATCGAAATAATTAGTCGTGAAGAACTTGACGTATACCCAGATCGAAGGATGGATTTTACTTACTAACATTAGTATATATATTATCTTCTATATATTCTTCTATACATATAATAAGAACGAAAATCTAACATGTCGGTATTTTTTTCGATTTTCGTGACAAAAGTTGTTACAGGGCGTCTAGAAATAAGTAATAGAATACATTTCAATCATTTCTAGAAATGTATGTCTGTCTGTTTGTATGAACACGCATCACTGCTCAAGTACTAGGTTCACAATAAAACCTCACCAAAAAAATCATAAAACATATCCTCGAGAATAACTTAGACTTTGTTTCATTAAAATTGATCCACTCTATCATAAGTTATTGTAATTTTAATGACAAAGCGACTTAAGTACGACAAAAAAGTTGTTAAGTAAATGAACTTAATGTATTCAGAAGATTTTATTAGTCAATGTTTTTTTACATTAGGTTCCACGCGGACGGAGTCGCGGACACAGCTAGTATATTATATAGTTTGGTGACGCCGGTGCGATGTCGACGTCGCCGGGGGGCATGTGTGCGGGTGCGTGCGGGGATTCTATGCTAATTTAAGTGGACTGTATTGCGGGGGTGCTATTTGATATTCAAGTATTGCGATCAGTTACGACTAAGGAGACAAGGGTAGGAAGGAAACTTGGCACATACCTCGCGGCGATGCAGTCTCCACGTGGCTAGCCGGCTAGGTGATTCACGTTTCTTTCCACTGGGTTTCCTCCCTCACAACACTTATTGTTTATAATATATGTCGGCACGTATGTAGCGATGCGTTTATTTCTCACTCGATCATGCGAAAACTCAAAATGTTAGCATGCGGCGCGGCTCGGCGCGGACACAACCACTGTCCGGCGCGCAAACTACAAGACGATAGCAGTCGAAGTAACACAATGGCGGCAACAGTCGAACACTGGCGGCCGCAATCGAAACTAGCGGCGCGAGCGTCGCGATACCGAACTAGCATGTGCCATAGTTAAAGGGAAGTGGGGGCTGGAAAATTAATTGGTCGGGCTTCAAAGTGGCGTGACCTGATCACAATGCGAGAATTTTCAAACATACATAAAGCGGCGCAACCATCTCCCCCGGCTTGAAGGGTTCCCTTTAAAATGACTAATCTAAATCGAATCTATATCAAATCAAGTCGAATCTATACCAAGCCAAACCGAATCTATACTAAGCTAAATCGAATCTACACTAAGTTAAATCGAATCTACACTAAGTTAAATCGAATCTACACTAAGCTAAATCTAAGGTATTCTAACCACTGCTATTGCTGATTAGGCAGAGGACAGAGACGAATAACAGGACGTAAATACGATCCGGTTGCGGTTTTAACTCGAACAATGCGAGTAATTCCATTAGCTCCGGGAAATACTTCCTCAACAACGCCTAATGGCCAATGTAGAGGTGGTGCATTTTCAGTTATAAGAATCACGATAGTTCCAACAGTAATTGGAGTCGATGGTGTATTCCATTTTTGACGCGACTGTAATGTGTGCAAATAATCTGTTCTCCAACGCTTCCAGAACGACTGGACGAGTTTATCAAATAAATCGTAACGCGAAAGAACATGCAATCGATCTCCATCTATATCTCTACAAGGTAGGTACTTGAGAGGAGTATTCAACGACCATTTGATGCGGTTTTCAGCTAATACTTGCGCGAATTCAGTGTTAAAATACTTTAATCTTAAAAATGCATGCAATTCTATGATATTACGTTTAGCTCCTACATAATTCGTGCCATTATCCGAATACATTTGTCCCACAGGGCCACGACGCGACAAAAACCTTTTAAACGCTGCCATGAAGCTTGATGTGCTTAGGTCACCTACTAATTCTATATGAATTGCACGAGTTGTCATGCAAACAAAAAGACAGACGTAAGCCTTCGTCGAGCGAATACCACGACTACGTGAAATCGTTACTCTAAATGGACCGGTGTAATCCGTTCCGGTGTGTGCAAATGGCTTAACTGACTCTACTACACGACAAGAACGATGGTCGGCCATTTCCGGAGCAGCAGCTCTTGGATGGAGCCTATAACATGGCACACATTTGTGTACCCTAGAGCGAATCAAATTACGAGCGGAAAATATCCAGTATTTTTGTCGCAGGATCGACATCAACAAATCAGGACCAGCGTGACAATTTATTTTGTGATAATAATCTACTAAAAGATTAAGGAAACGGTCCTTTCGCGGCAAAACCACCGGGTGCATCTGGTCAAATGCCAAGTTTGATTGGCTCAAACGGCCACCAACTCGTATGAGCCCATCTTGTAAGAAGGGTTTCAAACGCTGAAATGCGCGACTACAGGGTTTGTTGCATTTAAGATTCTTCAATTCTGTTTCAACAGGTGCGGGCGAGATGTAACCTTTATCTAGGTACTCGATTATAACGTCGTCGTAAGCTTGTTTCAACTTAGGAGACGCTAGCATTTTTCTTTCTAAACAATAAAAACGTTTTTCTGCTAATCGACGAGAATCACCGAGAGAAAAAATTTCACCCTTAAAGGGGAGCGCGACAACATAACGACCGTCTTCCTCTCGAATAGTCGTACGGCTATAAAACTCATCACAGGCTTTGTCTTCTGGGCTGAAAATAGGAGGACAACTGACTTCTTCAATTTCCCAAAATTTACGAACGGTGGCTTCTAGTGGCTCGGTGGTGCAGCAGTAAGACACGGTCGAGCAAGAATCCATGCGAGCGGGAGCGGTACCTACAATAACAAATCCAAGAACTGTTTCTAGTGCGTGGGGTGCGGTTTGTGACGGATGACCGGGAACCTTACGTGATAACAGGAGGTGCGGGAAAATCGAAGCTCCAACCAACATCTCAATATCTCCTGGAATAGCATAAGTATCGTCGGCCAAAGGTAAGTCACCAAAATTCGACAACAATGAAGTGTTGACTGAGATCGTCGGCAAACGTTCAGTCACCTTATCTACAACTAACGAATCCATTTCAAAACTAATTCTCGAATCAAAACGTGAGCTAAATTTCATTTTTACAGAGCCCCGAATGGCTTTTACGGAACATCCAATTCCCTTTACAACAGAACCTACTGAGTGATTATTTATATCTAAACCAAGGCGCTGACAACACTCGAGAGTTACAAAATTACTCTGCGAAGCGCTATCTAAAAGAGCGCGAACATTATGTTCCTTCCCACAAGTATCTACAACTATTACACGAGCGGTCGCGAGAAGCACAGTAGTAGGAGTTCGCGATAACGATAACGAGCACAATGCAACGTCATTTGAACGACTTGTGTGAGCGGCTGCGGCGCGCGCGTTCACAGTGTCCGACTGCACGTGGACAGTGGGCGTTCGCGAGGTAGTGCCAGGTGGCGACCGCGCGATCGCGTATCGGCCGGGCTCCGAGTTTGTTTCGGTCGAAACAATACCACGGCGCGATAAACCAACTCTGGCATTATTGTCATTAAAATGAAGCAATGTATGATGCCTGCTTTGACATCTACGGCAACTAGAATTGGAATCACAACAAGAAACACGATGTCCAGCACTAAGACAATTGATACACAAATTATTGACCCGAACAAATTTATAACGCTCACTAGGTGTAAGTTTTAAGAAACTCGAGCATTTATAAATATGGTCATGATGAGCGTGACACAACGAACAAACAGACTGCGATGTAGTATTAACATATGTCTGAGTGGATTTGAGTGGTTTGGATACCACCTCCATTCTACGATCATAAATAATTTGCTTTGTAACTTCATGTTTTGGTAACGAAGTTCGTTGCAATATTTTAATTTAATCTCGCACAATTAACGATAATTCATCGAAAGATGGCATTTTACACTACGCTTATCTGATTCGAATGAACGTGCAGTTTCTGAATCTAATTTCTTTAGGGCGAGATACACAAATACAAAATCTGAGAGATCATCGACTTTCAGGTTTTTTAAAGCGGCGACTGAGCATGCGAATTTATCAGAATATTGTTCTAAATTATTAGGCGATGCAGACGAAATAGGTTTTAGTTCAAACATTTGATCTAGATACGAAGTGGCTAGTAGTCGTTTATCTTCGTATTTATTTTTAAGAAGATTAAAAATCAATAAATAATTGTCTGCGCATGGTGTTATACCGGCACAGGTGGATCGAGCCTTGCCAGTTAACTTCCCTATTAAATAATTCAATTTTTCTGAGTCTGTTAATGACGTATTATTATGTACAGTACTTTCGAAGCTAGCGAAGAAAAGTGGCCAATTTTTTATATCGCCATTAAACTCAGGAATCTCAATTGGAGGAAGCCGAGGTAGTCTATTATGGCTCACTGGTTTGATCTCTGTTTCCGACTGTATTGTTTTGGCGGCTCGCTTTACACAACCTAATAAATCTTCGAACGATGACAGCGATTGATAATCAATTACTGACGCGGGATTTAAACTTAATTCTAGGTTAACTATTTTGTCTAAAATGGTTTCAAAGTCGCTACGCAAGATATCTACGGTTTCCATTTCACACAAAAATGATTCTCTAGATGCCGCATTAGAACTAAGATCCTTCACGCGATCACAAATGCTTTGCATGCGAGCGAAAATTCTATCTCTTTTTGCATATAACACCTTTAACTGTACATCCAAGTTTTGTGTATGTGCCATGATGATTCAAAATAAACAAAATAAAAAACAGAATACGTCCGTATATATTTAAATGCACTTCCGAAATAAACAAAATAAAAACAGAATACGTCCGTATATATTTAAATGCACTTCTAAAATAATAAGCTTGAAAATTTACGTATCGTATGTACGTCTCTGTTACCGTGTGGTCTATATAACGAAAAAAAATGTAAATACACTACAAAAAATAATACCGAGATAACATTTACATAAACTGCCTCAATAATTAGAAAAAACTAGAATATGTGGGTAGGTACGCATCCACGAAAATAATACCGAGATAACTTTTACATAAACTGCCTCGATAATTAGAAAAAAACCAGAATATGTAGGTAGGTACTTATCGACGCTCACTGAGCTCGCTTCTTAACCAATGCTAATAATAATTATGTAATTTTAAGCGAGGTGAACGAAATACCACGAAAACAAATTAAGTATAACTTGTAATGAAATACTTTTCAACAATTTATTTATAAACTAAAAGAATACGAGAACAAAAAGATCGTTATCTTATTTACCTGATGCGGGGCGAACAATAATATAAAGGTAAACAAGTAACTATGTGTGAATACTATTGCGACAAGTTTATAAATTGCGGTTGAAACGAAATAATTAAGCATACAATATACTTAATAAATATGCGGCTTAACAACGATTTATAGTTTGTTCGAGTGAGAAATACGAAACAATTAGTGTATTTAACTACCTACTAATAATTTAGAAACGGTAATTGACATTAATGCGATTTCTTTTGACTAATTAACTGCTAATATCTATCAATCTACAACTACAACTGGTATAATCCGGCTCGACTGGACCAAAATTTAAATGGTGACGCCGGTGCGATGTCGACGCCACCGGGGGGGGGCATGTGTGCGGGTGCGTGCGGGGATTCTATGCTAATTTAAGTGGACTGTATTGCGGGGGTGCTATTTGATATTCAAGTATTGCGATCAGTTACGACTAAGGAGACAAGGGTAGGAAGGAAACTTGGCACATACCTCGCGGCGATGCAGTCTCCACGTGGCTAGCCGGCTAGGTGATTCACGTTTCTTTCCACTGGGTTTCCTCCCTCACAACACTTATTGTTTATAATATATGTCGGCACGTATGTAGCGATGCGTTTATTTCTCACTCGACCATGCGAAAACTTAAAATGTTAGCATGCGGCGCGGCTCGGTGCGGACACAACCACTGTCCGGCGCGCAAACTACAAGACGATAGCAGTGGAAGTAACACAATGGCGGCAACAGTCGAACACTGGCGGCCGCAAACGAAACTAGCGGCGCGAGCGTCGCGATACCGAACTAGCATGTGCCATAGTTAAAGGGAAGCGGGGGCTGGAAAATTAATTGGTCGGGCTTCAAAGTGGCGTGACCTGATCACAATGCGAGAATTTTCAAACATACATAAAGCGGCGCAACCATAATTTCTAATTCAAAAGCTAGATTTGTTACTTATAATTAATTTTATAAGGAGTATTAAACAACATGATATTTAATTTTTTTTTCATTTTCAGGATATAAATAATTACTCTATGTATTATGAGCATACTCAATCATTGTTTAAAAAAAAATACTGGAAGAGGTAAACTTAATTACGAATAATGGCTCTAGCCTACGCTCATTATATTAGCAGTAGTGATTATTTTGAATTAACTGTATAATAAATTAAATTATGAGTTATATTTTTCGACTTAACAAATAAAACCATTTTTATGAAACCATAATTTTTTGCTAGTTATAAAAGTGATATAGCACGTGATATAATACGCACACTGTTGGCACTGCCTTTATTAAATAAATAAATAGCTAAATGGATATATCCAGCAATTTATCAGACATATCCAGAAGTGGTAGTATTCGAATATATGTAATTACGAGTAGTCTATTCTGTGAATAAATCACTCCAGGAAATACACACGATGAGAGCATAAGCTCGAAGCCAATAGCCTCTATCGAACAATTACTTAAGAGCTCGTTGACCCATTTCACTTGGGCCCCGGTTATTTCAACCTACCGCTCGGTCTATTGGTTTTTACTCACCGCGATGTCAATGATTTACTAAATACCCCGCTGGTAAGTTAAGTAATTAAAGTATACCATACTTTATTAACCTTCTTTTTTAATAAATACGAAATTCATAGCACATAAGGTTACTGACCAAATTAATACCATAGATGGAACAAATTTTACAAAGTCATCATCAACGCCTAGTTGCCTATTGTAATAAATAGTTAGTCTTAGTATGTTAACATAAAGAACATAACGACCAGCGTAATATAGGTCTTTACCTATGAAATTGCCGTTCTGCAGTACTGGCCATTTTAAATCAAAATAATTTTTGTTTGGCTAAGAATTCTAATTTCAAATTAATTTTATTTTAAAAACATGGAATTCTTTTTCCAAAAGTAGTCATTTATTTATTGATTAGTGTTACATTTTCATCGCATTTCAATCTTTTTTGTCATCATGGATACGTTAAAAATTCGAGTAATTATGGAATATGAGTACCGTCGTGGCAGCAACGCGGCACAAGCGGCACGCAACATCAACGACGTTTACGGAGCTAACACTACAAACCAACGCACCACCTGTTAATGGTTTGCTCGCCTCCGTTCTGGGAATTTCAAGTTGGTTCAGCAAGTCGGTTGGATCCTGGTTCAGCACCTAAACAATGCCCTAAACGAAAACTTACCCCTAGAAAAGTGATGGTCACTGTTTGGTGGTCTAGCGCCGGTGTGATTCATCACAGCTTCTTACCAAACGGAGTGAGCATTACTGCAGATGTGTACTGTGAAGAACTGAACACAATGATGGAGAAGCTGGCACATCTCCAACTAGCATTGGTCATTCGCTCGTCTCCGCTGCTCCTGCACGACAACGTGCGACCTCATACTGCACAGCAGACGGTCTCCAAGTTGCAAGAACTGGGGTTGGAAGTTCTCCGTCATCCGCCCTACTCACCAGACCTTGCGCCTACAGACTATTACTTTTTCCAGAATTTGGATAACTCCTTGGCGGGGAAAAAATTCAATACCCGAGAGAATGCCTTTGAAGAATTTGTTGCCTCACGTCCAGCTGATTTCTTTAAGAAGGGTATCAATAAACTGCCACTGTGTTGGCAAAGATACATTGATTGTATGGGTGATTACTTCGATTAAAACAAATAAAAAATACATGAACAAAATTCGTTTAAATTTTTTCATACAAAACGGCAATTTCATAGGTAAAGACCTAATAATTACTGTAATAATGTACTGATTTACCATAATTGTGTTTATGATATATAAACATTCTTACTGAAATCTTTGGTTACGATATGCAAATTCTTAGGTAAACGCAGCTTGCATACTGTAATAATACCTATGAATTGAGCATAAAAACATTTTAGGGTAGAACTAAATTAGATTTAAAATGAATATTAAAAGCATGTGAATTAAGATTTTAATAATCTGGTTACGTGTTGATATTTACATAATTTTGTGTTCAAATATGTCTGGGCTCAAAAAGATAAATTTATAATATTATTAAATTTCGTAGGTAAAATAACTCTGTACTTATATAAAAGTAAACCCACAGTCAACATAAATATTTATGAAATCTCCGTGCCTACGGGTGTGATTTGAAAGAAAACTCTTAATTCGCAGTTGTACCGTAAATTTTAACAATTGCTCATAACACTTCTATGAAGTTCTGTAAATATTTCGCCAATAACTTCAACACGAGAGTCAAGCAGCCGTATCATCCGGTAAGATTGTTCCAGATGTTCCGTACCTTTAATAAAGTTTCGTGAGAACATTATTTCCAGCGAAACAACTTCAGTTCGACAACGGCCCATTAGCCAACGGGCGCTTTACTTACTTACAGCTTACAACTTTGTTTCCTTTATTGCCAACAATCGCTTTAATGGGAAATATTTTAAATTTGAATATACTGACGATTTTATTTTCTTGTTTCGAAATGTACCTACCGATTGCAAAGTTTGTATTTTATAAAGCGGTAACCTGGTGCAAATTTATATAAATATATAATTTGCGGTAGGAAGTTTTGAACGGAACTTATCGGGTTCTTGATGAAATTTCGACTAGTTCTGCGATTCCACCACAATTACAACACAACATATACACTATAGTCCCGCTAATGTTCGTAAACCGATAGTACAATAAATAACTCAATAATCAGTACAAGTTATTTTTCTTTGCGTGATTGCGTGCATTCTCTTAAAACGGTAGACGAAGAAGAGGGCGGTGCGGGCGGCGTTTGGCGTTCCGTTCTTTTTGGAGAGGAAGGGGTTGTATAAAATACATAGATAATAAATAGTATGCGAAAGTATAGATAAAATATGCGAAATAAGGAAGAGGAAATAATACATATAAAAATTAAAAGATGGTGTTACCTAACCTAACCTAACGTTAACTGGACGCTGCAGCTTATAGTTATGTATAATGAACATGAATAGGATCACCAACTTGAAACCATTCCTAATAGGTTAGTTGAATACCCACAAGGATTGGTTTGGAACGACCCATGAAACAATATGTGTTACCAAGCACATGTATCGAATCGAAACACTACAATCACAGTTGATTTGTGGTAGAAATAGATATACAGAGTCTACTGGAGACTAGCTAATACCCACGACTTCGTCTGCGTTTTAACAGTCTTAGGTACAGAGGAAAACCCAATCACAACCCATGAACCACTTCCCCACCACAACAAAACACACGTCGCTGAAAGTGTAGTCATTATAAAATAGTAGCTTTTAAAATCTTTGCTAACTTTATGTTAAACTAGCTGACCCGTGCAACTTCATCTGCACCAAATCGGCTATTACAAGTTTCAATTGTATTTTTAAACGCTAATAATCTTAAAAAACCTAAAATCCGATTGCAGCGACATCTAGCACTTCCTATTGGGAATCTAAACTATCCAGGGACTCACTCAAACATATACCCAGTTGGTATGTGAGAAATCTTTTCAAATAAGCCTAGAACCTGTTCACAGCATTACCTAAAGTGTCCAATGAAGATCAAAACTAACTTACATATATTGCCGATGTCTTCCCAGTACCCTTAGTAACTTCATCACTTAACATTCTGTAAAAATTAAACTTAATCTACATTAATTTCCATTTTGTTTTAGTTGTTTGTTTTATAAGAATTTGTAAAGTATACGTGAAATCTGCATTCAATCTTAATTTATTTTACTTTTACAACATATAAACCACCTTTTTCACTGAGATACTGAACTTGGAATAATATACCTTTCTAACAGTGAAAGAATTTTTGCAATCGGATCAGTAGTACCAAGCATTCCTCGAAAACAAAACTATACCTACCTCTCTTTATAATATTAGTATAAATACAACATAGTATGGTAACTGCAAACACCTCAACTGATTATTTTCAAGACTCAACAATATTTAGAAAACTAATTTTATCAAATATCGAAACAACACACGTACCTACTGATAGAACTCTAATTGAGATTCATCTTCCACAATGCAATGTAACTATTATCTAGGTTTATGTTTTAAGAAAAAATCTTGTCACCTTTGTTTAGCAAACATTTTTTATACAATAAAATAAATGTAACAATATACAAGTGACAGTTTCGTTTACACATATTTTTCATATGTGGTTGATAATTACGCATATAAATGACATGTAGTCGTAGCCCCTTTATAACGTACTGGACATTATACGGTCCGACGATTCGGAACCCAGCGATAATTTTTTTTAAAGTAGCTTAGGTATATATAGCTTAAATTTTTAGCTAATCTGTCTGCTATATATAGCACAAAGAAAATTTACAAAAATCCGTCAAGAATTTCATTAACTACAAATTTTTGACTTTCGTCCGTTATCCTGGAGAAACCCTTGCGTTTTATGGGACAAAAAGTATCCTAAATGTAATCTTGGAATATTAGTTATTACTGTGTCAAGTTTCGTTAAAATCGGTTTAGTACTTTCAGCGTGGTGCGTGTTTACAGGGACAGAAAGACAGACAGACAGACAGAAGAAAAATTGTAAAAAGATTATTTTTGGCTTCTATATCGATAACAAATTCTACCCCGATCAAAATTTTCAAAAAATATTTAATGTACAGATTTGACGTTGCTACAGTTTTATTATAGTATAGATAGATAAAATATAATAAGAAATTAAATTATAGCATCTAATGATGAAGTTAATTTATATTATATTATATACATTATTATATTATAGTTAATTTTTTACACTAACTGTTATCATGAAGTATGTAATTTATTTTCGCAGTTAACATATTCTAGATTTGTGTGCATACATTTCAATCCTCTTAATTTCTTGCCATTTGCACTTAATACATCACTAACTTTCGAATAATATAATACTAACTGTACAAAAAAGTGAAGCTCATTTTATACGTATACTAATTTTGTTTACTTATTAATTGTTAATCAAAGTAATGGAGTGTTCATTTTTTTTAATAATAACAAAATTATAAAAAATTAAATCATTGTCATCTTAAAAGCCGTCTAGGACCTGTTCGTATAACAATAAAACTTAAGAAATAAATTTAATGTTAGTATTGTAAAATAATAAAAGCGAAATTACATGACAGTAACAATAAAAAAAAATGTATTAGTAGTATTAGAAATATATTATCATATCGGAAGTATCTTAACTTTAATATCGTATTTATATGGAACACCTTGTACAATGTTCGAGAAACGATGCAAATTGCTAAAGTTTAATAAACTGAAAGACTTCCACTTTAAAAGTTGAAACTATCACCCGTTTGTGAATATTTCGATTTGACTAGCAGTAAAGGTAATCAATATTAGTTTAATATTACATTGTGTAGATAATATAATGTTCTGATAGTTATTTTAATTTGAAAGTAACAGATTAATAAAAGATAACATATTTTCTTTGAACCATTTTAATAATAAATCTGCTATAATTTTCGGCGGTAACTCCATGATATGTAAGACGAAGTTTAGGAGTATATATAAAATATTTCATACATAATAAGAGAAATTTAAGTAATTGGTATACTATACTAAATTAATATTTAAACAGTGGATAGGTATGGTAATTTTACATGTAGTTTGATAATTATATTCACAGGATATTGAAGTCATTGTACAAACTACCACATGGAAGCTAATAATAACTTCACTAGTCTTCTAGAAGCTCACGCGAATAAACATTTAACTTAACATTATATACACTAGATCTCTTAATAGATCTATCCTTTGTTTACTTGCTGTATTAATTATAATTGGTATATTTCCATAAATATGTCACTCGTTGATTAGATAACAAAATATATTAAACAAAACTGTAAAACTGGGATACCCTGTACTGTGAATGTTTTACATTAATTTTTTATTAGTTAAAATAGTGTAATTAGTACTTTATAATAATTCTAGCTGTACTCACGACTACGCCCGCGCGAAATTTCAATTGTAAACTCAGTGATTAATAAAATCATAGGATTGTATTGTGTATTAAACCTCAATATCTAGGATTTAATTGGCCTCACCTTTTGTGAACAATTTTTTTCAGCGAGACGCAGCATCTAGCATTACTCGAACTGTGAATGTATTATTTTGACTCTCGGTACACAGTGCGGTATTCAAAACAAATTTCAACCGAGCCTCAGACGCGTGTTTACTTTTATTTAATCTTCTTCTCTTTTACTACTTATAAGTAAGATATACATACATACCGATGTGATATATATTTATAGCGGTGTATAATCTACTACCATACCAAATTTCGTGAAAATCCGTCCAGTAGTTTTTACGTGCATCCCGGAAAAAACAACAGACAGACAAACAAAAATTCGAAAAACCATGGAAATGTCATCGATTCTAAGACCTCCAGAGTATTTTTTCATAAATATATTTAATGTGCATATGTTGTCCCTTTTATTATACGTATAGACTATATATTTTCTTAAATTCTATATGGAACTTGATTCAACTCACCGTTGTATTAATAACTTGTAATAAAATAAACGTATGAACTATTATATCTTGTTGATTTTCTTTACATCTAAGCATTTGCTAAGCTTTTCTTTGTAATTTAAGAAGATTAAAATAAAATCAAGACAAAAATATGCTTGTATCCTTTTGTATGTGTATTGTAAACTAGCTTTTGCCCGCAGTTTCGCACGCGTTAATGTAAATTTGACCTATCCCTCGGAAATAGTACCTTTTTTTCTAATTAAAAGTATGGCATTTTCTTACCCCTGACGGCGCGTATGCATTATCTCTTGATGGTCGGTTGTGTAGTTT
Organism: Antheraea yamamai; assembly: GCA_036509395.1. NCBI lineage: Eukaryota > Metazoa > Arthropoda > Insecta > Lepidoptera > Saturniidae > Antheraea > Antheraea yamamai. Next base: position 8,731,314 of record AP028442.1, on the reverse strand, counting down.
AAGCGTAACAAACAAATAACATTCGTATTCTATAATATTAGTTGGTATACACACAATATATGTAGGTATTGTAAAAATCCGCCATGACATAATAAAATACAGTAAAAAGTCGGAAAACGGTTACAAATTCAAATTAAAATAGGTCAGCAAACAGGAGCGGGTTTCGCCGCCGACCATCGCACGTCCAGTTTATTTTTCCTGTTGATTTGCCCCCGTCGAGCGGACAGAATGAAAGATACCCCCGTAGATGGTGACAGTGCGAATTAGGTTCATTCACTTGGAATTAAAGGAGTAATAAATTCAAAGAGTGATGAAAAATAATGAACTCGTTGTTCATAATGGTTTTTCATATAACAAATTAAATAAAGATTCCTGTTCTTCTTATGGAATGGTTTTGAAATTCTGATCTGCAACTTTTTTTGTAACGAAAATTTGTGGAGATGAACACTGTGTCGGGTACAATGGGAGTAGTGTATCACTTTCCTTCGAGTATAAAGGAACAGTGGGGAACTTTATTTCTCATAGAAGACTTTCAAAATTTAGCTGGTTTCAGTGAACCCTCTGCAACTACATTTCTACCATATTCCCAAAAATCGATAGAAAATGTGAAGATTGGACTTACAAGTAACAGTCGCTGAGCTTCTTAAATTATTATCTGCCTATATTCATAGGTGAAGTCAAGTGGATCTCCGCTTACGAATTGTGAACTCCCATTTTTTGGCACACCAACGTGGACCGTCGTCGAGTCTCTCGTGGACCAGGGTCACTTTGTGAACTCAGGTTCTATACCTAGATATCTACATTTGTCTTACATAATATGAAATAAGTTTACACCATATTTTATTTTTATATTAACGAGTTGGAGTTTGGTATCTTATGAATATTTGCCTGCGGTTTCTCTCGCGTTAATATATATTTCTCCCGTACCTTAGGAACAGTAATTTTTTTTCTGGATGAATGCCACCCTACATCTTTTTCAGTACACCTGTCAACGTGTACACAAACTTGTACGATGATCAATTCACTAGATAAGGTGTGAAAGCATAACAAACAAAGAAAGAAACTCCCATTCGCATTTATAGTATTAATAGGGATGTTACTTATGAAAAAATTCTTAACACAGTATAATATAAAAAGAAGATAATATAATTCCAACATGTTTTTATGAATAATATGATCTAATCTAATATAAAAATACACAGCTTACTTTTAAAAGTATAAAAGAAGGAAAATGAAATCCTAAAACAAAATATGAAAGAAAAATAAACTGTAGAGAATTTTTAGTAAAAATATTTCTCAAAGATAATATTTAATTTGTGAACTTGCAGAGTTTCTTTCCTTTCTTAATTTTTCTGTATTCCATAATTAACCAGGTAAATTGGGTTGCTTTCTTTGTCATATTATTAACAATGTTTTAAATTGCGTTTAATTTGGAAACTTTGAATTTGTAAGTTATAAAATAATAACAATACATAACAAATAATATTGGAGTAGTCTAGTGATATAATAAAGCCGTACGTGCTAATGGTTTCTAGTAATAGTACGTTAAAGGGTTATTTATCTTTTTACAATCGTAAAACGTTATCTATGTTAGTGCGGTAGGTACAAACACAGTATTCGATTTTAAGCTAACTTCCCTAACTCAAAACTGAAACTATAGCCTTCAAACTTTAAACATAGCTTAGGCAATCAACTATTAAGTCACTATCTTGTTTAAGTGCTAGTTTCTTTATTTGTACGGTGAATCTTTCGATTGTAATTAGCTTATATCTCTATCATAATTTCATTACACTACTTAAAACGGAATTATTTTGAATGAATATGAGTAAAGGGGAATATAATTATTGGTATATATTTAAAAAAAACCATATAAAACTTTTTAAATGCACTAAAAAGTATAACATAATTTTAATATGAAATAACGTCTGAAAACTCACATTCAAGTTAATATCCCACCTCTCACCACCCAAAAATTAACATCAGTGTAATAAAATTGTTAGTGGCTTAATTCAACTATTCTTGTAACGATTATTTTATAATTTATTAGCATTAAATAAACTTTACATCACAATTCACACACTTTATTATGATTTAGCAAATATAATTTAGTAATAAATACGTAAACCTTTTTTTAAATCTAAAAATATGTAATATACTTTTTGGTAAGCCACACCGCAAAATTATATTAAATCTGTCAACCACAATATAATATAAGCGTATATTATAATCCTAGGCAGACTTTATTCAGAGAAAACTACCCTTAAATTGCGTGTTCATCATCTCAAGAAGGCATTGTGTTGGCGAACCGGGGTGGCGAGGCGTTATGCGACTCGATTATTCCACCCCTTCAGTCCCCTCCAGACGAGTAATTCACCGTGAACGTGGCACGAGACTCATATTTTTTTGCCAATTAAATCTTAATTGTCTTTTCCAGCCTCCGTGGACTAGATATAGTAATGTCTGAATGTAATCAACCATGTATTTTAAATTATTTTCGTGTATGTCCGTTATGAGTTTATTCTCAGAATTTAAATAATTGATCAAATCGATGACGTTAATTAAAAACAGTCTGCAAATATAATGACAATTTTATAAAAAGTCTTTTAAAGTAGATTATTATATGATCTCGCTGAGGGGCAATGAGAGGATAATTTTTTCTTTTAGTTTAAAATCACCCTTGAAACAAGTCTGTTGAATTTTATCCAACTTTTTACGCTAGGGAAATGCTAAAATACACATTAAACAATAATGTATCTATAGTTGTAACACGCGACTGAATGATTAAAAACCCGTGGGTGATAAAGGTTGTGATTTGGCTAGTAAAAGCCGATAAATTCACGGGTGACCGCGTACCAATGCGCTGACCGTCGCACGTCGAATGTGCCGACGCGCGAAATACGTTTGACACATTGATTCATAATTTCAATTTTTGTCTCAAATATAACATTTAATTTCGTTTATATACATTTACAACGCAAACACTATTATAGTGATCTAGACCTTCTTTTCTTGCCCTTGTCTAATCTGAGTAGGGTCAGCACAAAATGCTTTTTTCTACTCATGTTGTCAACTGAGATTCGGCTTAACGTTAGAGTGTGTGATAAAATATATAAATAACCATCTAAAAACAGTTACTGAGTTTTGTTATATTATAGGGGACGAACGAACAGGCGGGTCACCTGATGGTAAGTGATCACCGCCGTCCATACACACTAGCAACATCAGGGAAGTCGCAAGTGCCTTGCCGGCCTGTGTTTGAGGGAGGGGGAGAGGGGGCAGGGGGGTGGGTATCCGACGCTCTCACTGACTGAACGAAACGCAACAGTGCAAGCACTTCACGTTGCTATTCTGTGAGAGGGTGGTAGTACCCCCGACGAGCCGACCCATTCATGCTGAAACCAATAATAGTTTTAGCGTGGCTCTACCACCTACATAAAAAAGTTACTGAGTATGATTTTTTAGATTAGTATTGAATGGATCTTTTAAAATGATATTATCCAAAACATTTTTACTCCATCCTCAAATTGAGATGAAGTTGTTGGCATATAATGAAAAATGTTATATTGGAAATATATAAACGCCTAGCCACACGTTATTTAGAGAATGCGAGCGTTGTCGCGTTGGATCGGGTCAGTAATATTGCAATGAAATTCCAACGGCACCCTACCATGGATCTTCCACTTCTTAATCGCAATATTTCGAATAACACGCTTAACTGCTTATTAAATCTCATATTGTATGAGAGGCCACACTACTATATAGTATATACTACCTGACCCGGACACGAATTGCTGTGACTCAGTTATTATTACATGTTAAATTAAAATTGTGATAAAGTATTTGATATTATGCATCATGCAGTAAGCCGGAGTTGAAAAGTAAATTCAAAATTAACCCGTGGGACCATTTATGAGACATCTATAAAAGTCGGTCCTACAATTTTCTGTCAACAAACTAATTTAAAGCGCCATCTGTTCGAGACTGAAACTTAAAATTAATAACAATAATCAACATTGACAATAATTTAATTTTATAATTACAAACAAATTGAGGACATTAATCGAAATATAAATTATCCTATCTCTCAAGTTGGACCAAATTATATATAAATAAAACTTTTTTGAGGATCGTTTGAGTAACACAAGACATAAATAAAGACACTGTATTTTTTTATATTTAAGATAGGTATTATATTTTCCCAGTATTCTTTTTCTTTTGATGTAGTTCTTTGTTACATGTGCCAAATTTTTACACACCCCGTAAAATTACACTGAAGAGCAGAACGTATATATATATATTTATAACTGCCCAACAATTAAAAATTACACTATAATATTGATAATAATTATTATGGATCTATTTATTTATTTGATGTTCTAGCAGTGTATCGATATCGTTATTCAATAGAATTTTTTTATAGGTCGATTGTTGACGTTCAGATCTTAGTTAATTACTGGTATCGAGACGCCAACATTGGTAGTCATACGCGTGAACGTCAACAATAAAGAAAAAAGAAAAGGTGACATCTCAATCGACTGTTTTATCATCGAACGATCGAGACGGTCTTGCTATAATCAGCAGCTGAAGTATCAAAACAAGAATCATAGTCCCACATTCGTGGAAGCTCAGCGGCCAGCTGCAACACAGTGGAGATCATGAGTTACGTGCATTGTATCTTTACTGTTCTTAGCGGGATCTGAACGAAAACTTTAAAGATTCTCGAAGACCCTTCGGGGTCCCCCAGATTAGCAGAAAGCCACCATAAGACATTTCGGCGGTGCGCATGCTACAAGCAGCAACACACATTATACCATTTTAATTAAAACATTATCATTACATCATGTAGTGTATTCTATACGTATGTTAATAATAAAAGCATACAATTCTTCAAACAGCCTCGTACTTTATACTGAAAACTACATTATCTATATTATATTATACAAATTCAAGTACAGCTGCATAAAATGGTAACAATAATTAGAAAGAAAACCACGTAAAAGGATAAAACAATACATAATCAAAATCCAACAATATAGTAAGAGGTATATAGTAAGTTTATAGAAGATAAAAAACAAAATCCTAATAATTTAAAATGAGCAAGTTAAATAAAAAACCATTCCGTTTTAATTTAAACATATTTATCGTTTATTTGCGTTTTATAACTTTCGTATATAAACAAAATAAAAATGGTATATCGTTATTAATTCTATTTCTAATAAAAAGTTCAGTTACTATCAAGAGACCACGTAGAGCAGACGAACTCCCTGCCTGCTAAACCGAGAGGTGGCACAATTTGTAAATGAACTGTCGAAATATTAATATAAGCTGTGCAAAAGAATGCTGCGTTTTTTTAAGACAATCCGCAGTGGTCGCGAAACGGTACGAAGGGACGTCAATGGAAAAGTAGTCCGGTGAAGCTGTTAAGACCTTGTTAGGTCAATAGCGTAGTCAGTTTGAAAAAAAAAGTCAATGGAAATAATAGATACATAAAAATAACAATTAGTGGTACGTTTACTGCGCATTGTGTTGTGATCTATTGTGCCTTTCGATTGTGTCGGTAACGAGCAATCACCGTGGCTGACTTCACGCAACCTGTATTCAGCGGACTTCTAGCGCAATATGACTCAATGCGAATGTTTTCTCGCATTTTGTCATTCGTTTTCAGATTTAAATCTATACTAATATTACAAAGCTCGAGAGTTTGTTTCCTTGAACGCATTAATCTTAGGAACGACTGGTCCGATTTAACCATTCAGTGTTGGATAGCTCAGTTATTGAGGAAGGCTATAGACTATATATCATCACGCGAAGACCTATAGGAGCGGAGCACCAATCAAGAATGTCTCAAAAACGATTTTTTTCCTTTTGAGAGCTTACGCTGCCTGCGCTTCGTAGACGGTAACTATTGCACGCGGTGGAAGTTGTGGGCGGAAGTTAGTCCATTATAAAGTACAAATACGTTTCTTTTTATCTCTGTATTTCTATTCGTATATACTACAAATTGTTATTATAATTTTTTTGAAGTAAAACTTCTTTAGGCGCTGCTTGGAGGTAAAGATAAAGGTCTCATAATAAATTGATCACAAGGAAATATTAGTAGATAAATAGAACATACACGAAACTCGATTTGCATTAAGTAAATTACATTATTTGATTTATTAGTAGAACGAACAGAGCGGAAAAAGTATTTTTCTAGTTCCCATCTTCAATCAACCAATGATGCTTACTTGTACAGATATCTTGCCAATCAGCAAATGTATCCGTAAATAAATCAGCAGGATAAATTATACGAATCTAAATGTGTACCATTATATACTATTATTATTCTCTTATATACAATGGAATTACATATGTAGCTCAATTCCGTCAGGACATTGACCTCACTTCTTGTTACCTTTTGTCTGACGTTTCAAATGAATTATTTCTTATGCCTGATGAATTATTTCTCAAGCCAATATAACCTATAAGAATTAGGCAATGATTATAATATTATTTATAAATACGGGGGTAATCGTATTTTCTCATTGAATTCTTATTTTCCTCATATTAAATTTATTAACTAAATATAAATATTTTATTGCATCATTATTTACTAATAATAAACGAGTTAAACTTTCTTTACAGATGTATAGTCTTTCCATATATTTTCAAGAGACAAATTTGTAGAAAAAAACAAGGTATTCATACAAAGTTGAAACAGAGATGTCTAGCAGAATTTACTTTGCTTGAAAATGATGTAGCAACTACATTGAAGGAAACAAGTGACTTTAATACTGAATAGATGCAATTAAAGCTACACATACACGTTATTATAACTGTGTTGTCACTATACAGTTGCAAGGGACATGTAAGAAATTATTTTTATTCAGACGTTGAAAAATGTTCTAAAAAACGTTTCGAATTTTCCTTTCACAATTCATTTCATAATTTTCTTTACTAAAACATTAGTTTATTCACCGATAAAGTGTCTCATATTGATTAATAAGTACATTTTTATAATTCTAATCCAATCTAGTGCCAATTACTATTATAAATGACAGATTGGTTCTATTAGTTGTTTGTTTGTTACGCTTTTACGCCTGAACTATTGTTTCTATGAAATTTTATATTACGGTGTTAGAGGTATAAAAAAGATGATAGGGTACCTTTTATCTAGAAGAAAAAGATACGCAACATATAAACTAACCCAAGTAAAACCATAGGTAAAATATACTATAAAATATGTTAAAACTGATGTACTTAAGATTGCTAATAACTAGGTAAATTTATTAAATAGCTCTTGTAGATTTATCGTACTAAAAAATTGTATTCGTTCGTTTTTCATGAATTAACAAATAGGCAATACCTACACAAATTCTTAAGTGGTCCTTTAGTGTACTTACTTTTAGGCTAATAATGCAGCTCCCAATTGAGGTCAATTTATACCACGCATGAGGGCTAAGAAAGCCTCAAGTGCTGCCAACCACGTTCTTAGGACGGGAACACGGTCTAAAACATATTACAAAATCTCTTTAATTAGCAAGAGAAAGTACTACTAATATACTTGGTAAATTTAATAGCACAACAAAACTTAGGAACTGTTCCTTTATATTTCTAATTAATGTCCATTTGTATTGATGTTAACAATTTTGATACAATAACTTTTAAACAAGTGTGTCAAGATACTCTTCGATCTTTAATATAACACAGCGCAAACGCTGTTCCATTGTTGTTGAGTTTATTATAATGGCAGTACTGATGATGACGGACCATCGTTTAACTTATATTATTACTCTAACTTATTCTCCCAAACAGATTATTACAGTATACCCTATATCTATATTATCATTACATAGTATAAAACAAAGGCCCTTACTGCGTCTGTCTGTCTGTCCGCGATAAACTCAAAAACTACTCAACGGATTTTCATACGGGTTTCACCAGTAGATAAAGTAATTCATGAGGAATGTTTTAGTATATAATTTGTCAAGGTTTTTTTTTATAATCAGGGCGGGACATCGTCCGCCGGGCCCGATAGTTAATATATTAATTGAGAATACAGTTCTTTTGAGGCTCAATCACGCCAAAACTGCTAAACGTAACAGTATAGGACTAAGACCGTTCGATACGGAATTTTTGTAGATAGTTCTGATAAACTTACTATTTGATCTTTATTGACCCTTTGTCATATTATGACATATTTTTTAATGCTCAACGAAGCGGACGGGAATCAGCTAGTGAAAATATTAAATGAGCAAGGAAAAAAAACTCAATAAAAAAATTTTACTTGCTAAGTACAATTGAATATAAATAACTACTATCCAGCACATTTTAAGATATATTAGCTTAAAAGGAAATAAATTTATTTTAATCCGAAGACAATCTCCAACTTCCTGTCTATATGATTACAATTCTTTAAAAATAACAATGTTATATTATTACACTCGTCATGTGGAAAAAAAATTATTCAATAAAAGGTATTAAAGATATGTTAGAATAACATGTTTTCAGTACAATTTCAATATTCGTAATATCCGCTCACAATATTCGCTAATAACTTATAGGAGAATAATCTAAACTATACGAGTTTCAGTTGCAAACGTACAGTCGATTTTAATTATGATAAATACATAAGTGTATCTATCACAAATACATGGAATAAAGGTGGACGAAAAATTATCTTCTTATCTTTTGATACCTAGTAAATAACACATAACTCGATACTAAATTTATATCAAAATAATGAAATTAGATCTGAAAAAGATATAAAATAGTAATTCTGTATCGATAAAATCAGATCAAAGTGTCAACAGTTGTTGGTTAGATAAGTCTGGCATTGCTTCAGTGGAGGTGGTGGTAAACCGCAATGTTCGATTTCCGTTTAATTTCACGACAACCGCGCGCTACGTGTCTGTCCCTTCTTAACTAGACGTATATATTACGTTTATATCGATCATACACAGTTGATTAATCGAGTTATAATTAATGAATTGCCGTAGAAAATAATAACGAGAAACGTAAATAGCAACAAAATATACTTGAGAAAGGATATTATAATAATTCTAATTTACAAACATTTGTTTTATGAAGTTAAATATTTAGACAGGAATAATAGAAAATTGGATTTTATTGAAACAAGTATCTAAGACTTTAAAGTTACTGAATAGACTTTATTTTAATGTTATTCTTAGTTAAATAAAATGTAATATTCAAAATAGTATATATGTAACAATACATAATATAATAGAATTATTTTCGTTCTTAAATCATTAAAATTATACATTTGCACTAGAATAAATTATGCTGAATGAAAAAATATTAATAATAATAATTACCGATCTTATTACTAAAAATAAATTCTACCGAAAAAGAAAAATATGTATATCAGTGAAAAATTAAACTAGGACATAAATTTGAATTAATAATTTTACACATTTACCTTATAAAACATCTTTATTTTAGATTAATACTAAAAAAAATGAAGAGGTATGTCGTCAAAGGTGAAAATAAATTCTGACTAGAACATTTGCGAACAAAGGAAAAGTAAATAGACCTATTGCCTATTGACGCAACCGGAAGCAATACAGACAGCGAACAGGTTTAAATTCAATCTGCCTGTATCGAACATAGCTAGTTTGAATTTCAATCAATCTCTTACTGGAAGTACCTTCTTAAATTCTCTAAATTTTTTGTTATTTTGCGCTAATTTTAAACAATATTAGAAACTCATATATCTGTCATATTTTACTTTTTAATTTTTATACTAAACTTTTTAACATTCTAGACAACTGCATCGAATTGAAAAATAGTAACAAGAATAACAATAAATTCTCTATTTCTGTTTCCCTAAATTAACCCCATAATTTCCTATTTGAAGTGAAACTTCTTTATCGACGTAGGGAGGAATTTTAGAGCATGTAAAAACGTATGTAACGTTTTTCGGTTACGCGCCACCTTAATTTCTGTATATTTTTCCGTTACGCGCCATGTTTATTTCTAAAGGTGCGCTCACAATGATCAGATTCGGTTTTTTTTTCTAAAGGTGCGCTCACAATAATCAGATGCCGTTTTTTTTTCTGTAAAGTTGTAAATATAGTAGATCATTTTTCGAAAAATGATGTCATAAAGAAGATTCACGTCTTACGTGTGTACACTGATACACGCACGTATTTTTTTTTCTTTCTTTCATTCTTCTATTCGACAGTTCATGTTATAGCTAATGAAGTGTATTCCTAATGACATATAATTAATTTCATAACGAAATCATAATCATATTTGATAAATATTAATAACTAGTTGTACCTCACTACGTGTTGTTGTGGCTCATTTTGTTTTTTTAGTATATAAAAATAAATATGCATTTAAGTAAAACGGTATGTCTGAATTTAAAAGAAATCAATGTCGAACTTTCAGAGATTTAAGATTTTGAACAAACGTACATTTGCGATTTTATTGATATAGATTAACAGATTTATAGAACAACCTAAGAATTTACTACAATGAAACTTCAGTAACAATAACGTGCTACTATAAGCCAGACACAATAAGTAGTCACATAATTTGTATTGTGGATTATCGTAGCATTAAAGAGAAAATGGGAGCCGAGACAAAATATTGAAGATAATTTTTTTTTAAATATATTTTAATTTTAACTCTATTTTCAAATTGTATTTGCTGATTTTTTTTATAAGTATTGTTGATAAGTACAGATAATTTGTGTTTTCATAATTAACCAAATTACTATTTGATTAAAAAGCCTATATAATTATTACTCATACCAAATAATTTCTTGCGTGTATCAGAGTAAATATATACGCGAAAGAAGTGAAGTTCTATGGGTTATAGACACTTTTTTTTTATTATATTTAACTAACTTTTGTAAGCGGTTTCGTTCGCGCTAATATATAATAAACATATCGATAACAGTACTTTTTTGTTGGGGTACTTTTGTATACAATATATTTACGATAGTAGTTTAAGTAGTTAAGGCGTGAAAACGTAACAAATAAACAAACAAACCGATATTTCCATTTATAATTTAGGAATAGTTAGGTCGTTTGGAATCAATGGAATATAAGAATGAAAACTAAACCATATATAATACTTTACTTTACTACAACCATGAAACATTCGGATGTCCGTTATTTACTAAGTTGACCTTTTGCATTTCGGTATCATTGAAATCGCTATTTTATAGACTAAATTTACTTTTACCGTTTTTTCTAATCTGTCCTTATACAAAATATACAAATTAAATTATTGACGCGCATGTCAAAATTTCCCATCCCAAGGGATCATAGTAGATGGAGATAAAATAATATTTGGTAAGTAAACAATAAAACATGCAAGATAAAAAATAATTTCTAAAAACTTAAAATAACCCCATGTTAAATGAATGGGAAATGTATCGTCATTTAGGCACGATTAAACAGCATCAGATTTTTTTTCTTCGTAAATAATTTTCAGGTTATAAACTAACGATTCAAACCCAAGTTAAAAACAAAACAATTTTCTAAATAACGGATTTCCTAATGAAACATATGCATACTTATACATTAATGTATAGAAAAAGTAGCTGTGACAAATCTGAAAGAAGTTCCACTTTAAAAATGTTGAAAGGATATAATACATTTTCAATTTTGTTACAGCAGTTCAAGCATCTCCAGAGCCACGGAGACTGCCAACAGTCCAGGAGCCAGCACACCATGTGGAATTCAGCAACGATACCGGAGTGACGCTCAGTTGTACCACTAAAGGACAATATCAGGTACACATAAGGCTTCATAAAGAAACGCATATGTATTTGTCGTCGAATTCCTTTTTGTTTTATTTAATTGCATGAGGAATTTAATTTAACCTTTACAGTTTTTCCTAATGAAGTACATATGTACATGCACTGTACAATTATAATTATCATTTTATGTTGTTAGTTCGCGGTATTAGCTGTGTCGGACTACGAAGTTTTCTTATTTGATTTTTTGTATAATAACTGTTGTCTTTCATCATTTCATTAAAAATATAATAAAATATTAACAAAGTTATCCAACACAGGTTAACAGAACAATTGCTTTGGTAAAATGATTTTTTTTACATATTTTTCACTAAGAAAACACCTTCATTTTTTACCGAATTTTATTTTGTCGTTACCAGAACTAAATCTATTTTATTTTCTTCTAAATAAATAAAATAATTAATGTCTGTTATTGTACAAACATCGCGCAAAACTACTGGATAGATTTTGACGATTAGATTAGAATGATCATTTTAGTTTTATTTTTTAGACAGTTAGTTTTTATAAAAAAAAGTCGAGGCAGTCGTAAGTACTGGCGACAGAAATTAAAACTCTAAACAACGGAATAACTGTGTTCTTTTTGAATGTATAAATGCATATCGAGGACATCGGTGACGCGAACCCATAAGTTTTTACCCTAACAAATTTGTTTATACTTTTTTTTTAATAGCTCAACGCGGCTAAATAAGTTTTCACTTCAAAAATATATCATAACAACTTCACATAATAACTTAATTACGTTGATAAAGTTTTACGAAATTTCAATTTTTATAATAATCAGTACGCGGTCAGACTTGTGGCAAGTGTAGCACAAGCGCAAGCGGTGTGGTGCACTTACGCAGGAGAGGGCAAATAAACTGATAACATAGTTTGCAAATAAATTTTGTAAACAAAGTATTTTTCTAATACTTTTTTTCTCTGTACATAGAATATGTTGTTAAGATAATAATCAATGCTGACGTAGTCACATGTATCAACTATTTTAGCACTATAATAAGTTTTAGTTGTAAATCAAAGCTTTTATTTAAATAGTATTTTTTTTATATAAGTAAATAATATATAATATTGTTTAGCTTAACCATATCATAATGACTCTCACAATACCTACATATTAAATACTTATTATGAACATAAATTAGAGATTTACCCTCCACGAAACGACTTAAACAACTGTCATTACCTACGCAATTCAAGTCTTATTGTAAATATATGAACGAACAGATGTAACACACATTAAATACGGAAATATTTCGTCGTAAAGCTCCTCCCTGTCGAGGAAAATGTGATTTAGTATTCACAAATCTACTCGGCAACTCAAATATAAATAAAGTTTTTCCATTCGAGGGAGTTTGTTCGTAAGTTTACGGTCGCACAGGCCGCGACCGGTAAATATAGATCTGCGCACCAAAAGCGGGTATTTCATAAATATGGAAAACTGTTGAATCCAGGTGCTCATTAACGTAACGTGAAGGACATTACGCGAAATTCACTCCTCGTGACTGTTTTTAGAATATTTTCACAAATGTGTAATTAACTCCAAAAATCTGAAATAACTTTACAATTGAATAAAAATTTGTTTGGTTCTGATCGTTTAGCTCAGCTAATTGGTGTATATTTCAACCAATGGTAAGCAAGGATAATCAGATAGGACATACAGAGCCTCAGCAGCAGTTCTGGGCTTGGCCAATAGCACAGTCAGTTCGAGAAAAAAAAAGTTCTGGACGTCATATTAAACTATACACAGTAAAAGCCAATAGGTACGTATGTGTCAATGATATTATAACTAAAAAGCTGTAGATGCGTTACCTACTTGATATTTTGACAAAACATATGGCACGATAACGCACACATACGTAAAGTAATATTGTAACGCCACAATATCTTAGATAAAATGTGGAAGTAAGATGGCATATTGTCAGTATTAGTGGTGAAAAACAAATAGGTATATGTTGCTTAGATACGGGCGGATTGACTGGGCTGGATCACTCTTGCCAGCTAGTCAAGTTTTAACAAGGCGTTGCGAAGCGCTTATGATATATCTGCAGCTTTTTAGTTATAATAAATATCATTGGTAGGAGCAAATCAGCTGAACGTGAAAAGTGACAAGTAAAATTAAAACAATATTTTAGACTTTTTAGTTAGTTTGGGATGGACGAAATTTATATCGGATCAGTGCTTTGTTTTTATAGTATAATTATATAAAATAATTATATACCTATATATAATTTGTATATATATATACATAATCTGTACAGTACTGTATAGATTTTGATCATTTTTTTTTCTTTTAGGTCTTAAACAATTTATTCTTGCCTGAAAAATAATATCACGATAACTTCAGCACTACATATTTTAAAACAAAGTCCTCTCCCACGTCTGTCTGTCTCTCTGTTCGCGATAAACTACTGATTGAATTTTCACCAGTAGATAAGGGAACGTATCCAAACCACGTGGCCCGTTCAGAGGGGAGAGGGGGATCATCATAGTACCACGCTTGGTCACAGGGACGAGGGAGGGGTTAGATTTTCGTCACGTAGTTATTATCGTCTAAAGGAAATCTCGCGCCTTTAAAACTCACAGGCAGCAACATTGACGTACATATACCAAATTACCAAGACGTCAGCCGATTGAAAACTAACAGTTTGTATGGCAGTGCAGTTGCCAAGCAATTCAACGAGAGTGTGTGTCGTTAAATGTTACAAATATTCCTTGTCAATGCTGCCTGCATACATACAGAAAGAAAGAAAAAAAACTTTTTTTTATATCATTGGAGGCAAACGAATAGGCAGGTCACCTGATGGTAAGTGATCACCGCCTTCTATAGACACTAGCGTATATTGATAAATTACCACGTGAAAACTGGAGCGGGAGGGAGGGGGTCTCCTTAAATACCACGGATGGTCACTGAGGGGAAGGAGGGGGTTAAAATGTTGTCAATATGGGTTACATGGTTTGGGTACGTTCCCTAATGTGATTCATGAGGAAGGTTTAGGTATATAATGTGTCAAGGTTCTTTTTATTATCAGGACGGGATAACATCCGCCAGGCCCGCTAGTTCAATATAAAGTTATTACAGATTTGTATGATTTCTTGTCGTGGAGAAGTGAGGCCAGCGATAAAACATAAATATATAATGTTTTTCGTTTGTACTTAAAATATGCTGTTAAAAAAAGATACTACTAATTACATATATTAATATGTATTGCTTTAAATAAAATAATTTATTTACATTAAAAAATCGCTTTGTCCGTAACGTATTTAACTAAAAAGTTCGTAATACGAGTCGCTGTTCGCGAAACTTTTCACATTGAGCCGAGTTAGGCGATGTTTGACGTTACCACGCCCAGGGGAATGCTCAATACCTGCCCAACGCAGGGCCTGACAACATTCCACGATTAATTTCATAACTTTGCTCCGGGAATTTCCGTTGACTTACAAATTTATTTGGTCTGAGCCTCCGAATATCTGTCAGAAACGCCTCTAGAGCTTATTTGTTCTATATAAACTTTATTTCGTGTTAAAGTTGGGAAATAAAATATTGCATAGGAATATAAAATATCTAAGATATACTCTTACATTACAAGAATTTTATACTGTTTCTCGCGGCATCATTTATGATAAATTTCTACTTTCTGTTATAAATAATACCTCTATGGTGAATTTAATTAGTAGTCGTGCAAAGGATTAATATTAAAAAACTAAAAAAAAGATGCACAGATTTAATTTCGACTTTAAAATAAGACTGTTTTTATAAATTATTAATGCTGAATATTTTTCTACAGCTTTTGTATGAGAAACATCGGGAGTTACGGTAAAGTGTGTCACGGCGATAAATACTAGTGGGCGCCCAGTGGTCGAAATTCGACCATAGTTCATTGATTTTTTTAAAGTTTGAACTTTATTGGGGATCTTTTGTCAATAATCTATAATTAAGGGTTTTCATCATGGCTACTCAGTTATTTGCACTTTTTTTTTAATTATATAAATATTAAACTAAATGAAAATTCAAATTAATTATAAATTTGAGATAAAAAACAGGGGTTTACATAAGGCGGTAAGGCTCTCAAACTCTAAGTAATATAACTTTACGAAAATAAAGAATTTTATCGCAACTTACGACACAGTTTTCAATTAATTTTATACGACACCATGGGTGGGTGGGTGGTATTTCTGGATGATATTGAATTAAATGTAGTCTGTAGATTATGAGGAATAGTGATATACTCAGTATCATCGTTGGAAAAGTAATGGATACACAATAGAATCAAATGATGAATCCAAAACAAAGATGTTTTAATACTACCATTAACTTTTGAAAATGAATTAATTTCTGTTCAAAATTCATCATCAGCTGTACTAAATATAATTGCTACATCAGGTTGAACTGCATCATTGTAACCGCGGAGATCTAAGTCATAGATTACTTTCATGAGCAAACAAATTTTCTTATTTTGATTTTACATAGTATTTTTTGGCTCATTTTTTATTGAATCATCATTTGAAGTGAGTTCACCATATAAAAACACTAAACATCAAAATATTGACATTGACTTTGGTAATATTGCTTTACTCTTATGACAATATGAAGTGAAAGCAGTCCTGTCACCAAAAAAATTTGACATTCAATAAGACCAAAGAGAATAATAATTATTTCAGTGGTTCCATAAATTTACTAAAGATAAATTATTTATCAATTAATTATTAATGTATATTATGAATTTACATTTTATATTATTATAAAATTAACCTACAGTTTGACCAGTTGATTTCAAAGGGCATGTAGGGCATGCAACGTCAGTCATGTTAAAAATATTGAAAAGGTAATTGGAACGTAAAACAAAAATGACGGATGTCAATAAGTCTTTCATTTACATGTGTGTATATGTTGTGTAAAATTCAAGCAGTAGTGTGAGTAATGCATATTTTAATTAACTTGATGTATTTCTAATTCATTTTATATAAAAAATAGCTTTCTGCACTTCTCCTCCATATAAACTTTAACTATGCCAAGTTCGCAATTCGCTTAAAAAGGGGTTACAAAGTTTTGGCTTCACGTATTAATATATAAGGTATTATAAAAAAACATAATTTATTAGACTTCTCGTTTAAAAGCAGATGAAATATAAAAACTCATAGAAACGTATAACCCTATTTTAATGAAGAAGCTGATGTAAGCGAAGTCAACACAGGGCAAAAACCGTGGCTCAAACAATCACAGAATACGAGTCGCAGATGGCTGAAGGAAAAACTAATGAAGTGCTACCATGTCGCTTTTATGTGATTGAACATTACTCATGGAATACGAACGAAACTGTATAAATGTGCTCATTTTAGTTTCATTATTTTTATAACTTATATATACGAGATTCAATGTAAGTGATGATAGCTCAGTTGCTAGCGTGTTCGGATATCGCGTCGATTGACGTAGGTTCGAATCCTTGCGAATAAGGCGGAGCTTTCGGTGATGGAAAAACATTGTTATTAATCATAACATGGTAATAAGGCTTTTTGTAAACCTGCATGGCCAGCTACCGCCCTCAGGTTGAAAATCTCTCGCCAAGTACCTGTTGGTGTGTTCCGACAGCTGCATTGTAGAGCTAGTCCCTTCTAGGTTTAGCGTGTTTACTTCTAGGTTTAGCGTGTTTACTGCTAGGTTTAGCGTGTTTACTGCTAGGTTTAGCGTGTTTACTTCTAGATTTAAGGTGTTTACTTCTAGGCTTAGCGTGTTTACTTCTAGATGTAGCGTGTTTACTTCTAGGTTTAGCGTGTTAACTTCTAGGTTTAGCGTGTTTACTTCTAGGTTTAGCGTGTTTACTTCTAGGTTTAGCGTGTTGACTACTAGGTTTAGCGTGTTTACTTCAAGTTTTAGCGTGTCTACTTGTGTTTAAATTGTAATCAAACTCTAAAACCTATAAAGTATTACAAAAGAGATTCTGTCAATAATGTGTTATTAATTGCTTTATCGAGTTCAATATGAATTAACTAAATAAAATAAATTCATATCCAAATAATTGTTCATTTCTTTGTATATAGTTAAATAAAGTGTGCGGAAGTTAAATAAATAACGTGAATAACGTTTCGTTCGGGAAGTGAGAGCGCCGGAGGCCCACCTCCCCTCTCCTCTCCTCCTCCCTCCCTTTCCCTCAAACGCAGGCTGGCAACGCACTTTCGACTCCCCTGGTGTTGTTAGTGTCTATGGACGTTGGTGATCGCTTAACATCAGGTGACACACCTGTTCGTTTGCCTGCTATGACATAAAAAAAATGACAAAATCATGACAGCATCATATTTCATTACATTGGCTTACAATACTCCTTGGAAAAAAAAAACATTTAGGTTATGAAGGTTTAAATAAGTTCAACCCTTACCCGTTCTTGTTACGCTTTTATAGAAGTGTATCGTGTTATTCTCGGAAATAAAAAAAACTGACAACTTCAAGAACTTCTTTATGCTTATAAAATTCTGAAATGCAACAAGTTTCTCAAATTCAACTAGTGTACTCACGCTTAGATATCTTCTAAAATCTAAAATATTAGATTAGATAATCATAATGATAGATTTCACGGAGGTATATCGCACATAGAAGAACAGTACCATGGCTGTTTGATCGAAAAACTCCAATTGATATAATGGAATGGAAGAAAATGGTATTTAGAAATATACTATCCAATAGAGCTAGTTACTTACGTTGCATCAGCTTTTGGACCAGATATTTTTTTCTTAATGATTATTTTGCTATCATGTATGCTTCATGGTAATTTGTAATGTAATATAAACATTGCAAAAAACCATGTGTGGTATTTTTTTAGTAACGATTCAAGATTATTAAATATAGTCAGTCCTACATAAAAGTTATAAGGCAGGAAAAAACGTTTTTTTTTTGCGACCAGTGTTTTAGGAAGGTCGACTTCCTGAAATAAATACTGCAATATTATAATCGAACACCAGTGAAGATTACTTTATCCTGTGCGATTGTTCTAACATCAACAGATGGAAGTGTAGACTTAATATTAAACGTACATATGTGTACGTATGTGTATATTTATTATACGAACAATTATAATATTTGAATTAATCATTGAGTCTGTATTCTATTTATAATGTAGAGAGCGCTGTTACGAGTCCCTGTCAGTTCGAGCTACAGTTTGATACTACATATAAATTATGAGGCAATAACATAATTACTCCCAAGTAACATAACAATGATTATGTTAAATTTATTTTGAGAATGGATGAATTATTACAGTGTATTTATTATGTATTAGAAAACGACATTTCATTTTTTACTCGGGATAACATTTGTAAATTATTTAATGTATTTAATAACAGAATTTATAAATAATATATTTTGTTTTTAACCGACTTCGAAAAAGGAGGTTACTACGTTCGGTTGTATGCATTTTTTTTTTATGTTTGTTAATCGATATCTCCATCAATTATAAACCGATATTAATGGTTATTTTTATTTAAGTTTGTTTAAGAGTAATTCTTTATATACATTACATTATAGGCTAATTAAGTATCATTGCTTTACTTTATTATAATTCTTCATGAATACGTGTTTTTTAACTTAATCTGATTACCTTTGTTTTGTAAACCAAAGCTAAGTAAAGTAGACGGTTAAATTAATAGAAAAAATAATGTTCATTTTTGAAATATTAGTATCTCTCTCTAGCGGACGCTGTGGATTCGAATAAAATAAAGTACCTACTGTTTTTTGTGAAAGAAAACATAGCGCAATGGTTTATATTTTTTTTTGTATCCACTTGATAAGCTAAAAGCTACTGGATTTTAATAAAACATATAACAAAATACACACAGCCGCATAAAGTAATGCGTTTGGACCTGAGAGTCAGTAATTATTGTTAACTTAAAATGTACACCGTCGCTCTACACCAAGTGAAATTGTAACTCCATTGAATCGTCGGTGTAATTCGGTTAAATAACAAAATACAAAAGAAACAGAATATAGAACAAATCTTGATATAAGCTTTTTTCCTTTAGAAATTAACCGCGAAAACAGACAACGAAAAGCCAGAATACTCTACTCGCTTTAATGTAAGTACTAGTAATTAACCTAAAAAAAAGATCTTATTCAGGCTACTAAATCACAACCAAAGCTTCTCGAAATATACAAAAAACGAGGCGCGTATTATCTCAACTTTGTTCTGTACAATTTCGGTACGATATTTATTCTTATCAAAGTATGATCCAGTGCGACTTATTCCACACTAGCTTCTGCCCATTACTTCAATGGCGTTAATATAGATTTGATTTATCCTTCGAGACAGTACATTTCTTCTGGACGAAAAGTATCCTATGTCCATTTCTGTACTCCTGGAAACGTGTATGCAAATTTTCACGATGATCAGTTCAATAGTTAAGGCGTGAAAGTGTAACAAACAAAATTACATTCGCATTTATAATATTAGTAAAGACTAGCTTTTGCCCGCGAATTCGCTCGCGTTGACTTATCCCTCGTGGACAGTACATTTGTCCAGGATAAAAGTATGTATTTTTTTGTACCCCATATAATGTGTATGCAAAATTTAATGATGATCGGATAAGTAATTAAGACGGAAAAGTGTAACAAACAAACAAACATCATTTTCTCATTTATAGTCATTGATATACAAAAACCCAAGATGCACACTTAACGTCTCACAGCCGGCACACAAAAATGAGTGCATAATTTTGGATTATGCACTCGTTTCAAATAGTCTCGCGTCGCTTGCGTCCATGTACAAACAACTTTAAATCATTCAGGTAAGGTTGAATTTGCAAAATCATAAGTTTATCGCATAACTATAACCACGTATGATGTATATTGGAGAGTTTTTGCGGGACGGTTTTAAGCGCTACTTTTGTTCGACACTGTGTGTCTTGGGTTTTTATATGTCAATATTTATAATACACTAGCGGGCCCGGCAGACGTTGTCCCACCCCGATTATAAAAAAAATCCTTGACAAATTATATACCAAAACGTTCCTCATGAATCACTTTATCCACTGGTGAAAACCGCTTGAAAATACGTTCAGTAGTTTTTGAATTTATCGCGAACAGACAGACAGACAGACGCGGTAGGGGACTTTGTTTTATACTATGTAATGATATTACTAAGGATAGTGTACCTATTGCATAATCACAGATAATCTATAGATTTCATTTGGTTTTATTTACTTGATAGGATATGCTGTTGAGATCTGATTTGTTTGTCGCCATCCATCGGGTACTATGCTCGCCATAGTTGATGTATGTCCAGCAACCAAAGAGGGTAGTAGTGGTAGTAATCTGTACCTGATTCGATCGGAACAATCAAAAATATGGTGATGGACTCTTAACTGTAACTGTTTGAGTTTATCGCATTTTGAGAGCAGGTAGTGTAAATATAGCTGTCACAAGGCTTTCAGGTCGGCATGACAGCTACAGCTACCAATAGATAGTTGATTTCTATCGCTGTTATTTTTATTTTGTACTAGTAGTCCGGTGAAGCAGTAAAGGCTCGTCGGGCCAACATGAAGTACAGAAAGGTAACTATGACGTGATAAAAAAAAAATTATACATATAAATAAAACAATCATTTCTTTTCAATTTCCCACGCTATCTTCATATAATCGTGTATCTATATAAAAAAAAACAATTACCGACTGTATGTAAGCGAATCACTTCAGAACAGCTGCATCTATTTGGCTATTTTTTATTGTTGTGTATATAATTGTCAGGACCAGGATTGTATTAAAGAAAATGTTTGAACAAAAAAATCATATGAAACATTAAAAAAAATGGGTTAATAATATCCATATAGTGACTGAGTGATACAGAAGACAGTAGGGAGATCTTCAAAAATATTGACAGTTCGATTTGATGTTCAGTTGTTCAGTTACCAGTTTAATTACACGGTGGTATTGTCAAAGGAAGATTTAGTTTCATTTTAGTTCATTTCGTTAATACACCCGTACGAAACCGGAGCGGGCAGCTAGTTACTTATAAACTTCATTTAGGGTCAACAGAGACACTACGACATAAGTACCTAAATTAACAGTCGAATCTCCTCCTCGGAAATAGTTTTGAATTTAATTAAAATAAAGTTTCTGCTGTGTTCTAGAAGCATGTTTTCAGTGTTGCAGCAAACGTAAAGTTTCGTAGACGTAAACTGCTTAGGTGTATTATAGATTCTTCTACTGGTTGTGAAACGCTCGTATTTAGTATGTGTGTGTGTGTGTGTTTTAAATGTAATTGAATTATGTTGTGGTTCATGATAACTCGCAACGCATAAAATAGGTTAATTTTAAATTATATATACGTCAATTTTATATTTATTGTTTCGTTATTGTATCGTTATCCGATATAAAACAAATTCAAATAACAGTAATTCAATAATTTACTTCAGTAGGTATTATATGTACTAGTCTCCAATCCAGTGGATAAATGTATAAAAATTAATCGCAAAATATGTTGCTAAGCGCAAAACTCGAAAACAGCTGGTCCAATTCAAGTAATTTTTGATTTGATTTATTCCTTAAACTCTGAGGAAGATTTTTATGAAGAGAAAAATTGGAAAAATTGCATGGAAAAACCTAAAAATATTTTTTTTTTCTGTAATTATGAACGCAACTTCAAATTGCTATTAGCAACTTGAACGCATCCGTAATTACAATGCTTTTTTATTTTTGAGTTAACACATGTAATATTACCATTTTACAGTAGTTTTCTTTAAATATTTCGCTTTCTCAGCTTGTATTCCGGAAAAGCGAACAGTATCTATGGGGTAGCATAGCAAATATTTCATATATTAGTATGTATCTATTAAAAAGGTAGGCTAAGAAAAAAAATCATATTAAGGCGAAACGAATTTCGCGAGGGCAACTAGTTGGAAATAAAGACACCGTTCCTATAGTCGAGTATATTACATTTGGTTTTAGACTATTCGTTGTTCGCATACAATTGTATAGTTAAAACTATACTTATACCTCTATAATTATGTAATTTACTACGTAAAACACCTTACCTATAAAAGTTATTTTTAATATTAGACTTCAAATAAGCTTTGAATACCTATAACAGATTTAAAATACGCAATTACTGGTAAAACATATCTACACTAATGCTATTAAACTGAGGAGATCGTTTTCTAATTGTATTGTGGTAAACTTTGGAAATACTTTAATTTTAACAATTTAATTTGTGTATTTTAGTCTATTTATTGAAAAAGATTGTAAAATCTCCACGCTACATTAGAAACAGAGTAATTATCGTGCAAAATGTAGGTCAGAAGATAGGTGTATAGTGAGAAGATAAGTGAGAATAAATAATCAGTTCGATCGAACCAAATGGTGAAAATTAACTTGATAGAAAGCTTGGGGTCGAATATTACTGACATAAGCATAAATTCCAACGAAATCTGTTATACATACATAAATTAACATTTCACAAATTGTAATGTAACTACAGTAAGCTATATCAGAGAGTATAAATAATAAATCTTCAATTCATATCTCCATTACACGGTTGGTAGGAAAAGAGGTTTCTTATTGATCAGAGACGTCTTGAACCGTTCTAGTAGTGCCCCCAGTCCTGGCCTATTTGCGTAGGGCTCGGCCGTTCAATATACGAAAGTAAATACTCGATCACTCCAATATTTCATTTATTTGGTTCTTATAGATATCTATTCGTTAATTTTCCCAAGAATGAAAAAAAGAGAAAAACATGCTTTATTTATCTAAAAGGTTTAATCGCAATAAAAACATTTTTTTTGTATATAATAGTTAAGTGGTCCCCATGACGAACGATAACAAAGCGTTTACACTAAAATGCTGTTTAAGCATAACAAATTTTCTTAAAGTTCATATTTCTCGTGATATAGGACAGATGAACAGTTAGAAATATGTTTTTACAAGTATGTAATTAGTTAGACATGCAGTGTCTCACTATCACCATTCCCGTCTCGAGTAATTATTCAATCTTTTAATTTAATATAATATCTTTAATAAAAATAAAATCATTAAAAAATATATACATATATAGTAAAAAAATACAAATAAAATTGCTACCGTAAGCTTGACTGGATAGACAAACCTAAAAATAAATGTATTAAGTAGTTTCGTATGTTCTTACTTTTTGTTTATTACCGACAAAGCAATTTAGTCGTAAACCATATAAAGACAAATCTTCAATTACTATCTCTAATGAAATAATATCTTCATCTCTGCTTGTAAAATATGCGTGAGAGAGAGAGAATTGTTAAATTCCCGTAGCAACCTATTTCGAGACCTTTTGGATAGTAATAGCTACTGGGGGTTACGTGAACTTTTGACATAGAGCCGGCCCAAACAAAGCCGAACTTCCATCAAAGATGGAAGTACAAAGAAAAATATAAAACTGGTAAGTTTCAAAGGGATGATCCTTTTATTTTTCGTTTTTCCTTACGATGAAATGGAATGCCCATGATAAATTATTTTGTTCTCGAATAAATACCTCAAATGGATTGAAATTCATTTCATAATAGGATTAAATACAAAAAGATTGGTGTAGGAAAATTCTGATGTTTCTGTTAACAAATAAATGTATTTTGTATTTTTCTAATAACCAAATAACTTTTCTTTAAAAAGAG
Source organism: Antheraea yamamai (assembly GCA_036509395.1). Lineage (NCBI taxonomy): Eukaryota > Metazoa > Arthropoda > Insecta > Lepidoptera > Saturniidae > Antheraea > Antheraea yamamai. The sequence goes on along the minus strand of AP028442.1, from coordinate 8,706,933 downwards.
GATTGTAATATAAAGTAATAGGTTATTCAAGAATAAATAATTACAGTATATTAATACCTTTATAAACAGAAAGAATAAAATAGATTTATAATATACATACGCACACACAATATAACGAAATTTTACGTCTCTTTAAATTTTAATTATAATTGAGTTAAATTGAATAATAATTGATTAAGTTAATGTTTATAAGTAAGTTTAAATTAGTCTATAAATCATTACATAGTATACACCAAAGTCCCCTACCGCGTCTGTCTGTCTGTCTGTTCGCGATAAACTCGAAAACTACTGAACGGATTTTCAAGCGGTTGTCACGAGTGGATAGCGGGGTGGTAGGGTGTCTGTACCCGACTGGATCGCGACCACCGTACACCAGGTGGAACACCCGCCATAGTGGCACGTTTGGGCGTGTCGCGTTCCGGGATCAGCCGGTGTATATCCAGCAACCAGGGGGGGGGGGGGGGCTGTCCCTGACTGGGTCGCTTTCAGGCCGGCATGACAGCGGCGACCGGCGATAGATAGTATGTCTTTCGGTGGTCGCCATTGTTTTTGGATTTTACTGTGCTTACCATCAGGCACAGTACAGTCACTTTGCCGAGCTACAATAAAAAAAAAAAAAAAAAAAAAAAAAATAAAGTGATTCATGAGGAATGTTTTGGTATATAATTTGTCAAGGATTTTTTTATAATCAGGGCGGGACAACGTCTGCCGGGCCCGCTAGTATAATATAACTCTGATATTGCACACTTAAGCTATATCTCAGAAAATATGAAAATATCTCAATCGTGCTGCAGTCGCCACGAAACTCCGTGGGGTTTACCGGATTTTTTTTAACAATACCTTTCAAAATTTCCAACTGGTCTTTTACAGTTTCCTATTATAATTTTAATGAAACTATAGAGAAAAACTTACTTAACTACGATTATTATTCACTTAAAAATCCATTATAAAATGTCCCTTCGTCAGTAAAACATGTTTTTTGAACATATTGCTCGGTAAATCGATAACATGATTGGAAACGTATCGAAAAGCCTGACAGTGTTACCTAAAATAATTTTGTCTATCACACCAAGTCTCTTTGATCTTTATTTCCCGTATTTTGAAATAGGTAATAAGTAACTTATTAAAGAAAGAAATAAGTAACCTATTAATTCTTCCGGAACATACATTAAATTTTCAAGGATGTGACAGAGCAAAGTCAAGTTATTAAATCCTTGAGTAAACCTTTTGATATTTTTGTAGTATAAATGTCGTATTCTGTTCAGCAGCTGAAACTTACTGTAAGATACCGTTAAATAGTAAAGCAAACTAGTATAGCAATATAATATCTGATAACTAAAGAATCTTATGCAATGCGAATGAAACAAAGTTTAATCTCCGACCGTAAATTTTATGTGGAGAATTCACTGTAATTTTGCTTTAATACCCCAAGAATATAGTATTTTTAACTTAGCTTACTTACTTACCTTCCATCTTGACATTACTATGAAAATGTAGACAACTGGGTAAATAAATTCCGAAACATTTTGTTTTGTTTGCATTTAGCAACAGATTATTTAATTAAATATATAACTTAACCACAATAGTTTTAACTTTAAATTAACCAGTTTAACTACCGAATTTTTCGTACCACTAGAAATAGAATTGAAATGTTATCTGTAAAAGAAGCGCTTAACACATTCCTTTAACATTAACACTAAGTTATTTACGTATACGAAATAAGAATGGTTTTAAATCGAGCGTTGTGAAACCCTGATACTAATGATTCTGAAGAGATTCTGGTTGCAACTGGTGGAATAGGAATAGAATATGAGGAACTTTCTGCCTCAATTTCACAGCAAATGTATAGCGACGCGAGCAGAGAAGAGGTGAGAAGAAGAGCGGAGTTCCAGCCAATGGGGAGGCTGCCTCCGGGAAGATCGTGATAATCCCTATAACACCCATAATCGTCTGCAGTTTCAATAAAGCGACGATATCATAGGCCGTCAGATCTGCAACTCATGGGAAACACATAAAGAGCTATGGACTACACAATCCTCATATAGAGCTTTCGCCAAGTTAAACCAGACCACCGCAGTTGAGGACACGTAATAAGTACTTGCAGTAATAAGTATAAACTTAAATTTAAAACTTATGCGGGCTCTCGGATTCTTTAATCCACATCATATGGTGATTGTGTCATATTTTTCTATTACTTTTAAAGGTTTCTGAAATAATCTTAAAGAAAATAGTTGCTATCCCTTTTGAATATAAACTCTTTCGAAATTTCGGTCAATTGAAAGTAGAGGTTTATCAAAATAGTTATATGAATAAAAAGAACTAATTATATACAAGAACTTTACTTACTTTACTTCAACTACTAAACCAATATTGCTGTGTTCCTTTAATATCCGTTCGACTAACAATATTATTGCTCTACCGTGCGGGGGGTGGGTTCAAACAACAATAGAACTCTCTCGAATAAACTCTCAACTAGCAACAAAACTTGACAAGGCACAATGCCTATAGATTTGGAATCACATATCGAGCACAAAGTGTTCAATCTAATCTCGTAGAAATTATAAAAAATTATAATTGCCAAATCAATTGTATTACAAAAACGCATAATTTAAAAAATTTAATGTTTCTTTTGTTGAATTTAAGACGATAACTTTCAGTTAACTAACATAACCTTTGTGCAAAATGAATGATGTTGCAATCCAATTTTGATTGATAATCAGATACCTTTTAGTACCTACTTTTTTTACATGCAGTAATTAGCTTATGTTTGTACTAACAACCGGTCAATTCTTCGCATGAATGCTATGCACTAATATGGCGTCATAGGTAAATTACTAGACGATTTTTTCTCTCATATGTTCTAAAATATTCATTAAAATAGATGAAATGACAACTTTAATAGACATTAAATTCTCAAAGTAATTAATGTATTTAATTGGATAATGATTAATTACAATTCTCTATAAGTCAAAATAGTGTAAGAAATAATCATTTTTTTTGTTATATGTATGTAATACAAGATGAAAATGATTATTTCTGCAATAGGAATCGTCTTTTTTGTTGGTATTTTTAAGATGTACAATACCCTAGTACATTATTTGGATCTATCTCAAAAGATTTAGCAAGCATTTCCAATGTAAGCATCCGAAAACTCCTTACGACTTTATTAATATACTATTTAGAATACATCAACTTTAAGTATTTAGAATACATCAACTTTATTAAACTTAGCTGTATTACGCTCCGTTGCGTAGTTTAGAAGAAATAAGGTAAAAATCAGACAGACACGAAGGCTACTCTATTTTATAATATTTATCGACATAGATAGATATGTACACTAAGCTATTCCATCTGTATGTTTGTCCGCGATAAATTACAATATAAAACTTAACTATATAATATAGACTAGCGTCATCTGAGCCTACGTATGACAACAAGAATAAGATAAAAAAAAGGAAACAGGGTGTGTCGTAAAGACAAACGATAGAAATGAATGGATTACAGGGAAACATTTAAATTAAGGAAACACAACAAAAAGCCAACGTCACGCGGTTTTTTCAGGCGGTTACCCATCCAAGTACTGACCTCGCCCGACGTTGCTTAACTTTGATGATCGGCCGAGAACCGGTATTTTCAACACTCTACCCGACATGATGTTTTCCCCAACCACTTTTCGTCACACAAAAAGTTTGCAGATCAAAATTCCAAAGCTCTCTTATAAGAAGTTTCGTGTTGATCAGTCAAATGGTGTTGTAGTATATTCGTCTCAAGTGTACTAACATCCATTTTTATTTTTACACAGAATAGTGAACGCGATAATAACATTCAGGAATAACGAAAAAATGATTTCATCTAAACTTTATTACTCGTATACCTTGACACAAAAACCTTTCTAAATATCTGGGACATGGAACTCAAGGACAACCGTTATCGAACTTTTTTAATAAAAATCGAGATCTATCTAAACAAGGTTAATATAAGAAAATATTGAGCCCCAACATTTTATGTGTCAGTTAGCAAACGTTGAGCCTTTTAAAATATTCATCGAGGTGCCCCAGTGGAGGCTGGCAGGCGGGCGGCCAGTGGGGACAAACAAAACATCATTAGAGGCGAAAATGTAAAAATAACCTCCACCCGAGAAATTATTTAATTAATTAAGAGGAATTTGTCTTTTACTTAATGAAAACGCGCTCTGAATAAAACGTTTTGGTTTTAATTAAATGAGAGTTTGGGTTTTTACCGCGAGAAATCTTTCTATTCACACATGATGTATAATTAACAGTACTAGTGGTCGTCCGGCGTGGTGGCATTTTACATAACCTTACATTATATTACACTAGCGGGCCCACCGGACGTTGTCTCACCCTGATTATAAAAAAAAACATTGACAAATTATATACCTAAACGTCTCCCATGAATCATTTTATCTACTGGTGAAAACCGCATAAAAATCCGTTCAGTAATTTTTGAGTTTATCGCGAACAGTCGGACGTGGCAGAGAACTTTGCTTTATAGTATGTAGTGAGACATGACACTACGTCTTTAAGTCTGATGTGATACGTTTATAGGTGGGAGTTAGACCGACTGTTCTCGTGACGACGCGTCGCTACAGCATGCGTCACCACGCTATATGATTTTGATTTTTTGTATTTAATTAATTAAATGCTTATTAACCAAACAGTCATATTTTTCTAGATTTTTTTTAATATCATATAAGGCAAACGAACAGGTGGATCACCTGATGTTAAGTGACCACCACCGTCCATAGACACTAACAATAACAGTTGCAAGTGCGTTGCCAGCCTGTGTTTGAGGGGAACGGGAGAGGAGGGGGAGGGAAGGGGGTGGTTTTCCGGCGCTCTCACTGACCGAACGAAACGCAACAATGCAAGCACTGTTACTTCATGTCGGTTTTCTATGACGGGCGAGCCGACTCATTCATGCTGAAATCAGTAGGCAATAGCTTCAGCGTGGCTCTACCACCTATAAATATATATTCTCAATATATTATTTCTGATTATGCTATATTTATTTTCTGTCGTAAACATTCTATGCATATTACTTGTACAAAATAATTTTAAAGTTTCACATTTGCCAGGTGTCCCGCCACGGCACACAATTTTTTCTTTTTTTATTATCATTTTTCGTTGGGTTTCATACGAGTATTTAAAAAAAAACTTTGACAGCTTTAATTAAATTCGAGAGAATGTGTTCAAAATGAGACTATAAGAGCTGGGATCAATCCAATCAATATTGGTTTGTATAACTCCTTATTGTCTGACCCTACTCCTAAAGTGCTAGGGAATTGTTATAAAATTAAGTTAAATTATTACATTACATTTCAATTTCAATTCATTTCAATACAAACCGTTTCATTGGCCTTCCTTACTTGTTTATCCTTCCACCTTCATGTTTAACATTTATCTAGTTATATGATTTTCATACCTCCTTATGATATGAACATAGTATGTTAATTTATTGTACGCCAATGTTCACTCATTTCGATTAGACAACTCTCGATCAGCTTATGCATTAACTAGCGGGCGCGGCAGACGTTGTCCCACCCTAATTATGAAAAAATCCTTGACAACTTATACACTAAAACATTCCTCATGAATCATTCCACAGGTGAAAACCGCATGAAAATCCGTTCGGTAGTTTTTGAGTTTATCGCGAACAGACAGACAGACGCGGTAGGGGACTTTGTTTTATACTATGTAATGATGATGATTGGAATTTGAAAATTTAAAAAATATGCTTCAGTTAAGTCTGCTTTATTTGGCATAATAAATCACAAATATAAATAAAAGTAAATTAAACACAATTATTAGAACAATGATCACTTCAAAATACGAAATTTCCTTTTTAAATTTCGTTTTAAGTGTTCACGAATAAGCATGGAGTTTGTATTAGAAATTTCTCTGCAAACGCTTTTGTTTCCCAAAAAAGTGTTCTATACTTGAATTTCGTGTAGTATCGACAGAAAATTCAATTACGGAATACTTTGAAAATTATTTGTTCACGAGAATTATGTTTTCACTACGATTTTGCATACATTGCATTCTCCTATTGCATGAAGATATAAATTTGATAAAGCACTATTTTTCTGATTTATTTCGATCCGACGTATATATTTCTCCTACACAATATAGCGATCTTTATATGGAAGCCGGTGGAACCACATTCAATTTTTTTTTGTCAGATCTACTATTTTTTTTAGATAGCTCACTCTTATTCACAGAGTTGATTAAACGATTTCACAAAAAAGAACCTAATGGGTTCGTAAAGCATTTTCCCTGTATTTCCTATGGTTTTCGATTTCTCCACTCTGTCCCAGTAACACAGTATTTTTTAGTTATGAAGTTTTATATTGTAAATTGATAGTAACCGTGAGCTTGTTCCTTAGAGAATGATTACTTTATAGAAACTCTATCTTTTATCCAAATTAATTGTGAGTTACCTTTGTTTTTTAAATATAATTTTACCATTAATTCTAAACGTCTATTTTACCGATTTTATGTTACCTATGTTAAATTCCATATTTTTTGCTGAGCCCTTAAGGGTTAAGCGTAATGATATCCTAGATAATACCCGGAAAAGTTCTCTATTTATCAGGAAAGTCTCATTAGAATTGGTATAGCCATTTTCCATCACTCACGCGTAATGTTCAGTAGATTTTGGATAATGGAAATATGGATAATGAAAAAATTGAATATGGTTGTTTTAAGTTCTAAGGTAAATAGGGGCCAATCATGGTTGTAAATAAATGGAAAGCTATAATTGTATAAGGTTTCTTTGAAGCATACACAAAAGCATCATAGCTAAATTACCAGAGTAAGCAAACCTAATATAAGAAAAATGCTAAAGACAAATAATTACAAGAGGCACATACAAGGTCGTCTTCTATAAAGACAGTGTTTTATTATTGGTTTGTAGAACGAATTATTACAAATTGTTCTTTTCCAGATCTCATTATTCGCCCGGGTAAATGTAATCTAAAAATGCCATTTACAAGAGGAAAAATAGATATTAGTGGATCTCATAATATTACGAGTAAACGGTTAATAAAAACACATTTACCGGGTTGATAGATGGGAACCTAAGGTCCCATAAAATGGTCTTGATGTTCACCTGATAAGATGCCGATTGGTTTTATTATATAGACAAAAATTAATAGTTGGGTTTATGAAACTTACCTTATGGCCTTTTCTGTACCTCCAAAAATATGTATAGTTACAAAGTACGTGTAGTCGATGTGGTCAGGGATGTCAAGTAACGCTTTGTAGGTACACTGTGACTATCTATCCGGGCAGAGTTTCGCCTTGCAATAGCTTCCAGATAGGAGTGCGTGTAGATCAACGACATCTTGCGTTTTTATGTGACAAGCTGTGGAAGTCAAAGCAATTACTAGTTACTCCAATTTCCCCAAACTATTCAGTAACCCCAAATTAATAATAACGATCAAATTATTGTCATTTAATACATAAATTCTATATAATCGTTCTTATTTATGTAAAGAATTGATGTATCTAGTATAGCGGCGTTAGTGTTAATGTTCCGGTGGCGTTGTAGTCTCGCCTCTAAGGAATGTCGCAGCAGTACCGGACGTAGTCAATAACAGTATGCAAAATCTCATGGTAATCGGTTGAGTACGTTAAGGCATGAAAGAGTAACAGCCAAACAAACTTACATTTGCATTTATAATATTAATTAGAATTACTATCAAGGTATCAGATTACCTTGATTTGTAGGTGGTAGAGCCACGTTGAAGCTATTATTGGTTTCAGCATGAATGGGTCAGCTCGCCCGGGGTAGTACCACCTTCTCACGGAAAACCGTGTTTGCATTGTTGCGTTTCGTTCGGTCAGTAAGAGCGCCGGTTACTCACCTACACTCCCCCCTCCCCTCCTCTCTCCATCCTCTACCCATACCCCACTCTCCCTCCCTCAAACAGGCTGGCAACGTACTTACGACTCCCTTGGTGTTGCAAGTGTCTATGGATGATGGTGATCACTTAACATCAGGTGACCCACCTGTTCATTTGTCTCCTATGATATAAAAAAAAAACTTAGAATCGAAAATGAAAATATGATTTATTAAATTTGACTACTTTTTGTTGTTTCAGTTTTTGTCCTTCTTATAAAATGAAATGACCCTTACGGGAAATCGAGTTGATCCGAAAAAAAAAAATGTCAAATTTACTCATCTTCATGAAAACCTCACGATTGTCCAAAAAATTAACTATATCAAAGTTACTCTGACAAAGAAGAATGTAATGGTTCCTAATCTCCCATACGGTCCTGGTTAAAATGCTTCGTATAACCCTATGTTACTCAGAGTCAACGTAGCTCACTATGAGTGTCTGTCTGAGTGTGCTGCGTGGGGGGAGCAGCGCCGCATTCTGGCGGCGGCGGTAGGACCTGACTTGTCACTGCCGAGCGTGGTCTCGGCCATGCTCGGCAGTGAACCGGCGTGGCGAGCGATGTCCTCCTTCTGCGAGGACGTCATCTCGCAGAAGGAGGAGGCGGAGAGGGCCCGCGAGGCAGATCCTCAAAGTGGCCCTCTCCGCCAAAGGAGGACAGGCGGGAGGAGGCGGCGATTCGCCCAACTCCTCCCGCCACCGTAGCCGGACCTGAGGGGGTGGGCCGGGGGGCCCATCTCCTCATTGCACAGGTCCGGCGGACGAGGGGGGACAGCCGGTGTGTACCCGGTCTGTCCCTCTATAGGTAGGAGCCCGGCGGTCACCTTCCGCCGGGCGGACCGTGGGGGCGGCTCTACAAGGTTGATTAGCTGGAACGATCCCTTGCCGCCCCCACACAACGGTCTGTCGGTACACCGTGGGGTTTTAGTCCGTGCGAGTCGGACATAACCCACTCTCTCCCCCGGGAGGGTGGGTATCCATAAGGGATTTCCCCACGTTAAAAAAAAAAAAAAAAAAGCTCACTATGAGTGTAAGAATATTCAGAATTGGAATGAATGATACGAATGTTACCTTTTTATAGTGATAATAATATTTACTTTAGCTTATTTACATGTGCAAACGGTCATAATCGTTTTAAATATCGATGCGTTCTCTATTTTTAATGCTGGCTGTACGCCGCTCCGTTGGCGGGTAAAGTGAGGGTAAATGGCGCAGAAAAATGCAAATTTGCAGACCGTGCATCGCAAACTATCGCATAGCCTGATTCTGCTGCCCTATTCTATCACCGTGCCATTTTTGTTTACAGAAATTATTAATATGCGTAAAAACATTTTCAAATAACGACAATCTTTATCTTTCGTACCTAGTCGTACGTACTACTTTTTTTTTTACTTTATTTTGGCAACCAATCTTTTAGATTATTACTGCCATTGTCGAGTAGTTAATAGTATTACAAGTTCTTCTTCTATTCCATTTTCGGCAACCAGTCTTCTAGTAGACCATTACCGCCATTGTCAAGTGAGTATCGATATTACAAGTTTCTTGATATAATTTTAATGAATGCCATTGTCGAGTAGTTAGTAGTATTTCAAGTTCTTCTTCTATTCCATTTTGGCAACCAGTCTTCTAGTAGACTATTACTGCCATTGTCAAGTGAGTATCGATATTACAAGTTTCTTAATATAATTTCAATTAATGCCATTGTCGAGTAGTTAGTAGTATTTCAAGTTCTTCTTCTATTTCATTTTGGCAACCAGTCTTCTAGTAGACTATTACTGCCATTGTCAAGTGAGTATCAATATTACAAGTTTCTTGATATAATTTCAATGAACTAACAAGATGGTGGCCATCTTGTTAGAACCTTCCATGGAATTTTTGTGGCATCTCAGAATTCATGGTCCGTGGCATTATTTTCCATTTACTTCACTTATGCACAATAAACAAACTATATCACATTTTTATCACCACCAATTTTACACAATATAGAGTCAAGTAACAGAAGATTATGAATAAAAAATAAAATCCACTACATGACAGACCAAGATCCCGCCAAAAACTCCTACGTACTACTTACGTACGTCGTTCGTACCCTTTATAATATGCTAGCCGTTCTCGCGGCTTCGTTCGCGTGGTTAGCAAAAGTATTTTTTTTTTAATAAAGTTTTAATCAAATAACATGATTTATTTGTTATGTAAATATGTGTTTTAGCGCTGTTCTGTATACAATTTTGAAGTGGAACTTGAGATGGTGTGAACTGGATTTTACGAAACGAAAATGTGTAAATAAAAGAGATAGCTATAAATGTATATATAGGTTTTAAGCTGTGAGAGAATGCGTTGCTTAGTGTCCCTTTCTTTCGTCTCCTCTCTATGTGATGGTTCGTAGCGGTCTGGTTGCCCACTACTCTACCGTCGTGTACGGGTCCATACACGGACTCTGCCTGTACTCTAAGTTATTATAAGCTACAAGTGTCACTTTTAGATATAAGCGATAATTATAGTAATGCTGATGTATGATGTAACTTTATCTATTCTGTAAAAATGTATAACATTTTTTTATATTGCATGGAACAATTTCTATCTTTACTTAAATGTCACTTTGAATAATAAAAAAAATGTCGATCAATCTGTCTCTCCTCTTTCTCGCTGTTTTCCACCTTCATAGTGTATTCATTCATACTCTTAAAAATTAATCAGAATACTAAGTTTCACTTCTACTGCGTGTGTACTCACACTCGATTCTTATAACCTAAACGTAACCTAACCTTACAACCGGGATCAAATGGAATGACAAAACAGTCACAGTGGGTCTCTTTAAGTTTTTCGCGTTTCGGAATCAACCGGAGTATATCTAAAAGCCGAAAGAAGTCTAGGCCGGCAACAGTGACGATCGAATTCCGACTGCCGATCTCTCAGCGATCACAGTTATTATTGGATTGTAATTTAGATATACCATTAGATACAATGACGTTACTTTGCACATCAGATACAGTGACGTCACTTTGCACCTAAGGTACAATGACGTCACTATGCCCATCAGAAACAGTGACGTCACTTTACACTTAAGGTACAATGACGTCTCTTTGCCCATCAGATAGTGACGTAACAAAATATTATAACAACGCTTTATAGTTCGATTAAAGTTATAGTTTCGCAAGTCGTATTTGTAACATTTGTAACGTGCTTTGCCACTGTGATCTAAACATTCAATTTTAGGCACTTCTTTCTATTACAAGTATATCTCTAAAATAAGTGACACGAAATATCTAACTTTTTTATTATATACAACAAATATCTCAATTTTTAAGGGATCTATAGTATTTGATTAGAAACGCGAAAAATATTTACTAAACATACTAAGGAAAAACTCCAGGCACTATAAAGACACACGAGAGATTGAAATTCGGGGCTTATAGCGTTCCAGAATATTCCCGAAAGTATTATAAATATCGCGTAGTAGCGTATTAACTGTCACAAAAACCGCCATTTCCGCAGAACTTTTATTTCTTTTGCAAGAAGTCTTGAGATAAATTCAAGGGTGGGGACCTTCTTATAAAGATGACTTTGAGAGAATGCTGTTATCTTAAGGCGTATATATATTAAAATTAAAACTCACAGGATTACTTGTTTATATTTTTAATTCCTGGAGTTGTTTTAGAGATAAATAGGGTTTATGTTCGTATAAATTATGCTCACAATTATAATTCTAAAGTACATTAAAATCATAATCTCTATCAATTGACCGAGAATTTTATGCAACTTTTTATATTTAAAGGAAATAATGAGTATAATATGGTCTAATTTATTTCTATCTAGAATCTATCTATATTATCTAGAACTAAAGTGTAAATATATTTCAGTCTAACGCCGATCTCCAATAACTTTTGAGTCAGTAAATTTATCAAATAACCATAATAAGACTTTTTATAGACCGTTCAATTCCATTCAATTTTTACGAAAAATGTTAGTTATTTAATACTAGCTCAAACGTTATTTTTTTTTTTTTTTTAGAAATGTATCCAAAGTAAAGTAAAAATGTTTTTTTTAGCCTATCCATACATACATGTAGAGTGGCCAATGTTAAAACAAGATTGTCTATAGTAGTACAAATTATGAAATGACCTTTAACTTGGCTGTGTGGTCTAGATACCTTTGCCTTTTCCTTAGGATGGAAAGAACAGGGATCGATGGGATTTTGGCGGGATTTTGAAATGTCATGTAGTGGATTTTACATTTTATTCATGATCTTGTGTTACTTGTTACTTTTATATTGTGTAAAATTGGTGGTGCTTTATGTAATATAGTTTGTTTATTGTGCATAAGTGAAGTGAATGGAAAACAATACCACAGAGCATGAATTCTGAGATGCCACAAAAAATCCCTGGAAAGTTGTAAAAAGGGAGCCACCATCTTGTTGGAACATAAACATTCACATTGAAATGATCGCACGACACTAACTTGTAATACTATTAACTACTCTACAATGGCAGTAATAATCTAAAAGATTGGTTGCCAAAAATAAAGATAAAAAAAAATAGGGACCAATGGGATTTTGGCGGGATCTTGAAATGTCATGTAGTGGATTTTATGTTTTATTCATGATCTTGTGTTATTTGGCTCTATATTTTGTAATATTAGTAAGTTAGATTTTTCAAAAATAATACAATACTAAGCACGTAAAAGAGAGCTAACTTTATCTGAGACTCAGTTACTAGAACAAACTAATAGGTGTTTCGCAACAGATTTTCAACTTCAAAGTAAGTAGGTGGTTTGCGTTAGGAAAACCCCTGCAACTACGCTATTTTATTATTATAGAGTTCTCAAACTCGAGCTCGGACTCCGTGTACTATCGAATCCAAGACGTTCAGTGCAAAGTGGTGATCATCAAAGTGTATTGTTTCGAAATAAGTACATACATAAAACGTACATTGCTTCTATCCAGTGGCGTGAATTTGGACATATAACCTAACATTTACTATATTTAAAAGTATATTATCTTAAACATCGCAAATAATTTTTAATGCTGAAGTCAGAAATTTATATATACAAACTGCGGACGGACGTTGTCCTGCCTCGATAATAAAATCCTAAAAGTCAACCGCAGCGTCACCTACCGGGTCCAATTGTGAATCTAAACCATTCTCGCATCCACTGGAACACGCACACAAAATTTCATCAAAAGCCGTTTAGGAGGAGTTCAGTGATATACATGCGTACAGAAGAAAATTATATATAAAGATTAACAGAGTTTACACTAGTCCTATAATGGACAAGAAATTCTTGTTATACGTCTATAAAAAAATATTATTTTATTAGTCAATTAATAATTGAAGCGACGTACAAAAAAATAATATAATATATATGATCTACTATGCATTGAGTATTTCTTTTTTTCGACCTGACCTAGTAAGGTTTTAACAGCATCACCGGACTACCTTTACATTGAGTATTTCCATCTTACTAAGCAGTTAGCTAACAATTGAAAAATTCAAATGACTCCTGGAAGTAATTAAATCCTTGTCCCCTGAATGGTCACGCTTAGATGACAATTTCTTTTGGTTTGTTATTATTGATGCTTAAATTTTATATTCCCTTGCAGCTTGACTGGCTACTGTCAGACAATACGCCTGTGACAACGCTGCCTGGTCTACGCAGGGTTCTGAGCAACGGCTCTCTGGAGTTATCACCTTTCCCTGCAGAGTATTACAGGCATGACGTTCATGCTACCACATACAGATGCAGAATAAAGTTAAGCAGCGGTTACGTTGTACTCTCCAAAAGCATACACGTGCATGCAGGTAAGATGCATTCTAATTCGTCTCAATCGGACTGAACATTAGTGTTAAAAATGAGCGAATATAGGTGTGGATCTCCTCCAATCAGTGATCATTGTTTTTGTTGCTACCGTCAAGTGAAAAAAATGGTATTGAATGAATCTCGAATGAATGTAGGCACAGATACTCGTCAACCGGCAACCCGGAGTTGCGCTGCTATCTTCAGTCTAAAAACACACACAATTGACTACTATAGTTATTACTTTTTATTAACAAGTATTTACAAAATGTCTTATTACAGGTAGGTGTAATTAAAAATTATTTAATGAAGGCGCGAGCGGACGACACGGGTGTCGCGTAGGCGTTGCGTGGCTTACTACTCGAGGAGCTCCGGCGCATCGGTCGCAGAGCGGCCGGCGCCGGCCCTCTTGTCGCGAGTGCACAATAACAACGCGCATACGCGGCGATGCTCGCAATGAATATTTAATTTTCATTACAAATAAAAATTATATTAGTTGTAGAATTATATTACATATCCATATATTAGAGATAGCCCACAATACTCCCCTCCAGAGGCCGTGTTCACGGACGATAATATTCTGGGAATTTAACATGTCGCCCGGAACGTGTTATCTGGACAGGATGTGGAGTTTGTTGGGGATAGTTGTGCAAAGGTATTGTGTCGCTTATTAGAATGTACGCTGGCTTAAGGCGATCTATGGATACTGTGACATCTTTGCCCTTTAATTTAATTTTGAAAAACTTAGTTCCTCTTTTAATAACTTCGTGTGGCCCTGTATAAGCAGGCTGTAGTGAAGCACGCAACGTGTCTTCTCTAAGGAATACGTGACTGCAGGTTTTCAACTCTTTATACACGAAGACCTTTTTCTGAGAATGATGTTGGGCTGGGACGGGACGAATATTTTCGGCGAAAGATTTTATACGAGCTGAAAAATCGGCAATGTCTGTTGTGTAGTATGAAGCATTATCTCCAAAGAATTCACCGGGTAAACGAAGAGGCTCCCCGTATACTAGTTCTGCCGATGAAGACTGTAAATCTTCCTTAAAACAGCTTCTAATACCTAGTAAAACTAGTGGTAATGATTCTATCCAATTTGGATCAGCATGACATGTAATTGCTGTCTTTAACTGTCGATGAAACCGCTCCACCATTCCATTACATTGCGGGTGGTATGCAGTCGTTCTCCTGTGACGGAAGCCAATAGATTTGGATAACTGTTGGAATAGCGCCGATTCGAATTGCCTACCACGATCAGTGACAATGTCAGTAGGACAACCGAAGCGGGCTACCCAATTACTCACAAATGCTTTGGCTACCGTCTCGGCTGTAATATCCTTTATTGGAATGGCTTCGGGCCATCGAGTGAAGCGATCAACGGCTGTTAAACAGTACCGGTAGTCATCGGAGGGTGGTAACGGGCCGATTAGATCTACATGGACATATTTAAAACGTTGTGAAGGTAAATCCAACGTGCTTAGAGGTGAAGAGACGTGACGGTTTACCTTTACGCGTTGACAAATCAAACAAGATTTAGACCATTCACGGCACTCTTTGCGCATACCGGGCCATACAAAGCGCTGAGCAATAAGTTTTATAGTGGCGTTAGCACCAGGGTGACTTAAAGAGTGCAAGGTGTTAAAAATATTTTTACGCAGATTTTTGGGGACGAACGGCCTGGGAATCGCTGTACTGACGTCGCAGTACACTTCGTTACGACTTTCGGGAATGTTCATTTTTGACAAACGTAAAGAATTATTTTCTGCGTCGGCGAGAAACTTCGCAAGTTCAGGGTCATGCTTTTGGGATTCTGCTAACACGTCTAAATCAACTGGTCTTTGTATTTCGTTGATTCGAGAAAGTGTGTCAGCAACAACATTATTACTCCCCGAAATATGCTGTATGTCGGTCGAAAACTGAGAGATAAAATCTAAATGACGAAACTGACGTGGACTGCAGTTACTTTTCCGTTCATGGAAAGCGTAACAAAGTGGTCTGTGGTCTGTGTATATGGTAAATGTGGAGGCTTCGAGCATATACCGGAAATGTTTGATGCTTTCGTAAATTGCGAGAAGTTCGCGGTCATATGGTGAGTATTTTACTTGTGATGGGCTTAGTTTACGAGTGAAAAAGGCCAGAGGTTGCCAGTCACCATTTTTATATTGTTGAAGGACCGCACCTATCGCCGTATCTGAGGCGTCAGTGACGAGTCCTAATTTAGCTTGAGTGTCTGGGTGTGCTAATAGAGCGGCATTGCATAAACTGCTTTTACAATCCTGAAAGGCATTCAGCGTATCTTCCTTCCACTCAATAACCTGATTAGGCTTGACTGATCCTGTAAGGAAAGCATGTAAGGGAGCTTGAATTTGGGCAGCTTTTGGAATAAACCTTCTATAGAAATTTACCATTCCTAAGAATCGCCTAAGCTCTCTTACGGTCTTGGGAGTAGGGTATTCTGAAATGGCCTGAACCTTACTTTCTAGAGGTTTAGTGCCGTTTTTAGATATGTGATAGCCTAAAAATGATATCTCTGAGGCTCCCAAGACACATTTGGCTGGATTAATGAGCACGCCATATTCCCTCATACGTGAAAAAAGCTGGCGTAAATGATTCTCATGGTCTTCTGGAGTTTTAGACCCTACTAAATAATCGTCCAAATAAGGATAGCAAAAATCTAGGCCACGTGTCATTTCATCTGCAAACCTTTGGAAAGTCTGAGCCGCATTCCGTAACCCAAAGGTCATAAATGGGAACTCGAACAATCCAAAGGGTGTGGTTATTGCAGTCTTGGGGATATCTTCCTCCGCAACTGGTATTTGGTTATAAGCCTTTACTAGGTCTATGGTGCTGAATATGGAACACTCGGACAGGCTATAAGCAAAATCTTGAATATGCCGTATCGGATATTTGTCTGGGATGGTTCTGGAATTAAGTTGTCTGTAATCGCCACATGGTCGCCAACCATTGTCTTTTTTGGACGCCAAATGCAATGGAGAAGACCAAGGGCTGTCTGACGGTCTAGCTGTTCCATTGGCAAGCATAGCCTCAAACTCTTTTTTGGCTATTACAAATTTGTCGGGAGCTAGTCTTCGTGGGGAACACGATACTGGTGGGCCTGGCGTAGTGCGAATGTAGTGTATGGTGTGGTGTTTCACAGGGCTTGGGGTACCAGATGGACGGGTTATTTGTGGGAATTCGTCTAAAATCTTATGATATCTAGTGTTACCATTTACTGATACTTTTACACTTGAAATGAGGCTATGGCTTACATCTAAAATAGCTGCAGTGCTAATATTGGTAAGGCTATCCATGAGTTTTTGTTTACCGACATCCACAACGAGACCATAATGTGCAAGAAAATCTACACCAATGATGGGTTTAGTAACATTAGCAACTACGAAACGCCAGGGGAAGTCTCGGCGCAAGCCTAAATTTAAATTTAAATGAATATAGCCGTACGTATCGATAGCTGAACCATTAGCAGCACTTAGCTGGTACGACGTTTTTGAACGACGTTCACGAAGTGCGGATATTGGATATACACTTATGTCACTTCCCGTGTCCACTAAAAACTGTTCACGTAAACGAAGGTCTGTAATGAACAGGCGACCCGACGAACCACGGCAATCAGGTGTCGCCATCATTGACTGCCCGCCGAGTTTCCCGCCTTGAAGTCGCAGGGTGGAATGCATCTTCTAGAGTTGACACCGAATTTATGATGAAACCAGCAAATCGGGAATTTTCGGTAGCTCGATTCTGAGCGTCTTGAAGATCGGCTCCGACGATTCTGTTCACGCCTTTCACGAGGTATCGGTTGGTGATTGACCTGAGTAGTCAAGGCAGCAACTTGCTTCGTGAGTTCGGTCACCTGTCGCGTTAGTGCTTCTAGTGACGCATATGATGTCGAAGGAGTTGTTACCTGGTGTACCTGAGGTGCAATATCGTGGACGCGATCAGCCAGTTCCGCCAGATCATCCAAGGGTAACGACGGTTGTGACGCCACTATTGGTTGCATGCTTGCAGGAAGGCGGTTGATCCAGATGGTTTTTAAAAAATCATCAGGTACTTTAGGTCCAGCTAGGTGCTGTAGGTGTCGAAGGAATTGTGATGGCTTTCGATTACCGAGTTCTTCGTGCATTAATAACTGTTTCACTTTATTTTCACGCGAAACCGAAAGCCGTTTAATGATCTCCGCTTTTAACCTACTGTAATCCGGTGGACCGGTCAAAATATCTTCTACCTCCGCCGCATACTGACGTTCCATATTTCCTAATATTACATAAAATTTGGTTTGCTCATCGGTGATCTTGTGGAGAGAAAATTGTGCTTCCACCTGCGCAAACCAGATGGCCGGTTTCTCAGGCCAAAACGGTGGAATCTGTAGTGGCACTGAGGGAGATGTTATTTCTGCCACGCGAGTAGCTCGTTTTGCACGCGGTTGTGTGTTCACATTTTTTTGTGAGTCCGTGTCACTGCTGCTGCTCATTTTAGGGGTCACCACTTTATAGTTATTACTTTTTATTAACAAGTATTTACAAAATGTCTTATTACAGGTAGGTGTAATTAAAAATTATTTAATGAAGGCGCGAGCGGACGACACGGGTGTCGCGTAGGCGTTGCGTGGCTTACTACTCGAGGAGCTCCGGCGCATCGGTCGCAGAGCGGCCGGCGCCGGCCCTCTTGTCGCGAGTGCACAATAACAACGCGCATACGCGGCGATGCTCGCAATGAATATTTAATTTTCATTACAAATAAAAATTATATTAGTTGTAGAATTATATTACATATCCATATATTAGAGATAGCCCACAACTACCTTTTTAATGTGTTATTATTTCAATATACTATGAAAGTCTTTAAACCTGCACCAATTCATGTAAATAAATCTCTTTGAAATTAATCGGAAAAGATTTTACACTTAATATTCTAGTTTTAAATTTAATTCTATTCGTTGATGTGCTCTTTAAAACAAACAACGGATTTATATAAATATCTTCACTTTTAAAACTATTGCTTATAATATCTATTTAATATTTTGATTTTATAATATGATAATACAATTATAATAACTCAATATTTAAGATACCACAGAATAAAGAGTTAAGAAATTTAACAAAAAAAATTTTTTTTTCGAACTTTCTACGCTATTATCCTAGTAAGGTCTTAACAGCTTCACCGGACTACTAAGGCGAGCGCTTAAGGCACTCAGCCGATTTTATTTGACAAATAGCTCACGGGTGCACGGCACACCTCGGCTTGGGCTGTTGCCTGACATATGCAATTCGCGACCTATTTGAGCTAACCTAAGCTAAGCTACATATTCATACTTATATGAGTTATTGAAACATATATGTGTAACAACAACAACAAAAGAAAACAAACAATGTTCTGCGATAAAGAAGTTTATGAGGTGATTTTTGCTCTACGACCAAATTTTATTATTTAACAATTAACATAGAAATAAAACATTTTATTATTCAACAAAACAGAAACGCATTTATAAAAGAATATTTTAAATATACCTACTAGAAACTTATGTATCGCGTATAAAGTGCATGTATAATATCTCTTCAAGTGACACATTCTATTAATATTCAATAGCACTCGCTTCTAATATGTACAAGCAATATATACGTCTAGTACGATAAAATATAAAGAAAATGTATCCATATTTGCAACAGATAATATTGAAATGCGATTTAGCATAAGAAAACTTACGCCTAACACGATATACACGTAAGACAGAATATTGTATTCTGTCAACCTTTTCAATGCTCTTGGGTGCAAATATTTTTCTTACGTTATTTAAAACGCAAATAAAATATTTTACAAACGGAATGAAGAATGTGTAATATAAATCATTATTTCATGGTAGCTAAAGATTTTGTTTACGTAAATTATACCGTGATCAAAATTTACGATTCCCCTGGAATTAACCAAATGAAGCGTGGATGAAAGCGATTTGTCGCCCACAATTAGGAGGGTACTACGAAGAAATTCACCGTTTGTGTAAAAGGGATTATATTGTAATTCGTAGTCAGCAGCCTTTTAATTGTGTGCCTAACTGAAGTGCTGACCTGAAATAATTAACAAAGATTTCTGTTCTTATTCCCGAGTATATATTTTATTGTCTTTTGAATTAATATTTCTGCGTGACGAACATAATCTGTGTATACTATACGTGTATCCCTTTTGTTTATACTCAGGATTACATCATTTGATATACTGCTTTCGAAATTAATATATATTGCAATTTATGACAATAAATATGTAAACATTTGACTACGTGAAAGAGAAATTCTATAATCATCATCATTACTTAGTATAAAACAAATTCCGCTACCGCGTCTGTCTGTCTGTCTAAACTCAAAAACTACTGCACGGATCTTCATGCGGTTTTCACCAGTGCATAACGTGACTCATGAGAAACATTTTGGTATATAATTTGTCAAGGATTGTTTTATAATCAGGGTGGAACAACGTCTGCCGGGCCCGCTAGTTTCTATATACAATGAACACTCTCGATCCGTCCCTTTAAAAAAATTAAATCTTAACACATTTATAATGGACCAGTTATTAGATATTAATTAATTTAAAAATGTCAACATATGTACTACGAATGCTAAATTGTACTTGAGTTTTTGATTTTATTTTATTTATCTGTCTCCAGTTTCATTCACGAAATCATGACCCTAACTATTTTCATTACCAGATTATTGTAAATAGTTTATCACTACATCAATTGCAAGTTTCTATATGATATCCTACTAACAGAATAATTCAAAATAATATCTGAACAACGTAATAAAATGACTAAAGATGTTAAAAACGTAGTAGCTATTCAGAAGTCGTACTCAATTTTTACAAATGTATTCTTATCACGAGTTCAAAGTGGTAATGGATACTTGGCAAAGAGGGACTTGGAAAAATAACATTTTCTGAGAACACGTCGTATGTCTTCACGGTAAAACTACCGAATTGGTTTTTATGAAAATTGGCAGGATATAATACCACATGTATTTGAAAATATATTTTCGATCCCATTTAATTCCTTTTGAAATTGTAATGTAATCTAAATAGAAGAGTTTAAAATGGAACTGTTTGTGGCTCAGACGTTGTTCTTCACAACAACGAGACTCCAATTACTAACATAATCCTCCTTTCTGTGTAGGAAAAGTTCGTAATAAGGACCATAATATGTCGACAATGTACTCTAGCCTGGTTTTCTAAGACCCAATTTAATGTTAAGTTGAAAACCTGTCTCCAAACAGATATCGCTGTATTTAAATAGCTTAAAAGCGTCTCATTTCCAGGTTACCTGTAATTTAAACTTACCCCGCATAGACAAGATTACAGTCAAACACTATCGATTAGTCAGTTCCCCCTTTTAAATTTAATTTTAGAAAGAACTGAAATACTTATTAATTGGGTCTGATCTACCACTAATAATTATTTGTTTTAACTGTAACATTAAAATATGGTAACACCACGGCCAAAACTATCTTTTGCGCTGCTCTGTTCTAGTCTGTAGAGTTCTATTGTTTGTAACACACAGTGACACACGAAGAATTCCAACACAGACAGATTGCAACGATGATGGGTCAGTGGTTAGCGTATTTCGGATACAATGTCGATCGACGTAAGTTGGAATCCTTGCGAATGAGCCGCAGCTTTCAGTGAAGGAAAATATAGTGCTGAAACCATAAGATTATTGTAGGGTTTTTTCTAAGCTTACCTTACCGTCACGCTGATCACCAAGCACCTTTGAGTGTGTTCTGCACTTGAGAGCTAATCCTTCTAGCTTTAGCATGCTTTGCATTCGAGGGCTCCGGAGCGGAGCCATCCAAAATGTTGGTGAAAAATTACAGTCACCGACATTTTAAATAGCTCCGCTCCGATACCCTCGAGTGCAAAGGGTTAATATCTTGAACAATATCGTCATTTCACATTAAGTGAGACTAAAACCGGTAAAGTATGCAAAACAGACCTCAGGAGTGATATCCTTTTGAGTGCAAGCTTGTTTGTTCCTTTGTTCACTAACAATTATTTATATTATCTTCTTTGTTATAGCCATAAGTACACCGTGGGAGGTCCACGTACCAGACGAGTATGTGATAGTTGGCAACGCGGCTGTGTTGCGATGCGTCGTACCACCTCACTGCGCCGATAGAGCAACAAATACCGAATGGTTTACTGATGACGACATCAGTGTCTTCCACTATTTAGGTAACATTACTGTAACTTTACCTATGTTGTTGATTAACTACTTTCTAGTTATTATTATTGTGTGTAGTGAAAGCTCTTTTGGCACGTTAGGGAAACATTTTCGTTACGCATTACGCGTTAAACGTAAGGTCTGGGTCTAATAGTATGTAAAAATAAGTAAATATATGGTTAAGTATTTATACTACGGGACTTCGTATAGTATGTATTTTTTTAACATTGTCATCTATACATATAATACAAGGATATGGGAAGAGATCTGTACATTAAAAAATTATAGAAAAATACTCTGGGGGCTTAGAAACAATGACCGAACACATTTACGTGGTTTTTGAAATATTTGTCTGTCTGTCGATCTGTCTGTCTGCACTATGTACGGCATTCACCCAAAAAGTTACTGGACGGATTTTGACGACATTCGGTATGGTAATAGTTTACACACCGGTATAACATATAGGACATATTTTACGTATATAACACATTGCTATATATATATATCTTACTTATAAGGAAAGACAAAAGAGAAGACATTTACGCAAGAACGGGGGGGGGGCGCATTTTGAATAAATCTGATACTGATCTGAAATCTGATTATAATACATAATACGGGTTGTATTATGTATATGATTTTATCAATCATTGTTTTTATAATTGAAATTTCACGCGGACGTGGTCGCTGGCACAGCTAGTATATATAGTATACTAGTATATAGTTTCACTTCCTCGGCGTGTATACACCGCTACACCAATTATCTTTTTCTCTACATATTTTTTTTTTTTTTTTAATTAACTAATGCAATTTATCAGTAAACACTACTTTAAAATGCAGACAGTAGAATCAGAAAGCGTTTAAAAACAAAACAAAAAACCCATATGAACGCCGTTGAACAGAATTGAGACTTTTAAATGTTGCTGACTCGAAACCATTATTCCTATGGTTTCCTTTCTCGAGCTACTCGGTTTAACGAGTCTTACTCGAACTGCTCGGTACTGCACAAAAATAACTTGAAAATGCTAAGTATCAACTTTAATACGCATTTCGTTGCACTCTCTTTTACGTATTATTTTGTTTTCCGTAACAAAATATATGTTTTTTTCTTTCCTGTTATGTTATAATATAAAGAAATGGGATCGAATCAAAGAAATAAGTTTTTCTTTTCGTCCAAAATGTTCGCAGATTGTTAAAAGATAGTTTTCGTTCGACAAAAGACTCGCTTTCGTTTATTTAGTTTGCTTTCTGCTTTGTTAAAAAATATAACTTTCTTACAACATATTTGGTGTAGTCATAGATTTTATTACAGAGTAATTTGATACATTAATTTTATTAAAAGGGAAATCATATCTGAAAAGTTACATAAAAGTAATATTTTCATCACATAAAGTCTTACATTTTACTATATACAAGCTACGTCCGTGACTCCGTCCACATGGAACCTTATGTCAAAAAACAGTGACTAATAAAATCATCTAAATGTATTAAGTCCATTTACTTATCTACTTTTCTCTCATACTTAAGTCGCGTCTCTCATGAAAATTACAATAACTTTTTATAGATTAAACCAATTTTAATGAAACCAAGACTAAAAAATGTTACTCGAGGATATGCTTTATAACTTTATTGTGAACGCAGTACTTTCGCCGTTATGCGTGTTCAAACAAACAGACAGACATTTCTCAAAATGTATTTTATCACTTATTCTAAGACACCTGCATCATTTTTTTTTTCACAATATAAAAAGTACAGACGAACAAGAAGAAGATAAATTTGTTGTTATAATAAATACGTAGATTAGAAAATTCTTTACAATCTTTATCTTATTACATTTTAAATTTGATCACCATAAAAGTACTGCGATGTAATTTCGCTGGAATTCAAGACGGGTCTCAAGGCGCCAGTCAAAAACTAAATTCGTTACACGGATCTCTAAGCGACTGTAAAATGATAACTGAATTTCAAAATTCAGCAGCGGAATGCGCTTAATATTTATTGTTTGACAGTAGCGTAGGGGTTTAAGTGAAGTTACCTATGTTCGTAATTCAGCAGCGGAATGCGCTTAATATTTATTGTTTGACAGTAGCGTAGGGGTTTAAGTGAAGTTACCTATGTTCGTGTTCTTACAAGTGGGTTACGTCCCTAGGGCCGAGATACCACCGTCTAGACGATGGCTCGCTGTACATAAGCGCCGTGAGCCCAGACGACCGGTACAACCGGTTCCGGTGCCGGATCCGGGACCGGATAACCGGTAATATCTATAGAAGTCAGTATTTTGGTAAGTACCTGTATAATATATTAGTAAACAATAATCAAAATCCTTACTCGCTAACTCTGTAGCCAGAAACACTAATAACTTCGCTCATTTCCATAACATCACCTGTATGATAAAATATTATTGTTATATGTACTTGAGATCTTTTTTGGAAGCAAGAAAATATTAAAAATAAAAGAGTGGATATGTGCTCATAACCGCACGATAGAAGTGAAAACTTATCAATAAATACATGCTCATAAAATTCATACAGATTCACCAAAGTTTAGATAATACTCAAATACGCCCAATATATATACTTGAAATATTACACTGATTATATACAATACGTACTTCACATTTTTTGTATTGTAAAAAAAACGTAATTACTGCAAGAATCTATATTTGTCAGACAGTAAATATGGATGATTACGATTGGAGCCGAGTATACACGATTCAGCGTCACCGGCCCGAGCGCGTTGAATCACTTTTATTCGCATTTTTATGCACATAATATAAGTTTTCACTTCTCTAAAGATAAATAACGAGATGGCTTTGTTCCTGCAGGTCATATAATAGTGACAGAGCCTAAAGGTGGTGTGAGACCGCGCGTGGCCGTGGAATCGCATTCCCGTCGTATTCCAGTCGGACAAGACGTTCGGCTTCCGTGCACTGCACACGCGTGGCCCGTACCAACTTACAGGTAAAATAACAACCCTAATTTCAGTTGAGTTCAATAAAAAGATATACAACATAATCAACTAAAAAGAAAAAATCGAGGCAGTCATAAGGACTACCGACAGAAGTGAAAACTCAAAACAATGAAATAGCTATGTTTTGATGAATTAAAATATTTAAAATTTAATAATTTGTATATTGAAATCATTAACATTATTCTTTTTATAGCTTTTTTGTAGAGCGTTCAATTTTATATACGAAAATGATTTGAGCTACCCTTTTTGATGAGCCATTAAAGGGTTATAAAATTTTAAACTCAAAAAACAAGCTTTCCCATGTCAAACATACGGGAAATTTAAATTTAACAAGCGGGATATCCTAATATCTGAATATTAAAGGCTGTGGTTTTCACAAGATTTTTTTTCATAATTTCCAACAGTATTTTCGTTATATTAAAAAAAAAAATGTCATTTTTTTTAATCAGTGTACATAATCAAGTAAGATACCAAAAATAAGTATAATAAACTATATATCAAATATTAATGTAATAATAATAATTTATAATGTAAAAAAAAAATAAAAAGAATACATACCGACAGTTAACCTCAAATCTATAAACCTACTTAAAAAAACTTCATAATATAAAAAAACACTATTAGATATATATATATACATATATTTATTAATATATTATCACCATTACACATTACTCATGATAAAGATTCATTAACCACAAAATATAATTTAAAATCACACACAAATACACATGTATATTTTTTATGTATGATTTTATCTCCATGATATAAAACACGTGTTGCATATTCATATTTATTTAAATAACTACCTTGAATTTCGTTTAGTTCTCATGAAAACTTGTCAGACAATTACTAACCAACTTCACAGTGTCGCTTTTAGATGTCGGTGTGCGCGCGCATTGTATAACTTCACTCTTATCATTTCTCGTAAAGGCGCCAATAGAAGTATAATTTAAAAAAATCAAAATACTAAAAGAAAGTACACATAGAGAGTCTATACAGAATGTTGTGCTATCGAATTCATTTAATAAGTTATAACAAAGAAAGTTATTATATCCACTTTCTTTTTACGTTTTTATTAACTTCACCAAATATAAATGATCTTATTTTTATATATATATTACTAAGTCAAAGTTATATCGAGCAATCGGTGTTCGTTAAGAAATATACTATTCAATTGTTATGCACTAAGAATCAAATATTTACTGCTAAGATATAATAAAGCTGTTACCTACTTTGACCACGTATAATTTAGCAATAAAATATTTATTTAGTGTAAAAATGCACAGGTGGCGCGTCCGTTTCTGTACAATGCTTCTAGTTTATTATATTTGAGTAAAAAAAATGTTATTTTAATATTACAAACTTTCATTTTATTTATGTTTATAGAAAAAAGGTTGAACTCTGCAGACACCTATGCATGTTTTTTTTCAAGTGTCATAATATACAACATTAATTAATAATAGTAAATTTTATTTTAGTTTTTAGTGTATTTCTGATCATTCAAAATATTTTTCAATCATAAAGTTCCACAACTACTAATGTATTTGGGTCATTCCATGTCAAATCGACAAATTTTTTACCTGACCCCCTTTGATTTCGCTGAAAATTTTCTATCTTTTTCTACCCCCCGAAAGTTATTTTTCAGAATTTTTTCAAATTTTTTTTCCCGACTCAAAAAAGTTATGAATTTTTGAAAAAAACCGCTCTTTTATTTTTAAATTGCCAGAACTTTTTCAAAAATTGACAATTTGGGAACTTTTTTTTTTCAAAATTTTTGTTTTTAAATGTAGTTTTCGAAAAAAAATATGAAAAAATTTTCAGAGTCCCAGATATATGAAATATTTTAGTTTTTTTGAAAAAACCGTAATTTTCTCAAAGTCCGACCGTTTTTTTTTTTTTTTTTTGCTCTATAAATACTTCAACTAATTCTGCAATGATCCCCGTTAATCAAAAGATGTGACGACAGTCGCTTCTAATTTTTTTTCTTGATTATAAAAAAACTTTTGTTGAATTTTTGCTGATTTTATATAACTTTATTATGAATTTTTTTTTATTTCCTCGTGAAACCTCATAAGTTGAAAAATAAAATTTTATTGGAGAATTTCAAGTGATTATCGTCCAAGAAATTGTTATTTTTAAAAAAAAAAAAATTTTTTTCTCTCATTGACGTTATTTTTTTACTCTTATGGACGTTTTTTTTTTGGTACTGAAATATGACAACTTCAAAAATACAATGGGTTTAAAAGTTACCTCCAGTTGATACAATGTGATAATTTAAGAGCTATCGATTGTCGGTAAAAAAGATATCATCTACATTCCATATTATTTAAATGAAATGTAGATGATATTTTTTTTACCGACAATCGATAGCTCTTAAATTATCACATTGTATCAACTGGAGGTAACTTTTAAACCCATTGTATTTTTGAAGTTGTCATATTTCAGTACCAAAAAAAACATCCATAAGAGTAAAAAAATAACGTCAATGAGAGAAAAATTTTTTTTTTTTTTAAATAACAATTTCTTGGACGATAATCACTTGAAATTCTCCAATAAAATTTTATTTTTCAACTTTTGAGGTTTCACGAGGAAATAAAAAAAATTTCATAACAAAGTTATATAAAATCAGCAAAAATTCAACTAAAGTTTTTTTATAATCAAGAAAAAAAATTAGAAGCGACTGTCGTCACATCTTTTGATTAACGGGGATCATTGCAGAATTAGTTGAAGTATTTTTAGAGCAAAAAAAAAAAAACGGTCGGACTTTGAGAAAATTACGGTTTTTTCAAAAAAACTAAAATATTTCATATATCTGGGACTCTGAAAATTTTTTCATATTTTTTTTCGAAAACTACATTTAAAAACAAAAATTTTGAAAAAAAAAGTTCCCAAACGGTCAATTTTTGAAAAAGTTCTGGCAATTTAAAAATAAAAGAGCGGTTTTTTTCAAAAATTCATAACTTTTTTTGAGTCGGGAAAAAAATTTGAAAAAATTCTTAAAAATAACTTTCGGGGGGTAGAAAAAGATAGAAAATTTTCAGCGAAATCAAAGGGGGTCAGGTAAAAAATTTGTCGATTTGACATGGAATGACCCATTTATTATATATATATTACTTATCTTTTATATACAAATTTATTCTATACGTGTGTATGTCACTGAACTCCTCCTAGACGGCTGGACCGATTTTGATGAAATTTCGTGTGCGTGTTCGAGTGGATCCGAGAATGGTTTAGATTCACAATTGGATCCGGTAGGTGGCGCTGCAGTTGAATTTTAGATTTTTTTTATTATCAAGGCAGGTTAACGTCCGCCGGTACCGCTAGTCGTACTGTATTTGTTGTTAAAGTAATTGAAGAAACTCAACTGTTATATTACTACTTTCAAAATGATTTTGTATTTGATAATATTATAAACATTAAATAAAATCGTTTTGATATATTTTCTCTGTGCTTTTTCTGGTTAGGTAAAAAACGTCACAAACAGAAATCCACCAACGGTAAACTAAAGGACGGCTAAGCTAAGCAAAGAAAAGCCACATTCCACAACATTTTCCAACATAACTGAAAGGAAACTTAAAACCATTGATTTAACTTTAAAAACTTTATTTTTATACCTCCTTTAAAGTTGACTCGTTTAAATAAAAACGTAGCTCATTAGTTTGCAGTTAAACGACTCAATTTTAAGTTATCGTAATTTTAAGTTATAGATTACATATTTTTTATGTCTTGAACTGATGCCAAGTTTAACTACATTATTTGACCATTTCACTCCTAGATCTTTCAGATTCACTAAGTTTTTGATGGAGTTATCAAAAATTAAATGGACTGTTATCTCTCGACTTTCACAAGGATAATTTACGATTATACTAGAAAATAATTCTGATTTCACTTGAAAATAACATCAAAATTTCATAATCCCACGCGACATCGTTCGCATCAACTATCAAGATCAATCTGCCTCGTAAAGTCCAAAATTACATTACAACACCTTTGAAAATTTTCGTAACCTTTATATCTCTATATGATATCTACTTTGGTTTTCGCATGTTATGAAAATTTTGAGTAATGTAAATAGCTTTTCATAATATAATCACGGAAGCTCTGACGCGGCTATATTCTGTAAGAGGGCCGTTGGGGCGTCGGCAGGTTCAGAAACGTAGTTAGCATAAAATTTATGACATGGCGAACTTTTTTGGGTTCGGCAAAAACGGGGACTGTTTTGTCGGGCGGCACCGAGCCGTTTTCACTTCATTAAAATCCTATCTAACTAAAGGCACTCAGTTTTGGGATTGTTTTGAATTAAGTTTATTCTCTTAATTCAAATCTACGTCTATATTATATTACAAATATATTTCTAAACTAGTACATCCCTGTGATTTCGTTCTCGTGAAAATAGTTTCACCAGAATTGTATTTTAACTCAATTCACTATGGATTTGTTTTTTACTTATTATAACTGTTATACCTTCGTATTTTTTTACCGATTTTAAATGTAAAGCTCTGTTAAATGTTATCATTTCTAAATAACACCTACGGAAACGCCTAATAATACAGAGCCTAGATTACACTCTGATAAATCTTCTATGCACCAGTAATAGGCTCACTAAAATCGACTATATAATAACACTTCAATACCTAAAGTACTCTTTTAACGTGGGGTGATCCTACAGAAGACCCTCACTATTTTGGGGGAAAGTTAGGTAGTGTCGGACTGTCGGTAGGACGACTAAAATCCAACCCAACTAATAGCCGCGGGTTCACATGAGCATGTTTCGCGACACCCCGGCGCGAAGGCCCAACGCGAACGCAAAGCTGTCCACTGACCAAGACAGCCCGGTCGACCTGTCTCCCCATCCACCGAACCAGTGCCATAGAAGGTCAGGTCCTCCACCCCTACCCTCATCGTCTCGATTTAACAGTGAAGATGTTCCCAACAAACGCCGTCCGTCCGTGTTTTTTAACCAAGTTATCTCCGCTGTAACTTTTATACGTGGTTCTCTCCCACGGTAAATTTTTTACGTGGTTTTCTCGCACGCTAATTTTAAAAAAGATTTCTCCCTCCACCGTCTGATAACCGAGGTAAAGCAGGCTCGTCGTGATCCCATAGCCTGTCTCCTCTGATAAGTAGAGAGATACCGCGAGGTGCGTTGTCTGTCAGGCCATAAACACTGATAGTGTACTGGGTATCTACCCCCAAGAGTGTTTATCGGCTCTGCTACCTAAATCTGCAGTGTTCCACGAAACTATTCACGGCTACGATTCTACCCCTGCAAATCAGATATAGAAGTACCTTATCAGGCTTGCTTAACCCCTATCATCTAAAGAACCAACCAACCAACCAAACATAATCACTGAACCTAAAAATCAACCAAATATTATGCTCTCAAATAAAATATGACAAATTAGTAAAAGTAATCAAAACATAAGATGACTATCAAATATGGTTCAATTAGTGTAAAGTGAATAAATACATAAATATATTGTATAGACCTTTATGAATAGGTTGGAGTTTCAAACGAACGTTACCGTGATTCTAAGAAGCTGGTAATGTTTATTCAAATAACCACACGGACTGAAGGCGGATCGATGGACCATACAACGACGAAACTTGCGCTACACTTTGTATTTATCTTGTCGTGTTTAAGTTTACTCTTGGAAGCTTCCACAGTACGTGTAGATTTAATATATTGAAACACTTCGATATAATTAAATATGCAGTAAATTATTTTTACTCCTCTTTGCATGTCATATTTTTGAAGTTATACTTCTTTTGGCGCGTTAGGGAAAAATGATGAGAGTAAATTTTTACGATGCGCGCGCACACCGTCACGAAAAACCGACACCCCGAAGTTAGCTATAATCAACATTTTGTTACTCTATATTTGTTATTTGAATTTCTTTGTATTAAAACTTTCAATGTATTAAATACCTTTTTTCTATTGTTAGTGTCGTTTTTTCTACAAACGTAGAATAAGGCGAATGATAAAATGTTTGAAAAGATTTTTATCTTGTTACGCCAAAGAAGTATAACTTCTAACGCGTGTACATAAGTACACACACACATTTTTCAGCAGGGCATGACAAAATGACTGCATTTTATCTGATGATATACACAAATGTATTATAAGACCTATCGCCAATTGCTGGTCTCATATCTTATATCATCCTTCAAGCATCTCGATTGCTGTATATACCCTTGCTGATTCCGAAAGGCGATTTATTAACGTAAAAGTAGTAACAGAGTCACAGAGTTATCTCCGTGTGGTTGATGTTAATGATTCAGTCAGATACAGATAGATACTTTACCATCTACATAGGTACATAACTAGAACAAACAGACAAATGAACTTACTTTCGCATTTACAATATCAATAAGGATATATATGTAAAGTACAGAAAAGTCGACATATTTTAATGAAGTCATAATTAAGAATTTTCTAGTCCTTATATAAATATAATATAGTGCAGAATTGTACAGGTTAAAAGTATCTACGAAAAGTCCGTGATAGCATATATTTTCTACGTAGGGATAACTCACAGTAATCATCTATTTCATTACATAGTATAAAAAGTCCCCTATCGCGTCTGTCTGTCTGTCTGTTCGCGATAAACTCAAAAACTAGTGAATGGATTTTCAAGCGGTTTTCACCAGTGGATAAAGTGATTCATGAGGAACGTTTTGGTATATATTTTGTCAAAATTTTTTTTATAATCAGGGCGGGACAACGTCTGCCAGGCCCGCTAGTATTTTCATATTTTGAAAAAAAAAAAGATTATTTATATATGCTATTTTGATTAATATTATATAAAGCCTTATCCTATTAAGTACTTTAGCTACGTTAGGCATTTAATTTCGATCGTAATTGTGCTTTACCGCATTCTTTTCAATGAGTATCGTAGAAGATATCACAAATTTAAAATTACACGCAACGAACAAAAAGTAATATAATAAATCTAAGTCGTTTAAAAACTTATGACGCCACACAAGTACACAAGGTTCATAGCAACCATGCGAATCCGAGGCAGGTCGCTAATTTTATTTATAACTAGCTGCACCCGCGACTTCGTCTGTGTGGAAGCCTATGTAAAAAACAGTGATTAATAAAGTCATCTGAATGTATTTAGTCCATGTACTTGTCTACTTTTCTCGCGTACTTACGCCGCGTCGTCATTAAAACTACAATAACTTTTAATAGAGTGGACCGATTTTAATGAAACAAAGACTAAGTTACTCCCGAGGATATGGTTTACGATTTTCTTGAGGGTTTATTGTGAACCCAGTACTTTAGCAGTGATGCGTGTTCATACAAACAGACATTTCTAAAAATGATTGAAATGTATTCTATTACTTATTCCTAGACCCCTGCAACAATTTTTTTCACGAAAATCGAAAATGTACAGGACACGTTAAATTTACATTCTTATTATATGTATAGACTAGCTGTACCCGCAGCTCCGCACGAGTTTTTTAAAATCGTATTAAAGAATTATAAAATTGTGAGATTATGTACAATTATAGAAATGCTCTTTAAAAACAATTGTAAGTACGACGCGCACGCCACCAAAAGTAACATGTAACGTATACATTAGATATATAAATACAAAGAGCGTGCCAAATGAGGTTTGTCATCAGCAACATATTTGGAACCTTAACCCACCATATAACTACCTCAGTGCTCTCTTACACTGTATAAGGAACTAATGAAACAATAACTTAACATATTATTATAAAGATTTACATTTACGTTACATTTAATATACATTGCCATTATTATAATTAAGATTTTGTGACTATACAAAAAATAAACGCTTGTCTGTTCCGCAAGAAATTGTATTATGGAACTCTTTACGTAATACGTTTATAATCTAAGACCTTATTAGGAAGACCTCTATATCATTAAAGTTATTGATAATTATAATGCCAAATTGTAAACAATAAGCTGATAATTATTTCTCTTATTAAAAATTAAAAATGAGTTGAAATCTTGCTAAATTTCATGCAGACAATGTCGCGAGTAACAGCTAGTCCAAAATAGAATTATCTCAATTACTTTTTATAAGGTTCGCTATCTGCCAGTGAAAGTCCCGTGAAAATCATCTACCCGTTTTGGAGATAGTACTGCGGGCGAAGCCACGGTTAACAGCTAGTATAAACTAAAATTGCTTGAATTTCTTTTTATAAGGTCAGATATCTGCCAGTGAAAGTTTCGTGAAGATCGGTGGAACCGTTTTGGAGATAGCACTGCGGGCGAAGCCAGGGTTAACAGCTAGTATAAACTAAAATTGCTTGAATTACTTTTTATAAGGTCAACTATCTGCCAGTGAAAGTTTCGTAAAGATCGGTCGAACCGTTTTGGAGATAGTACTGCGGGTGAAGTCACGATGAACAGCTAGTCTAAATTACTTGCTATGATGTCTGCTATCAGCTGGTGAAAGTTGCGTCAAAATCGGTCCAACCGTTTTGAAGATAGCATTGCAGACGAAGTCGCGGTTAATAACTAGTCTAATTTAGAGTAGCCTAAGTAACCCGCTATAATTTCAGCTATCTGCCAGTGAAATTCCCGTCAAAATCGATCCAGCCGTTTCGGAGATTACCCGGAACAAACAGACAGACAGACCGACAAAAATTTAAAAAATTGCATTTTTGTTATCAGTGGCGTGTATACTTTTGTACCCAATCAGTAAAAAAAATATATTTTGATATTATATACAGACACTTCATTTTTATTATATGTATATAGATAGATATAGATAGACAAGATCTTTCACATGCGTCATTACACAAAAAGTATAGGTATTTATTATAATGCTCCTCCATACGTCAGTATTATAAAACATACTGATTACTGAATGACAATAAAAATCAACCTGAAAGGACAATTATAAAAAGCGGAGAAAAATTCCAAATATATAAACGAAATGATACTTTCTCGCAAGAATGTATGTCGTTGGAAATAATACATTTAGACTATAAAGTGTACTGTTAAAGTTCAGGAAAATGTTATAAAATGCAAATACCTCTGTCTAGTTCAACTTCTCTAAAGCTGTTCTGAAAGGGTTTCGACCGAAGTTATATCACAAACGTAAGATACTGTTACAACTGTTTGGTATACGATAATCCGTTTACTGTTTTCAAATAAAATGTTATAAATAAAATGTACATATATCTTTTAATATCTTACGCCATAAAAAATACAGTCTTTATTACTATTTCTCTGTGTAAATAATAAAACTAAAAAGAAGAGTGGGTGAATTAAGGGACTTCAGTATTTTGCTGCAACAATATTTATTCGAAACCACTTCAACCAGAATTACCTATCTCCTAACTGAAAGCTATACGTCACGTAGGGCACATACATTTCATCTCCGGCCTTTGTTCTCAATTGATTTAACTATCAGATACATTTATCTGATTTTCGTGATCATCATTTGCCTTTATCAGTCATTGCTGAATATGAAACTTTGACTATATAAACTCCTTTACTATAAGCACGTACGCACATAAAATTATACAGGTTTTACGACGCTGACTCTTGTGTTTTTTTGGATTTAGTTTTTTCATTCAATATCACCTAATATGATACTACACTATACTGCGTTATCCAGGCGACCATTAGAAATTACCGAAGACTCAAGCTATTTGTAGCATTCAAACCCATGTCTACAACCTAGGTATACTTCAGTTTATTTTTTTACTATGTGTGAGATTATTGTTCTAGATTAAGTATACAGTAAAATTGCCGTTTTGTACTTACAAATCGATACAATTTTTTTGTAAGATAAAATATATTTATTTTATCAAAGTATTTATCTTCATTGTTTACACATGTCTGCCATGCAATTGGAGGATTATTTTAAAAGTTTGTGAAAGAATTCTTTCGACCTTGCACTCTATAAACTGTGTAAATGCATTTTGTACTGACCTGGGATGAAAATTTACCGTTGTGTAAAAATGGTAGTCTGTTAGGTCGAACTCCGGCAAGTACGAAGGATGACGTCTCATTTCTAGTTGCAGCTCTTGTAGTTTTACAACTGTTTCTTGAGTAGTATCAAGTCTTACGTCACCGTAGAGCAGTAATGGTGAAGGTTAATTGACAGGTCGGGGCTGGTTTAATGCAAATTTTGTCATCATTGTTCAGAGCTCTGCACAGTATGAATCGATATTACGAGCAGTTTCCGCTACATTAGTCCCACGTACATATTCGAAAATAAGTCTGATTTTCCCTTTACCGATCTGAAATTTAGAAGTCAAATGCAAAAAGAAATGGAAGTCGACCAAACAAACTTCTTTTTAAATTAACCAAACTACTGGTGCGTTAAAACGGCAATTTAATTTGTAAACCACTATTATATATATATTAGGGTGTGCCAAAAAAAGACGATATTTCTATTTTGTTCTCACCTCAAAATATCTTAGATGTCCCAACAAAACCCCTGTTAAAAGCAGAGCTCAAAATTCCAATTCTAAGAGGTTCGCCGTCGAACTTAAAGTTTTTAACATGGTTTTTATTACTTTTTTGACAAACTATGATAAAATTATATTAAAAAAAACCAATGAATGAACCTTCTTTATTATTAAACTTGCTACAAAGAATTGCCTTGAGTCCAATTTCTATCTTAAATATTTGATTTGTTATATTATATAGCTTTGAAATTAATAAATAATTTGGTACAAATTTATTAACACATCAAACTTGCAAGAAAATTAAGTAAAGTGTTTGATAATATCAAACCACAAAATTTCAAAATCAATATATTTTATAATATTGTTGAAAAATCATAAAAATATGACTAATTAAGTCTGTAAATTTTATGGTTTGATACTACCAAAAATCTTACTGACCTAATTTTGTTGCAAGTTTGATGTGTCAACAAATTTGCACCAAATTATTTGCGAAATTTCAAAGCTATATAACAAATCAAATATTGATGATAGAAAATCAACTCTACAGAATTTTTATAACAAATTTAATAATAAAAAAGGTTCATTCATTCGTTTTTAATAAAAATAATTTTGTCACAGTTTGCAGGACAAAAAAGTAATAAAAACCACGTTTCCCATGTTATTTATATGGAAAAACTTTAAGTTTGATGGAGAACCTCTTAGAATTGTAATTTTGAGCTCCGCTTTTAACAGGAGCTTTGTTGGGACATCTCTTGAGATATTTTGGACTGAGAGCAAAAAAAAAATATCATCGTTTTTTGGCACACCCTAATATATATATAATTTCTTACAAAGCTGCCATGCGTAAAAAGATACGTATTATGCCCTGGAGTACTAGTGGCCTCTCGCATCTGCCTTTGTGTCTTTATAAATGATGACACTATACCTTGTTTCTGTGCAACTCTAACAGTTTATGCAACTCACATCGAAATAGGTCTCCATTGGCAGAATACTTTTCAACATACTTGACACTTATCATTATATTTCGGCCAAATTTTTAAACAGTATGTAATAAGTTATAGCTTATTCTGATATTGTATAAATTATGCTACTGTACATTTTGATCAAAATATGTTAGTTTTTTTTGCATGAAAGTCTAACAAACGCCTCTTTATCCTGGCAAAGTGTCTCGTCTTGTATGAATAAAGTAATATGGTAGTATTTCCATTTTTTATTTACTTCTTACAAGACTTAGTTGTTATCTAAAAAAAATTGCTTCATTTAATATAAATTGAAAAGGAACTACAATTGTTATAAGTACTACGCATTCAACGATCCCATAAAGAAGTGGGGTAAGATGCGTGGTGCGCACGTAGCATAACTCAGACAAAATCGCGGGTATTAGCTGGTTTACAATATTAATAGGAATATAACGTTGGGTACAATATTTATGGGTAATACGTTCGATACGACGATCATAAAAGAAGATTATAATATTATATTCCATTCGTATCAAAAGCTCTAAACTTTTATCAGATATGTTGTAACCAAAATTCCCCGCTTCAATCGCAAAAGATGTAAACCTATGTATCATAAATGAAATATTCTAGTGTCTGCCTCCTTATATAAAAAAGTAGTCACTGTAATTTAAGCCTCGTGTAATTCGATCCGAAATAAATTTCTCCTGTACCAAACCAAATCTGTAAGGGATAATATCGTTCTTTAATGGGTTTCGGACCCTTTTTAGTCGAACCTTATGTACCGAATAAACGCTAAACTATGGATACCTAATTATATAGGAAAGCTATATATACATTTAGTTTCATAGTCGTAAAACAAATTATATAATACAATCACTTTACTGAAGTGGAGAATCGGAGTCGGGCTGTATATTTTTTTCTCCACTTACTAAGACCCGCATTTTTCTCATTCCAATCTATCGTAATAAATTAAAATAAAATAAGTATAAGTAAAATAAATATTAGGAAGAAAAATCTACTGCCCTTAAACCGCGTTTATGTGGCCTATTTAAACATCTCAACTAAATTAATTTAGTCCTATAAATAAACCTATCTAATAAGACTTTAATGATATAAAGAACAGCAAGGGTGAAACGAAAATTTTAAATATTCAATGTAGATCAAAAAAAGCTGAAAATATTTTGGATACAGTGAAATACCCATTAATAAAGATATAGACTTAATAAACCTAAACATGTTCTTTATTATGTATACATTGCCATAATAAATTGTAGTTATGTTTCTTTTACTTTTGGTAAAAGCTTATTCGATATAGTGTACGTAAACTATTACGTAAATACTCAAGAACAAATCACTTGTTATTGGTTATACTTTCTTCTTGTCATCTTGGTATTCAAGAGCAGTATGAATGTTCATACAATTATTAGTAGTAATTTCATATTCATTTTCATATTATTATAATTTATTGTAATTTTAGCACAAAATTAATTTCAATTACTGGGTGGTAAGAGGGCGACAATCACGTCTTGCAAGCTAGTCTTAAGACAACTGTATAAGATAACTAGCCTCTTCCCGCGACTTTGTTCGCGTGAAAAAGTTACTTTGGGTTAACGCTAACACGCAGCGGAAGCTCTCAAGATGAAAACAAAACCCGATTTTGAAACATTCTTAATTAGTGCTCCACTCCTATTAGTCTTAACGTGATGGTATATATGGCAATGGTATGATGGTAACCTTCCTCGATAAATGAGCTAAATCACATTGAAATATTTTTTTCAAATCGGATTAGTAGTTCCTGAGATTACACCCTTTTTTTTTTTTTTTTTTTTAACGTGGGGAAATCCCTTATGGATACCCACCCTCCCGGGGGAGAGAGTGGGTTAT
Source organism: Antheraea yamamai (assembly GCA_036509395.1). Classification (NCBI taxonomy): domain Eukaryota; kingdom Metazoa; phylum Arthropoda; class Insecta; order Lepidoptera; family Saturniidae; genus Antheraea; species Antheraea yamamai. The sequence goes on along the minus strand of AP028442.1, from coordinate 8,668,787 downwards.
GTCCGACTCGCACGGACTAAAACCCCACGGTGTACCGACAGACCGTTGTGTGGGGGCGGCAAGGGATCGTTCAAGCTAATCAACCTTGTAGAGCCGCCCCCACGGTCCGCCCGGCGGAAGGTGACCGCCGGGCTCCTATCTATAGAGGGACAGACCGGGTACACGCCGGCTGCCCCCCCTCGTCCGCCGGACCTGTGCAATGAGGAGATGGGCCCCCCGGCTGCCGAGACCGCCACCACGCTCGGCAGCGATAAGTCCGGTCCTACCGCCGCCGCCAGAATGCGGCGCTGCTCCCCCCACGCAGCACACTCAGACAGAGTGTGCTGCGCGGTATCTTCGACAGCGCCGCACTCGTGACAGGCGGCGGTCGGCTCCCTGCGTGCGATCCGGTGCAGGTACCACCCGAAACAACCGTATCCGGTGAGTACCTGCACCAGTCGGAACGTCAGGGAGCCCCACTCCCTCTCTATCCATTCCCGCAGGACCGGGCGGACGGCGTCTACGGTAAACCGTCCGAACCGCTCGTCCGCCAGGTCCTGCTGCCACCTTTCGACGGCGTCTCCTCTGAGACGCCGTCTCTCCGCCTCTACCTCCCTGGGAGCCGGAGGCTCCCCCCTTCGTTTCCTCGCCGCCGTGAATTGGTACACGGCGGCGAGAACTCCTGCCTCCAGCTCCCAGGGTAAGGAGCCGGCGAGCGTGAAGGCCGCCGCTGAGGACACCGTCCGGTACGCCCGGATCGCCCTCAGTGCCACCGTGCGCTGCGCATTGCGGAGCGTACGCACGTTGGCGGCACCCAGGGCGTCGGCCCAGACCGGTGCCCCGTAGGCGGCCATCGCCCGCACGACTCCCATGTAGAGTTGGCGGCACCCGGCGCCCGGCCCCCCTATGTTGGGGAGTAACCGGCCGAGTGCCGCCGCCGCCCCAGCAATTCGCGGTCCGAGCCCCGCAAAGTGGGGCTCGAACCGCCAGCGCCCGTACAGGGTGAGGCCCAGATATTTCATCTGGGTCCCCACCCTGATCCGGGCGCCCTCCACCACAATGTGGGCCCCAGGTGGTGGCCCCCGCCGAGGCCCATGAAAGAGTAGGGCCTCGGTCTTCTCAAGGGCCACCCTGAGGCCCAACCTCCTGATGCGCCTGACCACGAGGGTTGTGGCCATCGTGGCCAGGCGCTCCACTTCCCTCCACTCCCCCCCCCGGGCTACGACTAGGGTGTCATCCGCGTAACATATGAGGCGTGCCCCATATGGGAGCACGCCGCGGAGCACCCAGTCGTAGCCCATGTTCCACAGGAGCGGCCCCAAGGCCGACCCCTGTGGAACCCCCCGCCTTGTGGCCCGCTTGACCATACGGCCGTCACCGTCGACGTAGGCGACCTCCCTACCCTCGAGGTACGCCTCCAACACCCGCCGCAGGTACGGGGGTACTCCGAAATATCGGAGCGCCTCCCGTATGACCCCATGCGGTAGAGTGTTGAAGGCGTTGGCGATGTCGAGTGACACCGCCAAAACCCTGTCCCCCTGGGAGGTCGCCTCTGTCGACAGCGACTTCAGGAGGCACAGGGCGTCCACTGTCGAACGCCCTGTCCGGAAGCCATACTGCGCATCCGCCAGATTCGGCCCCACGCGCTCTAGGTGCTGGACGACCCGGGAGGAGATAATCCTCTCCAGCACCTTCCCGGCGTCGTCCAGCAGGACGAAGGGCCGATACGCGGACGCGCAGTCAGGAGGGCGGCCTGCCTTTGCCATAAGGCAGAGCCGCCCAAGCTTCCAGGGCTTCGGGAACTGCCCGACCGAAAGACACCGGTCGAACAGCTCCCGAAGCCACCCCCCTAATTGGCCCAAGGCGAGGCCGAGCACCCGACCCGGGACCCCATCAGGGCCGGGTGCTCTTCGCCGGTTGAGGAGGCGCTCCACAGCCCTCCCCATCTCCTCCTCCGTTATCGGAGGGGGAGGACCGTCGAGCACCTCCTCGACTACCTCCCGAGGCGGAGGCATGGGAGGAGCTGGTAGCATCGGAGGGTCGGGGAACAGTTCTCCCACGACCCTCGCTACCACCTCCGGCTGGAGGGTCTCCGTCGCCGGGGGCGCCCAGGATCGTAACTTCATTCGTACGATCCTGTACGGGCGCCCCCAAGGATCCCCTTTACACCCTACAACGTCACAAATTCACAAACTTTACCTCTTTATATCATTACATAGTATAAAATAAAGTCCCCTACCGCGTCTGTCTGTCTGTCTGTTCGCGATAAACTCAAAAACTGTTGAACGGATTTTCATGCGGTTTTCACCAGTGGATAAAGTGATTCATGAGGAACGTTTTGGTATATAATTTGTCAAGGATTTATTTTTAATCAGAGCGGGACAACGTCTGCCGGGCCCGCTAGTAGGTAATATTAATATAGATAGACGCTTTCCAAAAATAAAAATTATTGTTTATAATCCGATAGTTACATTAGAAGTACATTGTTCCGGTTAACATGACTCTTCTAGACCTTTAACAGACAAACATAATATATATTAATACATATTTTTTTGTTTTTAAATAAAAATTAAACAACGTATTATTCATTAGGTGGTTTCGGGAATACCACGGCCAACTTGTCCCATTAGACGAGTCACAGCTTTGGTCGCGCGCAAGACTACTCGGTGACGGACTGCTCAATATCCAGAACGTGAGACGAGAAGACGCCGGTAGGTTCGTCTGCTGGCTCAACAATACTGTCGGCAGTGACTCCTTACATTTCACGCTTATAGTCACAGGTATGTTATCACACAGCACGATAATTTAGCTTAACGTTAAAGATGTATTTACTGTATTCTATTTAGAATATACTTAAAAATGAATTGTATGGATAATAACGGAACAAATATTATAAAGTGATACTTAAATTGCTAAAATTTGCCACAGCTAAAATTACTTGTCCTAAGTGTGCTAGTTATACTTTAACCAGAGTTTAACATACACTTTTAGAATAAAATTGTGACTTTTATTACTTGTCATTGTAGGTCTTAACCTTGACTCTAAAACAACGTATCATGCTTACGAACGCCAAAGAGGTTTAAGCACACGTTTCGCCGTTGCTGCAACCTAAATGTTCTGGATTCGAATCCAGCACAGGACAATTATTCGTGTGATTCACAATTGTTTTAAATATGAGTGTATTTTATGTGTGTTTTGTAGGTGGTAGAGCTACGCTGAAGCTATTAATGGTTTCAGCATGAATGGGCCGGCTCGCCCGGGGTAGTACCACCCTCTCACAGAAAACCGACGTGAAGTAACAGTGCTTGCAATGTTGCGTTTCGTTCGGTCAGTGAGAGCGCCGGATTAAATTTAATAATCTTTCGGAATTAAATTTAATCTGTTGCCATAAGTGAGCCGTTTGCCACCCACCTCAAAATTACCACAGAACCTTGAACCTTGGGCATAGTCCGCATAAATATAAGATTTCATTTATAATCCGTTACCAGACAATCTGAAATCACTTTGTGTACAACGCAAAGGTGTATTCAGTAAATCTGTAAAGCTAGTTGGAATTATTATTAAACGATTAGAGAAGCCTGTCATTGTAACAAGAAATAGAGTAAGCGTGTTCTGCTTTTCCAACGGTATTCAGGTTTTAAATAAGACAAGATATGTATTTGTTCAGACTGGCATGTTTATGATAATAATAATGCCAACTTTTAAGAGTGTCACTGTTAAACCAACGACCTCTTTACGAAAGAAGGTATGGGCATTATCACTACGTCAGTCTTCGATGTATTGGCAAATTCATCCATTATTCTATATTTTTCCCTCATTCGGTGGTATTATAAGAACACTTCCCAGGTTCAAGTTAGCTCACGACGTTTTCCTTCATCGTAAGCTGGTAAAGGTATTGTCAGTATTTAAGCGATTATGGCTTAGTTGATAGCGTGTTCGGACACCGCGTCGAACAATGTAGGTTCGAGAGTCCTTGCGAATTAATGGGAGCTTTCGGTGAAAGAAAATATTGTATCAATTGTAATCGAAACCATGACATAGTTGTAAGTCTTTTTCAAACACTACGTTACTAACCACTTACCACCTTCAAGCTGGAAATCTCTCCGTGCTTCTGTTTGTGTACTCCCACCCGCGCTTGAAAACCAGTACCTCTAGGTTTGTCGTGTTTACCGTCTAGGTTACATCATCATTTAATATCAGGTGAGGTTCTGGTAAAAACCTAAAACCTACAAAGAATAAAAAAGCCAATAGTGACGTCATTTGAAATTCGGGGTCAATTTTAACCTCTCCACCACAACAATATTATTTGCCATTTATTTTGGACATATATATATATATATATATATATATATACATAATAAAGTAATTGATAGACAGGTTTTACCAATGAAATGTAAATGAATTAACTAAAAAGCTATAGATACGTCATAAGTGCTTAGACAGCGCCTTTTAAAAATTGGCTAGCTAGCTTATTTTGGACGGCTGCCCCGTCAATCCACCCGTATCTAAGCAAAATATAACTATTTCTTTTTCACCACCGATATTGAGAATATGTCATCTAACTTCCACATTTTATCTAACATAGTGTGGTGTTACAATATTACTTTAGGTATGTGTGCGTTATCATGCCATTTGTTTTGTCAAAATATCACGTATCTATAGCTTATTAGTTATAATATCATTGGGTTTTACTGCCAGTTGACAATACAATAGAAAATTATAAAGCATTACAGCCATCAAATCCATAATTCAATCTGTATATATAAAATAAATAATCATGAATCCCGAAATAATTAAGATTAATCGAAGAATAAAATTGGATAGGCGGAAAACTGGTGCCTAATTGACTAATAAATTATAGTTGTATAGTATCCTCGGTCCTTTACGACTCCTTAATTAAAGAACGTGCTCGGGAATAAATAACAGCTAGACTCGAAACGTATTTCACTGATAATATTATATTAAATGTAATCTATAGACGATGGGGACTACGCTAGGACAAAATAATGCAATTAGAAGCAGAAGTAATTCCGTTTTGTTTGTAATAATCTCTAGTGTAACTACGAAATTTTGTTTCAGAACCAATATCCGTCCGAATAAAACCCGAAATTTTACGAACGAAAGCAAACTCTGAAGATGTTTTAGAATGCAAAGTATCAGGACATCCAATAGAACTCGTCTACTGGGTGCATAACGGAAGAGTGCTTGATGCAAGTGACAGAATTAAAATTTCGGGAGATGGCCTAAAATTACATATCAAAAATTCACAGATAACGGATCAAGGGGTTTTTCAATGTTTCGCAAGTAATACAAGGGATCAAGATTATGGCATTGCTGAATATTTATGGGATGGTATGTAATAGGATAAATCAGAGTATCTATTTACGTCGCGTCTGTCTGTGTGTATCGTGTAGTTCGTGTTACGATACACGCATATTAAATTTATAGAAAGCAAAGAGAGAGTATTCGATGTTTTATAACGAAATCTTAAAAATATTTGTAGGGCAGTTTAGATTGCTAACACTGGTTAATCACATACATTATGCTTCACAATAGAATTGTATATCTTAAAGAGACTCACATAAAAGTATACACATAGTAGTAGTAATGTCCTTCTAACTATTTTTTCTTTTATTTTTTATTTAAACACAATGGATTATGTACGAAGCTATTTTGATTAAATACAGTATTACTCGTTATCTAATGAAATATTTAGACTGCCCTTTACATAATGTAATATGATGAATATCTAAAAATATATCACATATTTAAACGTAACAAAAAAAGGAGTTTCCTACTTACAATATATAAAGCTTGTTTGACTTTGATGAACTGTAGATGTCAAATTACATTATATATATATATATATATATATATATATATATATATATATATATATATATCTATACTAATATTATAAAGAGGTAAAGTTTGAGACGTTGTGAGTTTGTGAGTTATATATATAGTATATATATATATATATAGTATGTATATGTGTTTAAATAGTTTGAATAATTACTAAGCTATATTAGTACGTATAAACCGTGCGAGATATAAAGCTGTGGCTGATCGCTAGTCGTATAAAAATATATAATCAAATTTACCTAAATGTATATAATAAATATGTATATAGAAACTTATTTTTACTTTGAATTTTCTATTTGTTGTTCTTTTTATACTCATTAGTCTTTTTATGAACTTGTTCCCTAAAACGCCTCGGTAACGAATACCCACGAAGTTTGTAATTATATAAATAGATTGGATAAGTTTTTCTTATGAAACATCCAGAAGTTTCGATTCCCAAGAGTCTAAGCTCACAAAAACAAAGTTTCTTAAATAAACAAGTAAAATGTTTTCCAAGATAGTAACTTTTTCAAAATTTATATTATATTTTTTTTTGGAATTTTGTACGAATTACCTTTAATATCGTATAATTTGCCTTTTTAAAAAGCATTTTTAAATCAACTTCATATAACGAGTGTGAATATAATATGAAATTATTATTCCAATTTATTAATTTATCATCAAGAACACTGAGGTTTTGTGGTTTATTATTAATCACTTGAAATAGTTTAAATAAAAGAAAATATTTCATATTTAACCGACTTCAAGAGAGGTTCTCAATTCGATTTTTGTATTTTTTTTCCTGTTTGGTACCTTAGAACATTGTCATATATAAACCGATTTGATTTTTTTTTATTGAAAAGGCGATATAGATCTTCAATTAAATCCCATTTAAATTAAATTAGCATTGGACCTGGGATCTCGAAGATACTTTAGGGAACTCATCAAAGTCGAATGGAAATGTATTATAATTTATAGATATTAATAGATTTTTCTTCTGCAAACTCTTGAATCTTTTTTCTGATTTCGTTTATTTTATTACTGATAAATCGTTTTAAGTGTAGTGCAACATATACACAGAGCAAGATGATAATATTATTATAGAATATAACTATATTTATCATTTTACTTGATGATGATGCTCCTGACTGATTCCGGTCACAACGATTGTTTAGCTCCGAAGCTATTGTGCTCTCATGTGGCTTATATAGCCAATCTTCTTCGAGAAGGTGCGTGCATAGAGATAGCACGTAAGGACACCGTCCTCATAAAAATAATTGATTGCCACCGATGTACGGGCCTTCAATTCATCACGCTTGGCATCAAGCGTGGTTACTCCATGGGCTTTAAATTTGCTTACTCTGGACTTTACCAGAGCTCTTCATAGCAGGCGTTCGTCTGCCAGTTTTTCCCATTGAGTAGAGTTTATGTCACACCCTTCCATATGGCGCTTCAGCACAGCATATTGTATTTACCTAGATATAGAATAGTATATGATTAAGTAGGTGCCTAACTGTAGTCATGAACGTTCTGATGAATTTTGGAAGTAGATTTTTTTAAGTCGGTTTTTATTTTTTGTTATCATTTTGTTTGATATACAGCAAGCCATTATAGAGGGTTACTGGTTATTTAATGTATTCCCGTTAGGAAGCGACAGGGGTGACTATTTGTGATAATTTGGACCCCATATGCATTATGCAAAAGTGAACCATTTTTAAATTTGGACCGATAATCGTTATTTTAATATTGATAAATAACCAATGTTAATCGTTTTTATAAATCAGAAGAAAAAATAAAATTTAATTGATACTTTTTTTAGAATGGTTCACTTTTGCATAATGCATATGGGGGGTTCAAATTATCACAAATAGTCACGCCTATCACCTCTTAACGGTAATACGTCGAATTACCAATAACCCCATATATTATATACTAGCCTCTGGCCGCGACTTTGTTCGCGTGGAATAGTTACTTTGGGTTATCGCTAACATGCAGCGGAAGCTCTCAAGAGGAAAAAACTCCGATTTTGAAATATTCTTTATTGGTGCTCCGCTCCTATTAGTCTCAACGTGATGAGATATAGCCTATAACATTCCTCAATAAATGAGCTATATAGCAATCAAATCACACTTCAAATCGGACCAGTAGTTCCTGAGATTACCCCCTACAACGTCACAAACTTTTTTTTTTTTTTTTTTTTTTTTTTCGGACTGACTATGCTATTGGCCTTTTTAGAGGCCTCTACAGCTTCACCGGACTACTAAGGCGAGCGCTTAAGGCACTCAGCCGATTTTATTTAGGCAACTAGCTCAAGGGTGCGCGGCACACCTCGGCTTGGGCTGTTGCTGTTATCCCGGATCTAACCTAGCTAAACTATTCTAAGCTATTCATACATATATTCATTTGTGAATCATGCAATCGAAATTGCATGATTCACAAATGCATACGTGTATATCGGAATGAAACAAGCTAAACTATTCGATTCAGCTCGAAAAAAAGGGAAAAAAAACAAACCCATCCACTATGTGTATGTATGTGCACGTGTGGTGAGAGTTGATCTCATGTGTGAGTACAAGTGATGTAGGTGAGTCACTGTGTCGCGAAAGTGATATCTCGGGGGCTCCAACCGGGGACGACCTCGGCTCGAGATATCACTGAGAACCACGATGTGTGCGGGAACTAACTAACGAGGGATCCTTCTCTCACGGCGGCGTCAGAGAAGGTTACGCGTGCGTGGGCGCAAACACGCATATTAAAATATCGAATTTAAAGTTTACTGAACGGCGTCGGCGCCGGAATCTAAAAATAGAAATAGCAAAAATTATTATTATTACTTGATCGTTTTAGGGGAAGTGAGACGTAAATACACGGATTTACTCTGACTTATATGAGTTATTTATTTATTAACGGCGGCGCGCACGAGCCGTTGCAGGGTAGCCGAAATGGCTGGATACCTATGTATGGCTGTCAAGGGACCTAGAGACGGATTTCGGACCGTCTCTTCGTATGCCGAGATCTCCGAGATCTCGTGAAAAATGAGCAATTGACCTACGTAGTCAATGCTCGATAGGGAAAAGGAGTATGCGGGGTCGGCCTGTGAAGGCTTAGCCGCCTGGGATTTCGGGATCGGCTGAGACGCGGGCTTGGGAGCCCACGGGGCCTGAGGGGCCCGGTAGGGGCGGGGGGGCGCGCTAGTCGCGGGTACGGACGTTGCCGGTGCACGAGATGTGCTCGGCAGGCTCGGGAAGGACTCTCGGGATATGAGAGGCGGAGGTCGGGGGCGGGCGGTGGCGGCGGGCGTCCTAGACGGGGAGACCTGTCTGGGGTAGCGGGGGCGCTTTGTGCGCGGGGCGCGGGGACATCCGCGATAGTTCGCGGTATGGCCCTCGCCGCGGCACAAGACGCAGCTCGGAGGGTCAGAGGAGGTCGGAGAGCGGGAGCACTCCTTAGTGGAGTGGTCGCCGAGGCACTTAACACACCTGGGACGCAGGCGACAATTACGTGCGGAGTGTCCGTAAACCTGACAGTTGTGACACTGTGAGGGTACGGACGTTTTGCGCGGCGGCTCGACAATAATGCCGGAGAGGCCGCAGAGGGTCGAGAGATCGAAAATGGCTTTCCCTTCCTTGGTGCGGTCGAGAACGACTAACACCATATTGTAGGGTGCCTTCGTGCGCGGAGAGCGCATGCGGTGTACCTCACGAACAGGAATGTCCTTTTCGTTGAGGTCGTCGGAGATGTCATCGGTTGGGATTTCGGCGGGGACTCTACGGATGACAACTCGTAGTAAGCGCTCTTCCTCGAGCGAATGAGTGAAATAACCGAACTTGCTATCCCGAAGGAAACGAGTCAGGTTTTTATGGGCGGCAGGGGTCGCGACCTTCACCTGGATACCGACAGGGGTATTCACGGCGGAGGTAAAGGGAATCTCTGCTGTTTCCAGCATGTGACGAATCTCGACCCAGGACGCCTTGTCCTGGATCGTAACGGGGGGCGGTGGGCGGGGCTTCTTACTCGTGACTGCGGGTTCCGCAGCTTGAGGCGAAGCCGGTCTGGAGGGCGTGGATGTCGTTTTTGGCACTTTCGTGCCATCAACGTTGAGAAGTTTCGAGGGCTTAGGGCCCTCGTTATCGGAAGAGGGATTCGCGCGCTTATGGCGCTGGCGGTGCGAGACGGTGGAGAAGCCATCGTTCGCGGGATCTTGCTCCATATCGGAGCCCTCCTCGTCTGGGATGGAAGCGGAGGGGTTGTTTGCTTCTACAGCGGTCTGGTTTTCCTGCAAGAGTAGGGCGAAGGAGTTGGATATAGGAAAGGCAGCGTTGGACGGGACTGTGGGCGGGGGACCTCCGTTTTGAAAGATTCGCGCCTCTCTACAGAAGCGATCGTACTCCGTGACGGCTGTCGGACAGCAGTTCATGACGAACTTGCGAAACCGAGCATGTTCGCGCTCGGGAGTGATTGGCTGGGCCATACCGGGGCCTGAGTGGGGATAGGGGAGCCGCGAAACAAACCTCCCTGCCTTAGGGGCAGGGGGGCGCGCCTGAACGGAAAATTACGGGACTATCCGAGTCCGGACCAAAATACCTGTGGGCGAAGTGCAATGCCGCACGGTATAGAGCCTACAAAGCCTAGAGGGAGAGCCCTAGCAATCCCGGGGCCGAGAACGCAGACCGGTAAACCGGGCTACGCCCAAACAGACACCCGAGGATGGAATGAGGGGATCAGGTGGGTGGGAGGGAGACACCGTGGACTTGACTAGGCGACCTCGCCAAGGCCAAGCTACCCAGGCCCGTCTGTCAATGCAGTAGGCCGCGGGGCCTACGGCGAGCGGACAGGTCGCTCCAACTCAGTTCGTTGTCTACACCGTTAGGTATCCGTGAGTTGGCCAGACGACTGGACTTTCAAAAGAAATTAACCCGGGTTCGCACCGAAAGGTGCGGTTTGATACGCTCTAAAGTCGAGCGCCTTACGATTGACAGTCTGTTATTGTACCAATTGACAACCTGTTACTATTGCTAGTAACGGCAAATGACGATTCGCGGCGGACACACACGAGTGTTCGTAACGCACGATACGCGACGATCAACCGGCACTAAACGCGACACACACGGCACTGAACGCGAAGAAGCGCGGCGCGACACAACGTAAACACGAAGCGGGCGACACGAAACTCGAAGACAGCACTGTGCGTACGGCGCGCGAAGACCGACTGAACGCGAGCGAAGCGCGGACACGACTAACTGCGAGAGCGTCGGAGGCGAAGTGAAGCGAGCGCGAGCGCGAGAGCGAGATAGCGGATCGGACGGCGAGAGTAGCGGACGCAGCGGAGGCACGTCTGTACACGACGACGGCCCGATCGGAACTCCGTCACAAACTCACAAACTTTACCTCTTTATAATATCAGTATCGATTTACGTCACTTTAGTTTATTAAAAAAAAAGAAAACATACCATCTCCCCTTAAATACGCAGTAGTTCTTACCAACCTTAAAGTATCCTTTTTAGTTTGTTGTTTGGTAGCAAACTTTTCAAAAGATTTGTGTGTTTACAGTGTCCGAGGGCCGGACGAAGGGTGCGGCGGGCAACCGCTCGCGGCGTACTCCTTACGCTCGGAGCGCCCACACGCACGACACGGATTGGAATTTCACCGGCACGAGAGGTCAGCACTACAATATTATATCCATAAACACTCCACTTTGCTCAGCGATCTATGAATATTTTCTTAAATGAACTTATCGAATTGCATACTTGAAAAGTTATTAAATATACATTTTTGTATACTTATTAATAGGCCCGGCCGTCGTTGTTCCACCCTAATAATAAAGTAAAAATTGGTTGTCTGTAATGTCGGTTTACGTACGATAATTTTAGTAGACAACGACCCGGACGCATCGGTCGATGGAGTGGAAGAGAGATAGATGCGTCACAAACCGAACGCTTAAGCCGATCTCGCCTCTTTATAGGTTGTTCTGCGCTCTCGCTCGCACCGAGCGTACAGGCTGAACGTGACAATGAGTCATGCTTTTTCGTATGTACAGCCGGCGTTCATCGATTTATAAGACGTTATCATGTCAAAAATCCTTGACAAATAATATACCTAAATTTTCCTCAATCACTTTATCTACTGGTGAAAACCGCATGAAATCCGTTCAGTTTTTGAGTTTATCGCGAACAGACAGACGTAGCAGAGGAATTTGTTTTATAATATTTAGTGATAGTTTTTATCGTATAATCACAATGTCACCTGATATTAAATGACAATGTGATCTAAGGTAAAAGTAAATAGATTAAAGCTAGAAAGATAATTCAATTTACTGAATACTTGTTACTTAAGTATTGGTAAAGGAAACATAATTTATGATCATTAAGCATAATAGTAGTACGAAGTAGTGGATACATTTTTCATTATACTATCATTGCATAGTATAAAACAAAGTCCCCTACCGCGTCTGTCTGTCTGTCTGTTCGCGATAAACTCAAAAACTACTGAACGGATTTTCAAGTGGTTTTCTCAAGTGGATAAAGTGATTCACGAGGAACGTTATATAATTTGTCAAGGATTTTTTTATAATAAGGGCGAGACGACGTCTGCCGGGCCCGCTAGTATTTAATAAACGAGAGTCGCTGATATGACGTACGTTCACCTTACTAAACACCAGCTGATACCCGAGGCTTCGACTGCGTTGTTTACTATCTTAATCATGCTTTTTATGTAGAGAAGAAAAACTATAGAAAAGATTTAAAAAAAACTATAGTTTGTTTATAACGTTTCATTAGTCTTCTGTGGTACTTATAAAAATCGTAATTTCCTAAAACTTTAATCATTTCATGTTAATTAAAGATATTGTAATATATTTTTGATAACTGCCAACTATTTAAAAAGTAAAATTTTAAAAATTATTCGAAGTCTGTTGAGTGGCTTTTGTGTGATACGCCCACAGCAGCCGACCTTTATAATTTCATTTATATAGAATTTATATAACAGATCATCTTCTATATCTATACATACAATAAGAATTGTAAATGTAACGTGTCTGTACATTTTCGATTTTCGTGAAAAAAATTGTTGCAGGTGTCTAAGAATAAGTATCATTTTAATTTAATTTTAATTTAAGTCATTTTAATCCTTTTTATAAATAAATGTCTGTCTGTCTATCTGTTTGTCTGTCTGTTTGTATGAACACGCATCACTTCTAAACTACTGGGTTCACAATAGAACCTCACCAAGAAAATCATAAAACATATGTTCGAGAATAACTTAGCCTTTGTTTCATTAAAATCGGTCCACTCTATCAGAAGTTATTGTAATTTTAATGACGGCTCGAGTTAAGTACGAGAGAAAGTAGTAATCTATAAATCTATACATATAATAAGAATGTAAATCTAACGTGTCTGTACTTTTTCGATAACAAGAAAAAACGTTATATGAATATTAGATTACATTAAAGTTACAAAATAAAATAACCTATACTACTCAATCGTAGTTGTTAAGGTTACATTAATTCTATTTTTTAAGCTCCTCCATGCGAGTTCTTTATAAAATATTTAAAAGTCCATTTTTAAGCGCAGATCCGCTGCAAGCTATTAGAGTCAGCTCTTCAGCTCAAACAAAGAGCTTCAGTAACGCAGACACGCCTGCCGCGGGCGCATCAACCACCCGCCGCTAAATACTAAACTACGAATTTTTCAATTAAGATCCTATCTTAAAGTTCGTAAGGTCTCTTTTTCTCGTCGCACTGGTGGCTCATAAACCGCTTTGTTTTATTATTAATTCGTTCCCTGCTATTTGGTGTCGCTGCTCTTCAGAGGTTCAGTATAAGTAGGGACCCGACGTACACCCGACCACTTATATTTTCTCGATTTTTTTGTTATTTCATTTTCACTCGAGAGTGTCATCGGATTGCCAGATTATTTTTTCAACACCTTTTTATGTTATTACATATTATGACGAGATATATTATAGTTATATTATAACGAGATGTTGTGAAAAACCTGTGGAGACTAATATATACTGAATCTGTGACTGTCGAGATATAGTTTTATAGAACAGCTTACACAATCATTATTATTATTATTATTACATAGTATAAAACAAAGTCCCCTTCCGCGTCTGTCTGTCTGTCTGTTCGCGATAAACTCAAAAACTACCGAAAGGATTTTCATGCGGTTTTCACCAGTGGATAGGGTGATTCATGAGGAACGTTTTAGTATATAATTTGTCAAGGATTTTTGCATAATCAAGGCGGGACAACGTCTGCCGGGCCCCCTAGTAATTTATATACATATGTAGCTGTTTTTTTATTCATTAATTTCATTTGTTTCTGCCGGAGAATATACTCAACCAGACTGAGAGAAATTACTTTTAGCTCATACTAAAGGTTTTCTTCTGAATGAAAAGTCAAGAATGATGCATTACATGTCACACATTTTATTAGTGAAGCAAAGTTTTTTCTCATTACTTAGAATGCAAAGGCACTTTCAAGTGCATGTCTTCTATATAAATAAAATAAACTGCCATTGTACGCGCATCGCTCAAACACTCCTGGATATATTTCGATAAGCTTTCGTTTTGCTTTTTAGAGACTTGGTTCTTATCTAAATGAAAAGTGATCACGATGGCTTTATTGAATATAAAATTATTAGAGTTTTAGGAACTTGCAGTTTTTATAAACATTACACGTTTAGCGATGTATGCTATCTTGCCGTGGAAAAGTGGGGCAACCGGTGTGGTGGTTATGTTTTCTCCTTTGTACATAAAATATATTGTTAAGATGACGCATGCGAGGTCATGGGTATCAGCTAGCTTAATATATTTAAGTTCTAATTACAGCCTTTATTAATATTGCAAGGTTCAATGTAAATATAATACAAATTTATGTATCTGTATGTATTTCCTACACAGAATGTTAGAAAACCAAATAATTGAAAAACAATTACAATAAGCAATATAATCTATGAAACTATTATTATTTCATTTCTAAGCTATTAAGCGTCCCAGAAATGTAATTATATTGACATTCATATAAATGGACATTCGGTGTATCTCGTAGTCGGTTAAAAGGCTTAGAGACACGTACGATACCTAAATGTAATTTAGCATCCATTGTTATATACAAATAGACTTTGACATGGAATTATTAATCGTCTTCAAACTGCCACAGACTTTGATAAACTAATATTCTGGTAGATAGTCAATTTCAAAATCTATTATATTATTAACCAGCTGAACCGTGCAACTTTGTCTGCACCTAATTGGTTATTCGGTATATATATCGATTGCAATTATATTTTTAAACGCAAAATTGCAGCGGCATCTACCGCTTCCATGTGTGAATTCAAACTATCCAGGTACTCACGCAAACATATACCCAGTTGGTATGTGAAAAATCTTTTAAAATAAGCCAAGAATGCGTTCGGAGCATCACCTACCGAGTCCAATTAAGATAAAAACTAACCTACATATATTGCTGATAAATGTCTTCCCATTACCCCTTGGATTGGTCCTGTGTCACTCAACTTCGCGCTTGTTCACTATTTGCGTAGAGCCCACTTCAAGACTCAAGAATATTGAGAAAACTAATGTTATGAAATATCGAAATAATACAAAATCTCAATATCATAATGGTTAATAAAATGAAATATGTTCTTTGCAATGGAAAAAATAAAATGGTTTGAAATGAATTATTTTATGTATAAAGAATATCATCGGGCACATTATTGTCAATAACAAAATTGTCTGGCAGTGATAAATTTATGTCTTTAATAGCGTTTAAAAGTTACTGAAAAAAATGTTCCTAAAATTATTTATAAATCAAAATTTTGACCTGTAAAGGTGTGATGCGCATTAAAAACACAACGTTAACCGGCTACCAGGTATCCTGAATCCTGTTTGGAAGGGCATAATATATTTTCTTATTAAAGAACCAGCTTTTCTAAAATTCTCGTTCTTCCAACGTTGCTGGCTCTTGTACTAAGGTGTCGCAAAAAAGTCTAGTTACATTAACTACAAATTTTTGTTTTTCGTTATCTTGGAGAACTCCCTCCATTTTATGCGACATAAAGTATCCTAGATGTAACCTTGTAATATTAGGTATCACTGTGTCAAGTTTCGTCGAAATTGGTTCAGTACTTTCAGAGAGATACGTGTTCACAGGGACAGAAAGACAGACAAACAGACAAAAATTGTAAAAGGATTATTTTTGGCTTCTATATCGATAACAAAGTCTACCCCCGGTCAAAATTTTCAAAAAATATTTATTGTACAGATTTGGCTTTGTTACAGTTTTATTAACGGAATTTATGAAAGGACCGATTTCCACGGGACTTTCACTGACATTTAGCTGACCTTATAAAAAATAATTTAAGCAATTTTAATTTATACTAGCTGTTAACCGTGGCTTCGCCCGCAACGTTATATCCAAAACGGTTCGATTAATCTTCTCAAAACTTTTACTGGCAGATAGCTGACTCTATAAAAAGTAATTCCAGTAATTTTAGTATATACTAGCTGTTAACCGTGGCTTTGCCCGCAGTGCTATCTCCAAAACGGTTAAACCGATCGTCACGAGACTTTCACTGGCAGATAGCTGATCTTATAAAAAGTAATTTAGGTAATTTTAATGTATACTAGCTGTTAACCGTGGCTTCGCCCGCAGTACTATCTCCAAAACGGTTCGACCGATTTTTACGGGACTTTCACCGACAAATAACGGACATTATAAAAATTTCATGTCATTTAGTGTATTTTAATTTAGACTAGCTGTTAACCGTGGCTTCGCCAGCAGTGCTATGTCCAAAACGGTTTGACCAATTTTCACGGGACTTTCACTGGCAGATAGCTGACCTTATAGGAAGTAATTTAAGTTATTCTATTTTAGACCAGCTATTACGCGCGATTTCGTCCGCATGAAATGTAACAAAAATATGTTGTTCACTGTAAACATGTGCATAAGATGTGCGTTGTACTGGACTCCAAGAATAAGTATAATTGAAATTCATATATCTGTATCTATGTATGTAATTTTATTGTCTTTTCGGTCATTTTGCGTTATTTACCGCGCTTTCATCTACATAACTCAGCAACCATAGTAACATATAAGAATATTGTACCTAAGTGAATGAGAACTATTTAAATTGTCGAATATTAAAAACTGCTTAGACCAATATAAAGTTTTATATCTTGATTTATATTTATGAAAGATTTCAAGACATCAGCCCATTCATTGTATACAATTCAACATTATAATTTTTAATAGGAAATTTGAAGATAGAAGGAGTCTTTCTAAAAAGATAAGATAAAAAGACCATAAACGTATTACTTATTGACAATAGGGGCATATTATATTTTTAAGTCATTGTTTAATTAGTTCCTTATACAGTGTAAGTGAGCACTGAGATAGTTACATGGTGGGTTAAGGTTCCAAACATGTTGCTGATGATAAACCTCATTTGACACTCTGTTAGTATTTATATATCTAATGTATACGTTACATGTCACTGTAGGTGGTGTGCGTGTCATACTTACAATTGTTTTTAAAGAGCATTTCTATAATTGTACATGGTCTCACAATTTCATATATCTTTAATACAATTTTAAAAAACGCGTGCGGAGCTGCGGGTACAGCTAGTATAAAATAAAATCGCTTTCGTGCCTATGTTACCTTAGTTCTTTATACGGATTTTGATACAGGTTTCACTACTATCAAGAGAATTTTTATCCAGAAGGTTCATATATACAACTTATGCATATTATATTTATATACAGTAGAGAAAAATCGATGTACTCTAATGATATCGTAAGAAAGAGTTTTCGCGCGCTTACATTAAAACGCTGGCAACGAACTTTATTAATGAGCTATAACTCAGACGCTAAAAGGTACAGACGTGCCTCCGCTGCGTCCGCTACTCTCGCCGTCCGATCTGCTATCTCGCTCTCGCGCTCGCGCTCGCTTCACTTCGCCTCCGACGCTCTCGCAGTTAGTCGTGTCCGCGCTTCGCTCGCGTTCAGTCGGTCTCCGCGCGCCGTACGCACAGTGCTGTCTTCGAGCTTCGTGTCGCCCGCTTCGTGTTTACGTTGTGTCGCGCCGCGCTTCTTCGCGTTCAGTGCCGTGTGTGTCGCGTTTAGTGCCGGTTGATCGTCGCGTATCGTGCGTTACGAACACTCGTGTGTGTCCGCCGCGAATCGTCATTTGCCGTTACTAGCAATAGTAACAGGTTGTCAATTGGTACAATAACAGACTGTCAATCGTAAGGCGCTCGACTTTAGAGCGTATCAAACCGCACCTTTCGGTGCGAACCCGGGTTAATTTCTTTTGAAAGTCCAGTCGTCTGGCCAACTCACGGATACCTAACGGTGTAGACAACGAACTGAGTTGGAGCGACCTGTCCGCTCGCCGTAGGCCCCGCGGCCTACTGCATTGACAGACGGGCCTGGGTAGCTTGGCCTTGGCGAGGTCGCCTAGTCAAGTCCACGGTGTCTCCCTCCCACCCACCTGATCCCCTCATTCCATCCTCGGGTGTCTGTTTGGGCGTAGCCCGGTTTACCGGTCTGCGTTCTCGGCCCCGGGATTGCTAGGGCTCTCCCTCTAGGCTTTGTAGGCTCTATACCGTGCGGCTTTGCACTTCGCCCACAGGTATTTTGGTCCGGACTCGGATAGTCCCGTAATTTTCCGTTCAGGCGCGCCCCCCTGCCCCTAAGGCAGGGAGGTTTGTTTCGCGGCTCCCCTATCCCCACTCAGGCCCCGGTATGGCCCAGCCAATCACTCTCGAGCGCGAACATGCTCGGTTTCGCGATTTCGTCATGAACTGCTGTCCGACAGCCGTCACGGAGTACGATCGCTTCTGTAGAGAGGCGCGAATCTTCCAAAACGGAGGTCCCCCGCCCACAGTCCCGTCCAACGCTGTCTTTCCTATATCCAACTCCTTCGCCCTACTCTTGCAGGAAAACCAGACCGCTGTAGAAGCGAACAACCCCTCCGCTCCCATCCCAGACGAGGAGGGCTCCGATATGGAGCAAGATCCCGCGAACGATGGCTTCTCCACCGTCTCGCACCGCCAGCGCCATAAGCGCGCGAATCCCTCTTCAGATAACGAGGGCCCTAAGCCCTCGAAACTTCTCAACGTTGAGGGCACGAAAGTGCCAAAAACGACATCCACGCCCTCCAGACCGGCTTCGCCTCAAGCTGCGGAACCCGCAGTCACGAGTAAGAAGCCCCGCCCACCGCCCCCCGTTACGATCCAGGACAAGGCGTCCTGGGTCGAGATTCGTCACATGCTGGAAACAGCAGAGATTCCCTTTACCTCCGCCGTGAATACCCCTGTCGGTATCCAGGTGAAGGTCGCGACCCCTGCCGCCCATAAAAACCTGACTCGTTTCCTTCGGGATAGCAAGTTCGGTTATTTCACTCATTCGCTCGAGGAAGAGCGCTTACTACGAGTTGTCATCCGTAGAGTCCCCGCCGAAATCCCAACCGATGACATCTCCGACGACCTCAACGAAAAGGACATTCCTGTTCGTGAGGTACACCGCATGCGCTCTCCGCGCACGAAGGCACCCTACAATATGGTGTTAGTCGTTCTCGACCGCACCAAGGAAGGGAAAGCCATTTTCGATCTCTCGACCCTCTGCGGCCTCTCCGGCATTATTGTCGAGCCGCCGCGCAAAACGTCCGTACCCTCACAGTGTCACAACTGTCAGGTTTACGGACACTCCGCACGTAATTGTCGCCTGCGTCCCAGGTGTGTTAAGTGCCTCGGCGACCACTCCACTAAGGAGTGCTCCCGCTCTCCGACCTCCTCTGACCCTCCGAGCTGCGTCTTGTGCCGCGGCGAGGGCCATACCGCGAACTATCGCGGATGTCCCCGCGCCCCGCGCACAAAGCGCCCCCGCTACCCCAGACAGGTCTCCCCGTCTAGGACGCCCGCCGCCACCGCCCGCCCCCGACCTCCGCCTCTCATATCCCGAGAGTCCTTCCCGAGCCTGCCGAGCACATCTCGTGCACCGGCAACGTCCGTACCCGCGACTAGCGCGCCCCCCCGCCCCTACCGGGCCCCTCAGGCCCCGTGGGCTCCCAAGCCCGCGTCTCAGCCGATCCCGAAATCCCAGGCGGCTAAGCCTTCACAGGCCGACCCCGCATACTCCTTTTCCCTATCGAGCATTGACTACGTAGGTCAATTGCTCATATTTCACGAGATCTCGGAGATCTCGGCATACGAAGAGACGGTCCGAAATCCGTCTCTAGGTCCCTTGACAGCCATACATAGGTTTCCAGCCATTTCGGCTACCCTGCAACGGCTCGTGCGCGCCGCCGTTAATAAATAAATAACTCATATAAGTTAGAGTAAATCCGTGTATTTGCGTCTAACTTCCCCTAAAACGATCGAGTAATAATAATAACTTTTACTATTTCTATTTTTAGATTCCGGCGCCGACGCCGTTCAGTTAATTTTAAATTCGATCTTTTAATATGCGTGTTTGCGCCCACGCACGCGTAACCTTCCCTGACGCCGCCGTGAGGGAAGGAATCCCCGTTAGTTCCCGCACACATCGTGGTTCTCAGTGATATCTCGAGCCGAGGTCGTCCCCGGTTGGAGCCCCCGAGATATCACTTTCGCGACACAGTGACTCACCTACATCACTTGTACTCACACATGAGATCAACTCTCACCACACGTGCACATACATACACATAGTGGATGGGTTTGTTTTTTTTTCCCTTTTTTCGAGCTGAATCGAATAGTTTAGCTTGTTTCATTCCGATATACACGTATGCATTTGTGAATCATGCAATTTCGATTGCATGATTCACAAATGAATATATGTATGAATAGCTTAGAATAGTTTAGCTAGGTTAGATCCGGGATAACAGCAACAGCCCAAGCCGAGGTGTGCCGCGCACCCTTGAGCTAGTTGCCCAAATAAAATCGGCTGAGTGCCTTAAGCGCTCGCCTTAGTAGTCCGGTGAAGCTGTAGAGGCCTCTAAAAAGGCCAATAGCATAGTCAGTCCGAAAAAAAAAAAAAAAAAAAAAAAAGACGCTAAAAATTGCATCTATTCGCTTAGACTCTTATATTGCACCAGTGAGAAGCGAGGACGGGCTATTACTAAATATAAATTCTTCTCTCATAAAACAGTATAAATAACTCGTATATCTACATGTATTAACGATTATCCATTTAGACTTATTTTATCACATTACACACACTTAATGACCTAAAGCAATTTCACTTTCAGGTCAACTTCAAATTATACTGACAATTTCGAAATCAATTTTCAAACGTAATGCTGAAGAGCTACCGAACTATAGACGAAACGTTTAGTAATAACTAAATAAATGTCGCCATTTACTATAAACTGTAATGAAGGGTCGGCCCTTTTCTTCATTATTGCATCTAACCAAGCCCCGGATATCCAGTACACTACCCACGGGTAAATTACTCGTAAATTTAAGCCTCGGGTTATTCGCTTTGTTTATGAAGTAAATAATGACATAGTGTGCCATCTCGTAACTAAATCAAATACATTTGTCTATTTTTTATACACATATAATCTATAAATATAATACAAATGAAATGTCGCAGACCAAATGCAAAAATCATTACATTCTATTCTCTCTCATTATATAATAAGCGGCTCAGCAGCCACATAGTGTTTGATCTCAATCGGTTTGTAATTTTTATTTTAAAAAGTAGAAAAAGCTCTACATTGCGAGTGTCAAGTTAAAGAAAATGCGCCATTTTGGAATTCCAAGGTCGTACGTACCAAGTTAGTATTTATTTATCTTATATATTAATACGTGAAGCTTTGTACCCCTTTTTAAGCGAATTGCGCGAACGGATGAACGTGAAATTTGGCATAGTTAAAGTTTATATGGAGGAGAAGTGCAGAAAACTATTTTTTTATATAAAATGAATTAGAAATACATTAAATTAAATAAAACTAGCGGGCCCGGCAGACGTTGTCCTGCCCTGAATATGAAAAAATCTTTGACAAATTATATACTAAAACGTTCCTCATCAATCTCGCTATCCACCAGTGAAAACCGCATGAAAATCCGTTCGGTAGTTTTTGAGTTTATCGCGAACAGACAGACAGACGCGGTAGGGGAACTTGTTTTATACTATGTAATGATAATGATAATGATGATATGCATTACTCACACTACTGCTTGAATTTTACACAACATATACACACATGTAAATGAAAAACTTCTTGACATCCGTCATTTTAGTTTTACGTTCCAATTACCTTTTCAATATTTTTAACATGACTGACGTTGCATGCCCTTTGAAATCAATTGGTCAAACTATAGGTTAATTTTATAATAATATAATATGTAAATTCATAATATACATTAATAATTAATTGATAAATAATTTATCTTTAGTGAATTTATGGAACCACTGAAATAATTATTATTCTCTTCGCTCTTATTGAATGTCAAAATTTTTAGGTCACAGAACTCCTTTTACTTTATGTTGTTATAAGAGTAAAGCGATATTACCAAAGTCAACGTAAATATTTTAATGTTTAGTATTTTTATATGGTGAACTCACTTCAAATGATGATTCAATAAAAAATGAGTCAAAAAATACTATGTAAAATCAAAATGAGAAAATTTGTTTGCTCATGAAAGTAATCTATAACTTAGATCTCCGCGGTTACAATGATGCAGTTCAACCTGATGTAGCAATTATATTTAGTACAGTTGATAATGAATTTTGGACAGAAATTAATACATTTTCAAAAGTTAATGGTAGTGTTAAAACATCTTTGTTTTGGATTCATCATTTGATTCTATTGTGTATTCATTACTTTTCCAAACGATGATACTGTGCATATCACTATTCCTCATAATCTACAGACTACATTTAATTCAATATCATCCAGAAATACCACCCACCCACCCATGGTATAAAATTAATTGAAAAGTGTGTCGTAAGTTGCTATAAAATTCTTTATTTTCGTAAAGTTATATTTACTTACAATTTGAGAGCTTTATCACCTTATGTAAACGCCAGTTTTTTATTTCAAATTTATAATTAATTTCAATATTAATTTACTTTAATATTTATATAATTAAAAAAAAATGGTAAATAACTGAGTAGCCATGATGAAAACCTTTGGTTATAGATTATTGACAAAAGAACCCTAATAAAATTCAAACTTTAAAAAAATCATTGAACTTTTGTCGAATGTCGACCACTGGGCACCCACTAGTTATTATTATTTTTTATATCATTGGAAGCAAACGAACAGGTGTGATTGAAGTGATCACCACCGTCCATAGACACTACCAACACCAGGGGAGTCGCAATTGCGTTGCCAGCCTGTGTTTGTGAGGAAAGGAGGCAGGAGGAAGTGGATGGGGGGAGGGGAGGTGGGTATCTGGCACTCTCACTAACCAAACAAAACGCAACAATGCAAGCACTATTCACACGTCGGTTTTCTGTGAGAGGATGGTACTACCCCGGGCGAGCCGACCCAATCATGCTGAAACCAGTAATAGTTTCAGCGTAGCTCTACCACCTACAATGATTAGAAGGATAAAAAACAAAAAAATACATACAAAAATCTTAGTTTCCAATAAAGTCGTAATAAGAAAAATAAGTAAGGATTAATATATATAATTATTCCCGAAACCATGAATTTTAATAAAGGTCTCTCACCGTAATCCCGACGCGTTTCCGCTAGATCCTTAATTCATTTGGGAAATCTTTATATTTAATTAAATTTGTTAATTTTAGCTTTATAAATCGCTTATGAAATGTAAGCCTCGAAACATTCACACTTTATTGAAAAAGTAGAGGTGGCAAATTTCATTTATCCTATTAATTTTCATGCTAAATGTTTAGTGAATTTGTTACAAAAAAAAATCAGAAGTACCTTATTTAATAGGACCCTGAAAATGTTCTTATAAATATTTAAGCAATGTCAACGGTTCGAAAAATATCCCAATCATAAAGAAAAGCCGGTAATATACACGATCCCGTTTATCTTTTTTTTTCTCAACTAAACGAAATCATTTCAAAACAGCGATAGGACATATGAGTCTGTTCACAAAATACAGTTATAATTGTTTCAGTATTTCTTTTTTTTTTCTCTCTTTCTATTTCAATTTCCTTGTTTCTGTATTATTATATTATGTATGTTAAATTTTTAAATATGTAAAATAGTTTAATATTTAATTTATCGTTGGAGCACGCCGTGGTTGTCTCTAAATATGACTACATTTATAATGTATCACAATAGTCCTACTTTTTATATACATACTAATGTATTGTCATGTTGACGATCCTAAAATAAATAAAATAAATATATTTATTAAAATAATTCAGGTAATGTCGTCAATTGTTTGTTATTATTTTTAGTGAATGTATAGTGCTACAGTTAAGGTGATGAACATTTTTAGTCATCATTATCATCAGAACGACCTTTTGATAATAAAACCTATGCGATATGGTATATTAAGTTATTGTCCATTGAAACAATAATGTGGACTTTATTACAGAACCAAAAATTGTTCCCTAAAAGCCTTTATTTAATCTTACTGAATATAAAAAATTGGATCGGTATTTTGTGCTCATTTTTAGTATTACAATTATACCTGCGTTTATGAGTAACGTCATCACATTCACAATAATTATAGTAGATTCTACTACTTGACATAATGTTTCTTTTTCGAATGGACTAACACTATTGGTTTAATGGGCCTTTACAGCTTCATCAGAATAAAGATATATTGGCCATATAAGTGTAATGCATATGAAAGTGTGCTTCCTAAAATGTGTAAAATGTAAAAAGCGGAACAATAATATAGAATTTATTGAATGTCCTATCCCATAAATCCAGTAGCCAAAGTAATTATATGTGGAATAACCAGTTACAAAATCTAGTTTGCAATAGAAATTGTCGAGGATGCGGTATTGGATAGGCAAAGTTAACAAAATACTAAATTCCTTAAACTTTGTCTTTAGTGATCCTAATCGCTCGATTAGCTCTTACAATTGGTTTTCGCTGCCAAAAACCTAGTCTAACTTTCAATGTTACACTAAATTTTTAGCCTTAAACACTGTAGCTCATTGTTATACTAAAAAGTAACATTCACGAAAATTTACTTATACTGTGATACAGTATTACTAGAATTTAAAAATGTTTTGATAGAATAACGCATTTTATCTTTGATCTTGGTGTTTTTCATGTGTTTAATATTTCCAGTGAAGCTGTTAAGACCTTGCTAGGTCAAAAGCGTAGTCAGTTCGAGAAAAAAAAAAAAATTAACTTTGCATTTGTAAATGCTGTTATTAGACCGGTGTATAAAACTATTTGCATACAAGAATATATATTAATAAACATTATATTTATGTCAAAGTATTATTTAATTTAATCAAATTATCATCGCAATTACATAGACCAATTATTTCATTAGAGGTTACCTTCATTCTATCAGTTACCGCTTCATAATGTGACATAATTTCTTGTAATTTCACCCAAATATTTTGAAATCTTTTATTTCATTCAAGTAATGCTGTCACGTCTCCAAATGTATACTTCAACGTACATTTAAATAATAAAGTCTGTATAACTAACTATATACCGCGCAATACTTTAGTCTTTAATTTGCTTAAACATTGGAGAAACGTGTGTTGTTTCTTATTTAAAATACCATTTATAATTTTCTTCCCATTCGTTATAAATATACCTAAAACCAAACCAAAAAATGCATTTCTTAAACAGATCATCATAATGTCTTGAATACAAACACTCTAGTATAAAATTTCGTTTTGTCAACAGAATCGAAACCGGAGTTGGTGTACTGGTTCTCAGAGCAGACTTTACAGCCCGGACCCAGCGTCTCCTTGAAGTGTGTTGCCATGGGCCATCCACCACCTCAGTTCTCGTGGCTACTTGACGGCTTTCCGATACCTACTAATTCCCGGTAAGTATCAAATATATCACTAGTCATTCTTCAAAGATTCTATTTCACAAATATCCAGTCATATTATATGGATTCGAATGATGAGCCACGAAAAAGACGGGTGAGAAAAGAGAGGAGGATTAAAAATGAATATGTCAGAGGAAGTTTGAAAATAGCACCAGTGACAGACAAGTTGAGGAGTAATAGGTTAGCATGGTATGGGCATGTTATGAGAAGAGATGAAAGTCATGTAACTAGGAAAGTCTTGAGTATGAAGGTCGACGGATATAGGAGTACAGGAAGACCGAAAATTGTATGGATGGATTTTGGGAAAAATGACATATATATATAAATAGCAAATAAATAGCAAAAATGTTAACCGATTGCTGTACAATTTACCTTTTTAGTAGTTTAAGATTCCGTTAGCAGACATAATATTTGTTGCAATAAATATTAATTTACACATATTTAAAATGCCAAAAATCTAAGAAATCCAACACAGACAGATATCAACAATGAAGATTAACTTTATAATGTATTGATACTTTATCATGATCTCAGATTCGACATTAAACAACAGAATGTTTCAAAAAGGTTCGTCGTTGGACAGCACGTTACTCTCCAAGATGACGTTGTTAGTCATCTGAATATATCAAGAGTAACAGAACAAGATGGTGGGGAGTATACTTGCGTTGCTTCTAATACTGCTGGGAAAGCGTCTCACGCAGCTAGAGTCAATGTGTATGGGCTTCCTTATATAAGAGAGATGCCGAAGGTTACAGCCGTAGCTGGGAGTGACTTACACATCAAATGCCCTGTTGCCGGTTACCCTATCGAATCTATTACTTGGGAACGAGGTAAGGAGATTTATAATATCAGCTCTTTTAAAAAAAAATTCTGCAGACTCTTGACGGCATCTTTTTTGCTTTCGTTTAATTTATTATAAGTCAAAAATCGTATCTGTGAGCAACTACTGGGATTTTTTATTTTTATTTATTTTTACATTTCGTTTTTACTTAAGTATTAGCTACTTTAAGACGAATTTTTTAATGAGGTTATTGTCTTTATGACGGTTACATTTTGACCCTTTATGGCCATTTTTAAATTATAATCCACAATGTCCGATCAACGAGGCACGATGGCTGAACCTACTAACCGCGTCGTCAGTCACGTCGGTATAGTAAACACAGGTGTTGCTGTGTCTGGATATTGCTGCTATAGCATGTGATATAATTTAAGCTTACTATGTGATATTAAAACGATAAACGAACAATCTTCTAACGTCTTCTAATTTGATGTAGATAAGTGTACGGTGTACAGGTAGGTACTTTTAAGTATGCTCGTCTAATACTATTCTCAAGTTGGAGTTCTGTCTCCAAGAAGTTATTAGTAACTGCAATAAAGATACCATTATATGATCATAACACAGGTTAATATCAAATGTGATATTAATCAGAAGTGCGCGGGTAAAGTTCAAGGGATTTTAGTGAGTATAGTCCTTTATAACCCTTCCATTATACTTCGTAGCGGGCGGCCATTATGGTTATCGTCTTGTAAAAAAAATCAGATGATTTATAATAAAGTTTAAACGTAAAGATGTTAATATTTAATCATTTTCATATAATACTGCTTATTATTTAAAAAATATTACACGTACTTGGAGTTCTTTTTATTTTTTGACCAATAGACTATGTGTAACCCGTACATCTTTTAACAAATGTATCTAGAATAAATAAATCTAAATTAATAGTTTTTAAAATTGCGTTATGACATTCAGATATCACATAAACACTAGAAGTAATACATATGAACTTAAAAATAAATATAACATAAGGCCTCATTTATTTTATTTTTTGTTTGGCACTAAAATTAATTATATTAAAAAAAATCTACATATTTTCTTGAAATGTTCTTTTAGTTTAGAATATTAAGAGACTTGAAAAATATTTTCATATATTTTATAATAATTGCTTTTCGCCTCCAATTTTACAATACAATTGTGCTTAAACATATTGCTACCCAAAAATTATTTTTACCTATCATTACAATTTACAATAAAGATCTGTTATCGAATAATTTTGTTTTACTCAAAATAATATTAATATTCAGCTGTCTCAGTAAATATATTTGGGTATTATTAATGACATGTCAATTCAAGGAGCAAATTACCAAATTCAGGTCTTGATATTGACACTTTGGCAAGATCCCAAGAATTCTGAACGAACATATTCTTTTATGTCATCCAAATAAAGCGACCGTCGCATGTTATTCAGTTCTGATCATCCTATTTTTACTATTTAGTTAACTCGTTCGTGTAATATTTTATAGGATTGAAATATATATTTTTTTAATGAATGCTCCATATTACATTATATTTTGTCGATTTATAAACTTAGCTATATGCAAACATTCTCTTGTTATTCCTTGTGTCTGTCTGTCTGTTTGTTCTTACTACACTACAGCTAAAATTACAGCGGTTTACTTAGGCTACTCTGATTTAGACTAGCTGCAAACCGTGGCTTCATCTGCAGTGTTATCTCCAAAACTGTTGAACTTATTTCCACGGGACTTTTACTGGCATATAGCTGACTTTATAAAAAGTAATTTAAGAAATTTTAATTTATACTAGCTGTTAATCGTGGCTTCGCCCGCAACGTTATCTCAAAACGCTTTGACTGATCTTCACATACCTTTCACTGGCTGATAACTGACCTTATAAAAAGTAATTTCAACAATTTTAGTTTATACTAGCTATTAACTGTGGCTTTGCCCGCAGTGCTATCTCCAAAACGATTTGACCGATCTTCACAAGACTTTCACTGGCAGATAGCTGACCTTATAGGAAGTTATATAGGTTATTCGATTTTAGACTAGCTGTTACCGGCGACTTCGTTCGCATGAGATTTATCAAAAATATTTTGTTCACTGTAAACATGTGCATAAGATAAGATGTGCGTTGTACTGGACTCCAAGAATAAATATAATTGAAATTCATATACCTGTATCTATGTATGTAATTTGAATTATATTATCTTTTCGGTCATTTTGCTTTATTTACCACGCTTTCGTCTACATAGCTCACCAACCATAGTAACATATAAGAACATTGTATCCAAGTCAATGAGCACTATTCAAATTGTCGAATATTAAAAACTGCTTAGACAGATATAAAGTTTTATATCTTGATTTATATTTATGCAAGATTTCAAGACGTCAGCTCATTCATTGAATACAATTCAACATTATAATTATTAATAGTAATTTTGAAGATAGAAGGGGTCTTTCTAAAAAGACAACATAATAAGATCATAAACGTAAACGTATATTACATACGCAACTTATTGACAATATGGGCATATTATATCATCATAATAACATCTTTAAGTCATTGTTTCATTAGTTTCTTATACAGTGTAAGTGAGCACTGAGGTAGTTACATGGTGGGTTAAGATTCCATTTCTTTAATACAATTATATTTTATAAAAAAACGCGTGCGGAGCTGCGGGTACAGCTAGTACTAAATACAAATAAAAATATGTTCAGTCCTTGACAATGATTTTGGCCGCTCTAAATATAGCTGTAAGTTCGAGCTTGCGTATGATATAGTCAAGAGTTTAGTAAAAAACACAAAGTTAAAATATTGTTATAAGAATCTGAAATTGGCTTTTATTTAATCTTAAGTTATAATATAATGAGGCATCTGGGCTGGTGCTCCTGCCTACCAGCTTTCTCGTTTTGACTCCGTGCAAAGGTGAGCTATTCACATTGTTGACGATCCCGAATTGGCATGCGGTCTAGAATCATTAGAATTTCGCAGAGACATTGGGTCTCTGCGTGTTCTCTACCGCACGTATAACGGAGTGTTCTGAAGAACTCTTTCATATGGTGCCCTCACCGCCGTTCCAAACTCGCACTACCCGCCGCTGGCTGGCTGCTTATCCACATACCCTAAAGCCCAAAATGGCAACAACCGTAAGGTTCTCTAGAATATTTATTATGCCCATTTTGGCGTTGTGGAGTGAGTTACCTGGTATAGTTTTCACTCAGGGTTATGACATGTGGCTCTTCAAAAAGGGGTTAAAACACGCCCTTCAAGTTCGGCAACCTAACAATGATGTCCCTGGTCTTGCAGTTGTCCATAGGCGACGGTAACCATTTAACATTAGATGGGCCGTCTGCCTGTTTGCTGCCCTTTGGTATAAAAAAAATGTATTTACACCTAAATCTATTTTCTACGCAACTATGTTCAGAGAGGTCAAAAAGTTTGGCGCGGACTATGGACGTAAAGATAAAAGTTTGTACCCTATTATGATCGAATTTAGACCTTTTTATGATCGCAAGTACTAGTAATTCGTAGTTCAGTCTGTATATTTCATTTATTGCATATTGTGTAGGTAATAATAGATTTTTATTATAAAAGACTTACTTTATGAGATTAATTTGGACTTATTTTTCACAATAGAGTGAACCGGTTTCGGTAACGACCGACCTCTTATTTTAGTTTATCGTGGTTTATTAGGGTGTTCATAGTCCGGTGAAGCTGTGAAGGCCCATCAAACCATATATATAGTAGTATAGTCAGTTCCAAAAAAAAATGGTTTATTACTTTATCCACGTTTTATTTGATACTAGCTGTGCCCGCGACTTCGTCCACGTGGTACTGGATGTACAGAACAATGAATAATAAAGTCATCTGAACGTATTTAGTCCATTTTCTTATCCACTTTTCTCTCATACTTAAGTCGCGGCGCCATTTAAATAACAATAACTTTTGATAGAGTGTACCAATTTTAACGAAACAAAAACTACGTTACTCCCGAGGATATGTTTTATAATTTTTTATGAGGTTTTATTGTAAACTCAGTACTTTAGCGTGATGCGTGTTCATACAAATAGACAGACAGACATTTCTAAAAATGATTGAAATGTATTCTATTACTTATTCTAAATGTATGAAATGTATTCTACACCAGCAACAATTTTTTTCACGAAAATCGAAAAAGTACAGACACGTTATATTTACATTCTTATTATATGTATAGATTTTGTAAATTAGACTATATAATTAATTCTGCTCCAATAATCTATTTGCCTAAACGCGTTTATACGCGTTTTTATACAGTAACCATTTTCTATCGGTTATTTTATTCTATTACTGTATGAGAATATTTTAACATAAAATTACTAAAAATGATGTTTTTTCAAATTTTGTTACAATTAATAAAGTTATTACTGACAATTCATATTAATATTGTATGAATTACTGAATTGGCTTATAGCGTCGGTGAATCTTATCAGAATCGGTAGAGCTGTTATTCTCATTAATATTTTTTTAGAATTTTTAGACATAATATCTAAAGGCGTTGTATTACGCACAAAAATGCAAAAGTGACTTTGTCCGATTATCTCAGAAAGTGTAAGTTATAGAAATAATCCGATTTAAGAATAATATATACTTTCAGTCTACAGAATTTTATCAAAAGTGACTTCGATTTAAAAAAAAGAGCCTGAAACACGGGATGACCAATTTGTTGCTGTTTCTAGAATTTATACGACGTTGCTCTTTTACTAAATTCAATTTTTCTAAGCTTTTGTGCACATACATTAAATTATCAAGAATGCATAGGAAGAGTAGAGTTAAGATATCGAATTCCTGAAACTTTGCCTTGAGTGATTAGCGAGGTTTTGTAATAGAAATATGGTATTTACCTCAAGTGCTATATATACCCCACATTAAAATACCAAAAGACATCAAGTTATAGAAGTGAGCGTAGTAGAACAATCTAACAATGACAAATGAACTGATGGCTTCTCGACCAAAGACAAAGCTTTATACTAGAATTCCAAGTGACCTTCAACATCAAAGCTATAAATATATATAAAATTATCTACGAAAAGAAGAGAAATAAAATGAAGTCTCTTAGTTGCCCACCTTTCACAATTTCAGTGTGATTATGACAAAAAATTGATATAATTTCCTGTGAATCTCGCATTGCGAAATTGAATTGTCGCCGCGAAGGTTTTTTACGTCGTTTTATTTTCACCTCGAAGTGAATGTCAGCGTTTCATCTCTTACGACAGATAAAAAACTTTTTCATATATCTCTGGTTTATGAAGGAGTATTTTCCTTCAAAGAGAATTATTATAAAGGTTAATTATTAAATTATACGTCTCAATTATTAAAACGTACCGAAATTCATATTCGTCTATAGAAAAGTTTTTATAGTAGAAATTGACTCATTAATATAAATCATTATATTTCTATATACATTTTAATATATGACTTTAATATATCGAGTAGTTAAAGGATAATATTCTTGCAATACGTATGTGTTCCCGCGACTACGTCCGGGTGGAATAGTTACTTTGGGCTATCGCTAATTTGCAGTGAAAGCTTTCAAAAGAAAAGAAAAACGATTTTGAAATATTCTTCATCGGCGCTCCACTCCTATTAGTCGTTGCGTGATATGTAGCCTTAATCTTCCTCGATAAATGAGATATCTAACAATGAAAGATATTTTCAAATTCAACCAATAGTTCCTGAGATTAGCGCGTTCAACCAAACAAACATACCCTCCAGCTTTATAATATTAATATAGATATTAAGTATTAGCTGATATCCGCGACTTCAGCTGCGTCGTTTACTGTTTTACTAATACATTTTACGTACAGAAGAAAAAAGATAAACACCACACCGCTTGCCCCTACTTCTCCATGACAAGAAAAACATAGAACATCAAACCTTTCTAAAACTTTAATAATACTATATTAAGTGAAGCTATCGCAACGACTGAATCGATTCTAATGACACCTTTACTAATAGATCGAGGACTTCTCAGAGTATTACCTGGCCTACATATAATTACGCTTTTCCAAAGAGACTAGGCGATAATGATAAAATTTAACTCGCAATCGGTAAAATGATTATAAGGTTTAAACAGTAATAACAAATTTACTGTTAGAGAATTAGAAAACTGCCCACAATTACAAAACACACATTTCACATGAAATATTACTATTTAGGCAAGAATAAAGTCGCGGGCAACCATGTAATACTAAATCTTAAAGTTATAATACTCAGTATAATTTTTCGCGTATCCGACAATATCATTTATCTCCAGCAACAAATTACTTTAATCAAACGCGTGTAAATATAAAGAATTATAAATAAAAAAGTGTGTGTATACTATGTACACGCGTTAGAAGTTATACTTCTTTGGCGTAACAAGATAAAAATCTTTTCAAAAATTTTATCTTTCGCCTTATTCTGCGTTTGTAGAAAAAACGAAACAAACAATAGAAAAAAGGTATTTAATACATTGAAAGTTTTAATACAAAGACATACAAACAACAAATACAAAGAAACAAAATGTTGACTATAGCTAACTCCAGGGTGTCGGTTTTTCGTGACGGAGTGCGCGCGCATCGTATAAATTTACTCTCATCATTTTTCCCTAATGCGCCAAAAGAAGTATAACTTCAAAAAGTAACGTAAACTCCATGGTAAATAACAAAGGCCATCTGTATTATATCCAATATTTGTAACAATACAATATTTACCCGATAAAAGAAACGCGACTTGAGTTAAACAATATCAGATCGCGAGCCCGCGGGATAGGCGGTGAGTTACGAGTTACGATATCTTCCTCGTAGCAACAGGTTCTGAAGAAACTGACAGAGGGTTAGCTAACAAATGAGGCAATGTAGCTATGAAAAAAAAACAAATCGAGGGAGTCATAAAGATTACCGACAGAAATGAAAATTCAAAACAATGGAATAACTGTGTACTTTTTTAATTTTTTAAATCAATTATAGTTTGAATTATTTAAATTTCATAATTTGTAAATTGAAGTTATTAATATTAGTCTGGTTCTCACATCTATTGGTACTCGGAGCAGTAATTATAGTATACATTTCTATATAGTTTATAAAATTAGTCAGTAATGATTGGTTACACAAACTCAGTACAAAATATCAATATTATATGCACACAGGTCGCTATACTACGCGTCGCTAGTCTTCCGCAAGCGCAATGCGTCACAAGCATGTCGGCGTCATCGGTGACAGTCGGTGACGTGAAATGTGATTTTATCCATCCAAAAATTCAAACACGCATGTGATACAGTCGGGTATACACTATGCCTAGCACAAGTGCAATATGTCACGAGCATGTCGAGGTCATAGGTGAAGGGAACCCGTAAGTTTTTCCGGTACCAAATAAATTTTAACTACATAATTACTCAATACGAATAAAAAAGATTTTACCTTCAAAAAATTATATATTCAACGACAATTAATTTGTAACAAATAAATAAATCACGGGATATAGGTTAGTTGATTCGTACAATCATTATTATATCTACAACTTTTTTCGAATATACCTGTAATAAAAGAAAATCACACCCCATCCCTTGAAATCTCTTTAATAACTTCACCAAGGTGAAATTTAAAAGAACTCTGTCACTCGTAAATAACGATCCAAAGTTAGAGCGTATGAAATCTTTTGGCGTAAAAATATATATACAACAGCAGATATATCTACGTCTTTTACTTGAAATTCAGTTGCCGAGCTCGAAAATATGTTGACGTTTTATCCCCGCCTCGGTAATATCGCCGCCGCAGAGAAAATTGCGTAGCACAATCTAATAGACTAGACACCTTCGCAACACCCAATTAAGGACAAATCTGAGTTTATTCAGAATTTATTTATCCTTAGCAACGTGCTCGTTACGTTTTTTTATGAATTTTTGATTAATGTTCTTATATATGCTTTAGATATATCCTTACTAATATTATAAATACGAAAACGAGTTTGTTTGTTACGCTGTCACACCTAGACTACTCAACCGATCATTACGAAATTTTGCATACATTTTCTCACTAGTAAGGACATAGGATGGGGTCTTTAATCCAAGAAAAGTATTCGCAAGCGATATAAGTATTGCATTATCGCGAACGAAGCCGCGAACGAAAGCAAGTTCTTATAGGCGTTCGATATGTTACGTCAACTTTTGTATCTTTGATTAAACTTTATAAGGTACTAGCGGGCCCGGCGAACGTTATACCGCCCTGATGATAAAAAAAACCTTGACAAATTATACACCTAAACCTTCCTCATGAATCACTTTATCCACTCGTGAACCCCATAAAAATCTATTCTGTAGTTTTTGAGTTTATCGCGTACAGACAGACAGACGTGGCAGAGGACTATCTTTTTAACCGACTTCAAAAAAAGGAGGAGGTTATCAATTCGACTGTATTTTTTTTTTATGTTTGTTACCTCATAACTTTGGACTGGGTGAACCGATTTTGATTATTCTTTTTTTATTTGAAAGCTGGTACTTCCTGTGTGGTCACATTTCCAGTCCAATTTGGTCCAGTTCCGACAACGGCATCCAGTGCAAAACCGTATAAGTTTTAAATTTGCATTAAGTATGTACACGACAAATAGACGAATAACTCAATATCACGCTAACCGATTTCGATGATTCATTTTTTATTGGAAAGGATGTACTTCAAGGGTAGTTTGATGAGAATTTGGTTAGGTTCTGATCATGGGATCCGTGACAAAGTAAGAAAACTTTCAAGAAACAAGCCTACTCCTTTCTTAATGGCCAGCAACGCATCTGTGTTTCCTCTCGTGTCGCAGGTGTCCATGGGCGGCCGTGATCACTTACCATCAGGTGACCCGTATGTTCGTTTGCCACCAATATTATAAAAAAAACTTCAATTCTTAGGAGCCTATTGTGCTTATGTTCGTTGCTGTGTTGCAACATGACGCAAGCATTGTAATTACATTACTTAAGGTGTATTATGTGTGAAGCGATGGTAGCCGAGTTGGTGATAGAAACTATCGCGGATTATTGATAAGGTTGCGTTCGTACCAAACGTTACTTATTGAACAACCAATTGAAACCATATCGCATACCATACCGATAGATACCATACCGCAAAAATGCGCATATTTTAATATACTTAAGGCGGAACGGAGTTCGCGGGCACTGCTAGTAAAATATATTTATGTACACTAAAAATGGAAAAATAAAGTAAATTTTCAAAAAAAAGTATTAACCGACTTCAATATCAATCAAAAACCCATAAGGCACTAAAAATCAGAAAATAAATAGTTTATCAAATTAACCACATTAAATAAAACATTTGAATATGTGTGCTACCTAGAGATGTATTGGAAGTCGGTGCGAACCGAAAATCATATCATCTACATAGGTACAAAGTTTAAGTCCACTCTCGCGTCTCTGTAATACATTTCTACCTGGAACAAATTTGAAATTTCGGTTGGCACCGACTTTGGAAGTCTTCCACGGACTTCCAATACATCTCTAGGTAACACACATATTCATATGTTTTATTTAATATGGTTAATTTGATAAACTATTTATTTTCCGCTTTTTAGTGCCTTATGGGTTTTTGATTGATATTGAAGTCGGTTAATACTTTTTTTTGAAAATTTACTTTATATAATGTGATGATGATTATGCTTATTGTCACTTTACTAATATAGTTTATCCTATACAAGATTTTGTTCGTGGCTTGCGATAGGGTAGATTTGACTTATCTTTTAGCAACAGTACTTTTTTCTGGATGAAAGGTATCCTATGTCCGTACGTGTATATTAAACTACATGATGATCGGTTGAGTATATATGACATGAAAGTGTATCAAACAAACAGACTTACTTTCGCATATATATAATATCTGTTAGGATTACCAAGTGCCTGCAATTTTATGGGTGTTTAATTACTATATGAAATTAAATAACAGTAAAAGACAGCCTAACGCCACCTAGTACTGAGGTATAGCAAAAGATCTTCTCCATGAAAAAACACTTAAGCCAACATTCCATAATGATCGCTCAAATATTGTTAGAATTTATCAATCATAGATATAATAAAAAGTGTGTGTGTACTTATGTACACGCGTTGGAAGTTGTACTTCTTTGGCGTAAGAAGATAAAAATCTTTTCAAAAATTTTATCTTTCGCCTTATTCTACGTTTGTAGAAAAAACGACACTAACAATAGAAAAAAGGTATTTAATACATTGAAAGTTTTTATACAAAGAAATACAAACAACAAATACACATAAACAAAATGTTGACTATAGCTAACTTCAGGGTGTCGGTTTTTTGTGACGGTGTGCGCGCGCATCGTAATAACTTCAGGGTGTCGGTTTTTCGTGACGGTGTGCGCGCGCATCGTAAAAATTTACTCTCATCATTTTTCCCTAACGCGCCAAAAGAAGTATAACTTCAATACACGATATTATTGGCTACAAAAAAGTATACTGCATCAATTTCCATATATTAATATTGATTAGAGGTGTAGCCCTCCAGGTTTTACACGACACCGGTCTTCATTTTAGAGTCAATGGTCACTCCCTAGTAATTTTCTCTAGCGCCTATGACCCTTGTCAACTACGACCCTTATCTTTTCCATGGAGCGGTCTCATTAAGCTGACCTAAGGATTTTGATACTTGCGCAGATGACTTGCTGATCTTTATTAATTATCCATAAATACTTGTGCGACGGAGGATATTATATTGAATAGAGGCAGATAATTTTGGCGATACTCGTATTCATCTTGAATCTTAACTATTAACGATGTTTTATACCGTAGATAGTATATACTACAATATTTTTTGAAGTTTTACTTCTTTTGACGCGGTAGGGAAAAAATGATGAGAGTAAATTTTTACGATGCGCGCGCATACCGTCACGAAAATCCGACACCCTGAAGTTAGCTATAGTCAACATTTTGTTTCATTGTATTTGTTTGTATTAAAACTTTCAATGTATTAAATACCTTTTTTCTATTGTTAATGTCGTTTTTTCTACAAACGTAGAATAAGGCGAAAGATAAAATTTTTGAAATGATTTTTATCTTGTTACGCCAATGAAGTATAACTTCTAACGCGTGTACATAAGTACACACACACTTTCTTTTTAAATACAAAATTATACACTATATAATATTTCATAACTTATTTTTGTTCCCTCTTATCAGAAGTTATAACATCATAAATTATAAGTTAAATATATTCGTAGTTCGTCATATAATTAACATACTTTAATAAAAATTAAATCATCTCGCTTGACATGTTTTAATAATAAAATCTACTATAAATGTTTGACAAACGACCTAATTGTGTTGAAACTCTCATTTGATATTTAAATTTTAAGTAGGTCATGTTGCTGCCTAGTTGCATTACGGTCGGTCGACTAATTTTTTGGCCTCGGCGAAACTTTTAAACTTTTGCGGACTGTTTGGACTGGACACAAATGTTCATAAAAAATGTATAGGTACACGCTTATATTTATTACTAGCTGTGCCCGCGACTTCGTCTACGTGGAAGCTTATGTCAAAAACAGTGATTAATAAAGTCATCTGAATGTATTAAGTCCATTTACTTGTCTAATTTTCTCTCGTACTTACGCCGCGTCGTCATTAAAACTACGATAACTTTTGATAGAGTGGACCGATTTTAATGAAACAAACACTAAGTTACTCCCGAGGATATGCTTTACGATTTTCTTGTTGAGGATTTTTTGTGAACCCAGTATTTGCAACATTTTTTTTCTTGAAAATCTAAAAAGTACATTCTTATTATATGTATAGAATACAAACTTTAAATCATGGTAGATATATATTATATTATACATATACTGTAACTAAATATAATTTAGTTAAATTCAATTATAGAAACTTAACTGAACGAATCTACTGAGTCTAGATTTTATTAATACGTACCTCTCTTCTATAAAATTCTAAAATGTATCTATTATAATTACAATCATAATCTTAGTGAAATTCATATCTAAAGAAATAAATAAAACTGAAGTATTATTCTGTAATGTACAAATAACAGCTTTTTACTAAATGAATATGAATGTATATACGGAATTTATAACAATAAATCAATTTTTAAATGTTTTGTCTGTCTGTTTGTTCCGGTTAATTTCCGAAATGGTAGGATTGATTGGGACTTTCCCTGGGAGATAGCTGATGTTATAATGAGTTACTAAGGTTCTTTTATTTTAGAAAAACAATTAGGTTCCACGTGAATATAATCCTTCATAAAAATACAAAGTCGCAGGCGGCTGCAAGTTGAAAATAAATATGAATCTACCTGCAAATTGAAAAACTTTAATAACCTCCCAATTCTAGTTCAGATTAATATTTGAATGAAAAATTGGTCGTTTCGGTTTCGGTGTTGGCGAGGCGAGGCACGTTTCAAGCAAACTTTTGGCTTTTTCACTGACTTTACCTAAATATTTTATTTTGTACTCCTTACAATGAATTCTCAACTGAGTATCTGTCGTTCCTTAGACATATATACCCTTCACACGCGGCTTCGCTCAAGTAAATAGTAGGTTTGACCGATCCTTCTGGAACAATACTTTTTCTGTATAATAGGTACCCTATATCCTTTTCCACAGCTTTGGCAACTTTTATAAAAAATTTCATAACGATCGATTGAGTATTTATCGCGACAAACAAAGAAATTCGTATTTAGTACTATTACACGAGTAATATTAGATAGGATTCGATCAAATTTCATTAGTTTCACATCATTTATACTTAGATCTCATCTAAAAAAAATCACATCTTGATTTAATATTAAGGTATTAGGTAGGTAGTAATATAATCTTCGATTCTAATAATAATAATAATATCTTCGAATAATATATCGAATAATATCTTCGATTTTTATAAGAACGACGCATTCAACGATGTGTGTTCTCTGATACGGAGAAGTGGGGCAAGCGGTGTGATGCGCATATGCAAGATAGTGGAAGTAAACGGATAACATTATTTACAAAGAAATTTTGTAAGCAAATATTTAAATGATTACAATCTTTTATGTTTTTTCTTCTGTACATAAATATGTATTTTTAAGATAATAAACAACGCAGACGAAGCCACGGGTATCAGCTAGTAACTATATAATGTAACTATTACTTACTGTTATACCTCCCTTAGGACTCTTTATCCGAGTTCAGTATATCAACAAAAAAAATTTCGTCCTCGGGCTCTTGGATAGACCAAGCTTAATCGACTTGTGTAATGTTGAAAATAAGGAACTAAAAGAATATTTCAACACGATCACTCAACTAAGATTGATCGATATTATTTCTTTTCAGTTATATATGTCATTATTTTGTGTATATTTTGTAGGATTGCAGGCGTCTTGGAATAAGTATAAAATACATTTTAATCATTTATAGAAATATCTGTATGTCTGTTTGTTTGAATACGCATACTGCTAAAGCATATTGCGTTTACTATAAAATCTCACCAAGAAAATCATTATATCCTCGAGTAACATGTAGTCTTGGTTTCTTTAAAATCGGTTCACTCTATCAAAAAATATTGTAATTTTAATGACAACGCGACTTAGATACGAGAGAAAAGTAAAGCAAATGGACTTAATATATTCAGATGATTCTATTACTCACTGTTTTTTTACATTACGTTCCACGCGGCCGGAGTCGCCGGAGCAGCTAATTGTTTATAAAATCTTATTCATGTGTAAATTGTAACGTGGTTATTCAGCCAATTTCTTCTAAAACGATGAAGACAAGGCCTTTATTTTATTTTTTGGTAACTTCCTATTTTAATTTGTCCCAAATGAGTTCGGATATAATTTTCTGTTTTTTTGATAAATGTGAGTTGAACATATTTTGTAAACTAAATTTTTATTCACAGATGGACAGAACCTACCTCTTAATCGTAGGCAAAAAGTATTCCCTAACGGCACCTTGATCGTAGAACAAACACAACGCGGTGAAGATGCAGGCACTTACACCTGTCAAGCAGCGAACAGACAACGGCACGTTGCGCGGAGAGATGTCGAAGTTCAAATAATAGGTTAGTTTTATTAAATTAATTCCCTGTACCCCACGGTTTCACATGGGTTTAGTATTCAAAGTTTTTAATAACTACCTATTAACGCAGCTTAGATATTATAATTTATTTATAAAGTTTGACTGTTGCATAGGGAGCCCAAAGTACACAGCCTAGTCGTGCGGTATGGCATCTTGAAAATATAGGCATTTACAATTTAGACCTTCCCGGAAATGCTCGATTAATAGCGGGCGCGCAAACCGTCCTCGGCTCCCGATACCCCGCACCGCACCATATTGCCGTTTTACACTATTGCTTCGTTAAGTTTCGTAGCATTTTTATAGTGGCGTATCTTATAACCATCTGTATTATACTTGTTCCGTTCCTCAGGATCGTAACTATGCTAGATATTGCTCCTAGGGATTAGATAACCATACCCAATTAATAAACTCTACTGTACAGCAAAAATATATTATACAAAATACAAATATTATACAACTGTATAGGACAAGTAAACACATTTATACTTGTACGTTAAAATTAATTAAAACAACTCACCTATTAATTATTATAAAAATAGTTTTTTTTTTTATGTCAAGAGGAGGTACACGAACAGGTGGGTCATCTGATGTTAAGTGATCACCACCGTCCATAAACACTAGCAACACCACCAACAACACCAGTTGCCAGCCTGTGTATGGGGGAGGGGTAAAGAAAGGGGAAAGGAGGTGGGCCTGTCATAGTAGTAGGTTGTATAATTATACCATATAATTTCTACTCAGCTTTCATTACGAGCCTAGAAGTTTAAATTTGAGATTATCTTCATACATATTATTCAACACGCAGACGAATTCTAAGTAACGCAGAGCGAAATTACAGTGTATAAACTTTCTAATTTTCTTTAGTAAGATTTAATGTGCTATAAAATCACGAATTCAAGAGGGGAAGATCTACTCATCCGTAATTCATTAAAGTTAGCGCGCGTGTACCATCACCACGGCGTTAATAATCAAGTTTAGCCCGGTTAATAGGGCAATAAAATGAAAAACATTGAAAAAATATATATACAGAGCTGTCCCGAAGTAACCCTGTGGAATTAGGCCTCTGGAATGTAGCCAGGGCGAATTTCCCTTAATTAAGTTACCCGCCACCTATCAAGAACCGTACCAAATTAAGTACTGCTACGTGAAAAAAATTCCCATTTTTTTATGACCTTAATAATTTTCTGTGAATAATTTCATTCGTGTAATCGTACCGAGGCAATCTAAAGAGGGTGGTTATTATTTTTTTTTTATTTTCGAAGTAAAATGAACGTTAACTTTAAAAGATAAAAAAATTTGATGATTACAAAAACTGGGCTACCTTATTATGTGTAAAAACACTTTCAAATTTCATATTACAATCTCTCCTGTTTATTGATGACTAATTTTTGCTCGCGACTTCGCTCGCGTTAGTATAGATTTTACCTATCCATGGAGAGTAGTATTTTTTTGGACGAAAGGTATCCAATTTTTTTTTGTATACCTAACAACATGTGTGCGAATTTTATAATGATCGGTGGAGTAGTTAAGACGTAAAAGCTCAACAAACAAAATCACATCTGCGTATATATTAATTTGTATGGATGAAGAAATAGTAATAATTTGTTTTTTAAATGAGTATCTAACAAGTAAAACTAAAAAAGTCGATCGAAATCTATCCAGAATGGTTTGTGTGATGTGCAGACAGCGGCAGACATCTATTAGTTTATTTATATAGAAAGATAAAGTCTACGAGACGATCGATATATTTAGTAGACCATTATACACAAAATGTCGCCCCCGCCATAATAGCACGCTTAGACTTGTCACGTTCCGGGATCATGCGGCACACCGCTTAATACATATCTATTAACCAACCGGGAAGTTAGGGGTCTATGCCCGACCGCCCGCGATCTTCATGTGTACGGTTATGAACCCATCACAGGAACTCTTTTTACAGTTGTC
Source organism: Antheraea yamamai (assembly GCA_036509395.1). Taxonomy (NCBI): domain Eukaryota; kingdom Metazoa; phylum Arthropoda; class Insecta; order Lepidoptera; family Saturniidae; genus Antheraea; species Antheraea yamamai. The sequence continues at coordinate 8,626,202 of AP028442.1, read as the reverse complement.
TCGTTTCGAGATCATTCAGTATATCAGCCGAAATGCAAGCTGCCGTAGCAACTACTACCAGCGATGAATTGACGATAATTTTATGTTCGCCGTTGTTTCCAGATTGTACTATACTTACCATCAGGCACAGTGACGTCTCTTTGTCTATCTACTATTGAGAAAACATGTATACAGTTAACACGCGGTAGAAATGAATCTTTCAAAAATTTATAAAATATGCATATAAACGATACACGTGATCCATACACCATGCTGGATATGACGCCTTTTCCCACGGCTTCGTACACAGTTGCAAACACGTATACATATATGACTAACACGTGTACAAACATGCATACGTACAACACTCGGAACCAAAACAAGTATTAGAAAGTTATTGTAAAAACACTGTAAAATGTATTCTATCTCATTCTCTCACGCGTTAAACCCAATAGATGTATATGTTTGGCTCTTTTTCGTTTCATTGCGTTTAAATCACAGTGGAGCTAAAAAATTTTTTCCTTAAAAAAATCATTCATAATATTATAGTAATTACTCTATGTAATATATGGATATGATATTAATTTGTGAATGTGTATGCGGATATAATTAACGTATATATCATGAATAATTGCAATGTATTGGCATCAATACTAGAGATTTTTCTTTACAGTACAACCAAAAATATTACCGATACCCGCTATGACAAACCTTCTACGAGAAGGAATGCGAGCGGCTATATCGTGTCAAATTCTGGAGGGCGACTTACCGGTTGCGTTTCGCTGGGAGAAGAACGGCCAGGCTGTGACGTCATCGCCTTACGCTCCGAGTGGGATTATTACTAGAAGAATGGACGAGTACAGTGCTTCGTTGGTTATAGAGCAAGTTACGTCGCTACACAGTGGAAACTACACGTGTATTGCATCAAACATCGCTGGATCTGAACGTTACACCATACCTCTTACCGTTAATGGTACGAATTCGTTTTAAATACGTTATATGTTTTTCAGAAGTCATGGTGGGCTTGTGGTTTGTCCGGTGGTATATTATTTCGATGTCCGCACTTTCGAACCCCGGCATGTACCAACGAATCTTTCGGAATTCGCGTGCATTTACTAATTTAAATTGGTAACACTATCGGGTGACGGTGAAGGAAAACATCGTGAGGAAAGCTGAATCTGAGAGATGTTCTTGTAGTGCTACTGTATGAGGGGAAAATATAGAACTGTGGATTTCTCAGAGTTTGAAATCGCAAATACGTCGTGGGCTGGCGTGGTGATTATGCCCATACCTTCCTTCGGGAAGAAGCCTATGGCCCTGCAGTGAGTCTCTTATAGGCTGATGGTGATAATGACTTTATATGTTTTTATATACAATCTAAGTCTAAGATGTCAAAGACGCTAAACCTAGAAACCTAGAAAGGTAAGGTACTAGTTCTAAAGCACAGCTACCGGAACGTATCTATAGATTAGTGACAGAATTGAACAACTTGAAGATGTTAGTTAAGCAAGTGAGCTTAAAAAAAACCCTATCGTCATGCTACAAAATAATGTATTTTTTTAGAAGAATATATGTTTTATTATAACCTTTTTAATTGACTATCAAATTATTTACAAATTAGAACGTGTAATTTTACGAGAAATTAATTTAAGGTACAATGGCTTTCTTATGTTGTTCCACTTCATTAACTTCTGAGGCGATTAATTAAACATAAATATATCTTGCACGATATATCTGAAGGAATACATTGTTATTAATATAAAGAGGTTTTAGTATCGAACCACGAACAATCAAAGATTTTTCAGGTACTCTATTATATTTAAATTTATTTTGTAAATTAATATTATTTTTGGACTTGCTATACAATTATATTATTTTTATGTATCTGATCATTGAAGATAAGTTTTATCGTAAAAATATAAACATATAATAAACTAGCTTTAACCGCGCCGTCGTCCGTATCAAACCTTGTACATAAAGATAGTGATTAATAAAATCATCTGAATGTATTAAGTCCATCTACTTCTATACACGTTTCGCTCGTACAAGTCGTGTCGTCATTAAAATTACAATAAGTAATGATATAGTGGAACGATTTTAATGAAATTTAGACTAAATTTTACTCGAGGATATGCTTTATGATTTTCTTGGTGAAGTTTTATCGTTAACACCACTTTATCAGTACTGTAGCAGTGATGCGTGTTTAAACAAACAGACAGACTGATATTTCTAAAAATGATTAAAATGTATTTTATTACTTATTCCTAGACACCTACAACATTTTGTTTCATAAAAGTCTAAAAATACAGACGCGTTAGATTTATATTCTTCTTATATGTATAGAAGAATGCGGAAATTACAATATAAATAGTACTTATTAATATTAAAAATTGTTGAGAAAATTAAAAAGTCAACATCTAAATTAACAACCCTATATCCGATATAATGCCTTCATATAAATGTCGGTCTGTACCGTGTCGCACCATCTGGTGCATACAGTTCCGTAGAACATAATTAAAATAACAGTGCCTCCGCGGTGGCGGCTCGAGCCAAACGACGTAGCAGTTGCAGCGGGACAAGATGTTACCCTACAGTGTCAAGCAGACGGCTACCCACAGCCTACTATCACCTGGAAGAAAGCTGTTGGTACGTATTACATAATAGTATTTTCATTATCTCTGCATTGAGAATTATTTAATTATGAATTCAAATCGAAATCATTTTAAGCCCCCAAAGAGGCACATATGAAATTGAAAGTTACCACCGATTCGGAAAATAACTCAATTATCGAAAAAAAAAATGGCAAGAAACTCGATGTGATTTATCTCTTCATCGTACATATTTTATAACAATTCATTATATTAATAATCGTTTTAGCGGATACATTGAGACCGGTGTCATTTCCAAACATCGCTATCGTTCACACATTGATCCACGTAGTAATAGCCTTACGACATCAAAACTCACTTGACATGAAGCTTGAACTTACTTTCCGGCAAATTTGAGACTTTGTTGTAGAACCTAAAAATTGTCACTAATTTTACTAAACTTGAGACACGGAATGACCAATTTGTGATTGTTTCTGATATTAAAATTATGTTGATTTTTTTACAAAATTTAGCTTTTCCAAGTTTTTGCTTACATACATTAGATTATCAAAAACGTATTGGGAAAGCAAAGTTAAGATATTGAGCTCTAGTACTTAGAATACCACTGTCCATTATCTATTATCCGTGGATGGTGAACCATGTGTAATAGGGTGGGTCAAAAAAATCGATTTTTTTTTTACAAGTGACACGGAAAAATGGGTTGCTAGACACCTTAAAAAAATCTCACCAAGCATGAGCTCTTAATTTTAATAGGAAGATCCTCCGCATCGCAGTTTTGTATTTTTTTCTCAATTCAATAGAAAAAAATTCATACCTCATCATTTATCGATTGAACAGAAAAATTATCCGAGAGATTTTTTTAGGAAATTTAATGCTCTACAAAAAAGGTATCTTTTTCCGTAAACCTCACCATTTGAAAGATATTAAGAATTTAATTTTGATTATTTTAAGACAAATTTCATTTTTGTTTATGAATTTTATAACTCGACAATAAATGACTTTTACAAAATGTGCAATACAAATTTTTGTTGGAAATTAACTACTCTATAAAAATGGTTTCTTATGTTTTGGCGATGAAATTAACCGTTCAAAAGATATTCATCATCAAACTTTCATGTGTACGGATTTTAAAAGTTTTTGATGAGATATTCGATAAATTTCAATTTAATTTATAATTTTTGAGAAAATTTACACGAACTTTAGTTGTTATCAACTGAGAAACTTCAAAATATTTTTCAATTTTTTATTTATGTTTAAGTATATTTGTCTCCATTTAAAAAATAAATTGGACATTATTTATCGCTTAGTTAAATATTTATTAATAAAAAAAGCAAATTTTGATAATTTTGAAAATAAAACTCAAATAATACTTATATTAATGACAAGAAATGAAATTCATATGAAATTTATAAATTAAATTGAATTTTTTCGAATATCTCATCAAAAACTTTTAAAATCCGTACACATGAAAGTTTGATGATGAATATCTTTTGAACGGTTAATTTCATCGCCAAAACATAAGAAACCATTTTTATAGAGCAGTTAATTTCCAATAAAAATTTGTATTGCGCATTTTGTAAAAGTCATTTATTGTCGAGTTATAAAATTCATAAACAAAAATGAAATTTGTCTTAAAATAATCAAAATTAAATCCTTAATCTCTTTCAAATGGTGAGGTTTACGGTAAAAATATAAAATATCTTTTTTGTAGAGCATTAAATTTCCTAAAAAATTTTCTCGGAACATTTTTCTGTTCAATCGATAAATGATGAGGTATGAATTTTTTTCTATTGGACTGAGAAAAAAATACAAAACTGCGATGCGGAGGATCTCCCTATTAAAATTAAGAGCTCATGCTTGGTGAGATTTTTTTTAAGGTGTCTAGCAACCCATTTTTCCGTGTCACTTGTAAAAAAAAAAATAATCGATTTTTTTGACCCACCCTAATGTGTAATGGCTAATGGACTTACAATGGACAGGCATGCAAAAAAAAAACAAATTATTAAATCAATCGACACTGACTATAAACTTAATCACTAATATTACTTCATAAATTAGTTAGTTGACTTATTACTTACTTATTATTATTATACTATACATTACTCTTAATTACAAAAGCAATAGAAATATGTGTATGAACAAAAATAGAGTGTGTAACTCTAGGAACACTTACACATGAATTCAACGGATATCTACGTACGTTAAAATTTATAAATCATTGCGTTAATTAAAGGTATTTTGTTAGGTAACACACCCGGCGAATACAAAGACTTCATGTTTGAAGGCAACTCTAGAGTGCTGGAGAATGGGTCTTTAGTGTTTGAACGAATAGCGAAAGACAGTGAGGGCCATTACCTCTGCGAAGCAAGGAACGACATCGGTGCTGGTCTAAGCAAACTGATTTTTTTGAAAGTCAACGGTAAGTTTATTACACTTAATGGTATAGCGTAATGTAATTGTATTACATGGTCGATGACATACGGTCAACTTAGAAGAGGCATTAATTTTTGCAGTATATGAGGTGAAACAATCAATAGATCAGTTATACTATAATAATTGGTGAGATTCATTATTTATACCTTTATGAATGATAATGTTGACTATGATATCTAGTAATAAATTAAGCCTAGAGGAGAATGGCTTTAAATGAAGGTGCCAGAACATATATATAAATACTCGGTGAAAGATATTCAACTTGACGTAGTAGTATTCCGGCTCATTGCTGGATTCGAACCTACTTCGATGGACACCGTATCCGAAAACATTACCATTTTTCCGTCATCGTTTCCATATTAGTATTTATCGTACGGTACTATAAGCAAATTCTGTAAACTATTAAAAATAATTCAGTGCAGTATAAAATATATCAAATAATATCGCAGAAGATTATGCCAGACTATTATACACGAGGGTGAGTATATTAAACAACAAAGATTTTTTTTATAGCCTTGCCCGACTATATCTTATATAACATGCACGTGGTGAATACGGGAAGGAACAGGAATCTTATGTTGGCCGTCATGCTTTGATATGAAGTATTGTATACTCAGCTAGGTAGAAGCTACCGTTTTTGTGTTTGTGAGCTGATATAGTAAAAATAACTGTCGATGTATTATTATCCTTCAACAGTCAACAATCTTTATAATCTTTATCTATCATAGTTATTTTAATCTTCACAATGGTATATTAAAAGTACAAAGAGCCTCCTATTATTGAAGAAAGAAATATTTTTCATTAGCAAATTCCATATAAAGACGAAAATCTCTAATATCTATATAGAATTCACAAAAAAAAAGATGGAACTTTTTACCCGGGGCTTGTGAAAAGTTGTGGAATGTCTTGATGGAAGCGGACGCGATGAGTTTTGTCCGGAACACTCGGCCGTTCTATGTACAAATGTACTTTATGATTCGGCCCTACTGAAATGAAAATTCTTTTATATCATTATTACTTTGTTTCTATACGGTAAAATTATTATTTATATGCGATACAAGAATGACATACTGATTTACATTTAACAATAGGTTAAATACATAACCTACTTTATCTATACAAATATTAGAGAGCTTAAAAATTGTTTGTAGGTCCATTGATCGACAACACCACCAATAATGTGTATTAAAAAACAATATTTTCGCGTTTTATAGTTTATCTAACTACCTACCCTACTTTCGTAAAGATCTACTAATGAAGTGAACGCTATCTTTCATTAATAATGCGACCATGCAATGAAATAACTTCAACTTTTTAATAATGGCGTCTTTTTAATTCTGCCAGTGTCAAGTCAGTCATGTGGGATAGTCATGTAATGAAATAAAACATCTGAACGTAAATTCAGTTGTGTCAACATTTTTAAAGATTTCCCTACTGTCTTTTGTATCACTCACTTACTCATTTTTATATGAAGATATTTTAATCCAGACATTACACTTTTCCTTTTGATTACCAACCTACACAACCATAAAAGAATTAATAAAATAGGTAAAGCCATTCTTAAGTGATATACATAGTGTTGAACATATTTTTATTTATATACTTTGTAAGAAATTTCTATAGATTATCAAGCATTACGGCTACAAACTTTAAAGTCGTATAGGTCGCGAATTGTATGCAACAGCCCAAGCCGAGGTGTGCCGGCACCCTTGAGCTAGTTGTCAAATAAAATCGGCTGAGTGCCTTAAGCGCTCGCCTTAGTAGTCCGGTGAAGCTGTTAAGACCTTACTAGGTCATTAGCGTAATCAATTCGAAAAAAAAAATATTTAAAGTCGTACATTTACTATACAAAGTACAGTAAGTGAGAAATATACGAAACTGTTGAAGAGCACGGATGAATCGCTGTCTTTATTACCATGTACACATTCTAATCCAAACTAGAAAATCAAATCAATCTTAGATGAGTCTGAAAGATATAAAGATACAAAAGAGTCCATTTTCATGAAGAAAAAAACGATACAGTAAAAGTGAAAAGAAGGCATAAAATGTAAATAAAAAGGTTTAACAATGGCTCCAGTATCTTGCATTTCGTAACTTACTAAAATGAGTTTAGTTTATATCTTTTACACCGGTAAATGAAAAGCTTTTAAAGATAGCACTCTATGTAAATAACTCTCTAGAATTATTCTGTTAGTACCTACGTCACTATTTAACCTTCATAGTAGATTATGTAACCATGTGTACCAACTTTATAACTTTATAACCAAAATTTTTTACTGCTTTGAAAATAGATATGCAGAATACAAATTTAGTTTTACATACTTGTTATATTATGTGTATAAAATCAAGATAGCTTGAGGATTAAACACAAGTCTCTTTTTAAGAAAATCCAAGAAGAATACATAATTTTAACAAAATATGATACAAGAGTTATTTAAAAGGATACTGTAAATCTTGGTAAATAACTACACAAGGTGATAGAGCTTTTTCATATGCTATTGGAAATTGAAAATCTGATGCCAAGGTCCTACAAATATAATCCGGCAGCTGCACTTGAGAGGCAGTCTTCTAGGTTTGGCTTGTTACGTCTTCTTCATTTATTTATTTTTTTGTCTTAGATCACATCATCAAATATCAGGTATACTTATAAGGTATTAAAAAATACAAATAAACAATTCCTTTTACATTTAAAGGCAAATATACATAACTTTTTGCAGTTAAAAAGAATATATATTACTATCTGTGAAGTGAAATAAGAATAGGAATGCATTTGTAGTTAGTTTTTAACATGTGCCGTGTTCGACTAAGCAGAAAACTCAATTGCTGTTTGCAGCAATACGTGTCTTCTCTATTGGTAAACGAGACAGTTGGTGCTCAATGGAACAAGAACGCGGTTTACATGATTGCTTCTCTGGATGCATTTTTAGGAACCGACAGCCGTGAAATATCCGAACGAGTTTGTTAGACTTTTATTTTGCAGTCTCTCAATAAATGGTTTTATACTTACATTCGCTGATTTCCACCTGCTTTGTTAGACATTGAAAATGTGAAAGGATCAATCGAATCCAAAAATAAGTAGCCTAGAATCATTTTGAAAGTTTTGCATCGAATAGTAACAGTCCTGTGTCCATACGTTATTATATTTACGATATATAACGCATATCGGATTCTCAAAAATAAAGATATAACAGTTAAATACTAGCATGTAACTTAAATTTATGCATTTAAAGAAATGTGAGTGAATCATATATATTACTTTAAGACATTAATATTAGAATTTTATAATTCTACATTGCTACAGTTAAAACTATTATACATTCAACTATTTGTCTTTTATTTTATAATTGTTTTAAGCCCTAAATAACAAAGAAAATCGTTTCCGAAACATTCATGTTTATATATCTTTCGATTGAAACTGTAATTATTTACGTCAAGAGTATATGATTTACGTCGATTGCGAATTGTGTAAACGCCCGTAAAAAATCTTATTCGATTTTGGTTAGATACCAGTACCCTCTGAGGTCACGTCCGGGAACAGTTTGTAAACAGTTCTCCAACCCCTAATCCTATTTCCCGCTTGTTTATTTCGGTTTGACACAAGGTTCGTCGGGATTTACACACGGCTGAAGTTTTCAGACGTTCACTTAAACCTAGGTAAACTTTGGGCACCGAACATTTTATGGATCTACCACTATCCATTAGTTGTCGAAATTAGATTTATAATTTATTTTACATTCACTTTTACGTTTTGAATAAAGTGGCCTAAGATGGTAAACACGCTGAACCTAAAGGGGCCTGGCAAGAGCAGCTGATGGAACACACATATAAATGCTTGGCAACAGATTTTCACTCGCGGTGGTAGCTAGGAACGGTGGGCTTAGAAAAAACCCTACTACCACTATGCTATAGTTTCATATGGTTTCTTTCTCCGAAAACTGCGATCTCCGAACGTCTATCAACTAAGCCCGTCATCGCTAAAGTTATAATATCTCGAACTTATATTAAATTTGTTCTAAAACAGAATACACGACGAATCTTGTCCGTATTAAAATTATGTTTTCATTTTATATCAGTGGAATAGGAAGTTGTAAAATTAGTTGTTTTTTGTACCAAGACGTTTGATATTGGTTTTTTAATCAGTCTTATAGAATATTGTTAAAAGTTGAATCTAGTTTATACTAATATTATAAAGCCAGAGGATTTGTTTGTCTGTTTGGTTGAACGCGCTAATCTCAGGGACTATGGGTCCGATTTGAAAAAATATTTCAGTGTTAGATAGTTAATTTATCGAGGAAGGCTAAATATCATCACGCTAAGACCAATAGGAGCGGATCGTCAATGAATAATATTTCAAAATCAGGTCTTTTCCTTTTGAGTGCTTCCGGTGCTTGTTAGCCCAAAGTAACTATTCCGCGCGGACGAAATCGAAGAACAGAAACAGAAGCTAGTTGTTACATAAAATAGAATATTGAGATCTATCGATTTTCAGAGTTATAAAATTGCTTTGAACTCAAGATAGTAATTTACTACAAAGAATATACAATCCTATATAAATCGATTACCGAATACGAAAAATGAAAATTTAGTTTAAATATCTCTATATAAAAAGTGGGAGACAGAAGAGAGCACTAATAAAATTGGTCGACATTCAAAAATATTAACAGAAATTGATGACGTTCAATTGTTAAATTTGTCATTTTATTTCATTACATGGTCGTATCGTTAAGGGTTAATTTGGTTTCATTTTCTTCGTTGGACGTCTAATTAAAAAAGTAATGGCACTTTTTTATAGCTGCTTTACATATGCGGCATAGAAACGTATAATATAATATGTTAAACCATTACATGGGCGATAAATCGTCAGAAATTGAAGCTTTCATCAGGAAAAATAAATAATACCAATCCGTCATTCAATAAATAACATGAGTGCCACTTACATAACCCGCCGCACTCGACTCTTCTTTATGGAAATTTCCCGTAACTGCGCTCGTATTCCCTTCCTCGATATATACCAGAGAAAATACGTAGTTTTGTATCCGAGATTATGTTACTCGGATGTGGGTAATTTAAAAGTAAAAAGAGAAACTTTGATAAGATTATTGTTTCCACTGAAGTGATAGAATCTGTGCAATGCTTTTTTTTTTTTTTTTTCGAACTGACTACGCTATTGACCAAGCAAGGTCTTAACAGCTTCACCGGACTACCTCTGTTCAATGCTATTGACCTATATATCTATGGGCAACAATGAATACTTAATATTAGATGAAGTGCATGTCTGTTTGCTGACAAAATCGAAGTAGGTGACATGAATTTTTAGAACATTTTTTTTTTCCGAACTGACTACGCTATTTACCTAGCAAGGTCTTAACAGCTTCACCGGACTACTAAGGCGAGCGCTTAAGACACTCAGCCGATTTTATTTGGGCAAATAGCTTACACTTAACAATTTGAAAAAGAGAATTGAATCGATAATGGCTCAAGTGTTGAGATACTGCGTCAATCGACACGGTTCGGATCCATACGAATAAGCCAGAAATTTTGGTGAAGGAAAAATATGGTTATTAGCCATAGCATGGACTTTTCTTAAGCCTGTCTGGCCAACTATCTTCATCAAGTTGAAAATCTTTCACCGAGTATTTGTAGGTGTTTTCCGGCAGATGCACTTGAGAACCAGTCCGACTAGGTTTAGAGTGATTATCATCTTGGACCACATCGTCATTTACAGTCGGATGTCAGTGGTCAAACGCTAAAACCTATAATGTGTTAAAAAAAATGAAATTCTTTGGTAAATGTAAGCCTTTACTACCCTTAACAATAATTCATCATGCAATGATTTCAATAACGGATAGCATTATATATAATGTTTTATATAGCTCCAGCACGATTTCCTATGAAAAGTAAAACGGTGCAAGTAACAGCCGGAGAGGCAGCTCATCTGCAGTGTGCTGCATCAGGTGACGCACCCTTAGAAGTTAGCTGGCGCAGCCCACATCACCACACTATCGCTCATCATCTCGACCAAAGGTTAATATTTGTTTCATTAATTGTTATTGCTACTTTCGTATTAACGTCTAACCTAACCTAATCGATCCGAGACCGGAAACTTGAGAATAATAAATAGTCCACCTATTTAATATCCATGACAAGATATCAATCACATGGTCCAGGTGTAGATTGTCTGCACTTCAGCAACTTCAGTTGTGGTGCCGTTAATGCGTAATTCATTCGGGGTAATATTATCGATATCGTTCCTCTCGATTCGATTAGGTTGAGCTAGACTTGCGAAACGAGGACACGGCGGTAGCGTTAATACGTAAGTACCTTGTCATTACTTACTTTATACATATTGTATGATATATTAAAGGTACACATACTAACGAGGTATACAAACTATTATTTCATCGTATCTTCATATTCGGCTCGAAGGACCAAAGACAGAACCAATTAAAAATTTGAACTGAAAATAATAAAAAAAACCCTTTATTGAATTTAGGCCCTAAGAAAGCGCTTAAATCTCGGTAGTAGAATTTTAGATATGAAAAACAACCGAGTCATCGAGAAGAACTGGCAAGGAACTTAATCTGGTTAACAACCATGTATTTAAAAAACTCATTGAGTCCACAATCGTTGTTAGTGAATGCACAAAAATGGTTCTTAAACTTACAGTCTGGCAAATCGGTAATATGAATTGGGATTTTGTTGTAAAACCTAACACTATTACCTAAAAGAAACTGTTACTGGTTTTACTCAGTCGGAAATATGGGATGACCAGTTTGTCACAGTTTCTAGTATTTAATTCATGCCGGTCTTTTACGAAATCCAGCACACTTAATCAATGCTGGCTAATACGAACTTCCGTTAGGAGTTAATTTACCCAAACGCTCGAGAAACTGCTTTCATGGTACTAGAATGTAATACTGTCAATAATTAAAAATTACTGTTTCTTTTAGTCAAAATTATCACTGTGTGATCTTTAAGCCTGTGCTTTCTCTCGATAAGAAAACTATGCTTTAATATTGAGATATTCACAGAGTGATATAATTTATTGTATTATTATGCTCCTTACAGATACACTATTCGCGAACAGGTATTAGACGACGGCTTGGTATCAGAGTTAAGCATCTTGCAGACATATCGCCAGGATACAGGAGCTTTGACATGTCGAGCATCAAATGCTTACGGACAGGATGAAATGCTAATACATCTTGTTGTACAAGAGGTAGTCTGTGATTTAATATCATCATCTTTCTCTTTAAAAAATGTTACTCTATATACCCATATATTTGCTTCATTACAAGAAACGTGACGATCTTTTGATGTGACATATTTATAATTTGTGCCAGTTATTCCTTTAAAATAGAAAATAATATCATGTTTTAATTTATATGTTTACTTTACAGTTATTATAATTATGGCTTAAAAAAACTTGTCGCCTTTTTTTTCACCCTCTCACAGAAAACTGACGTGAAGTAACAGTGCTTGTTGCATTTCGTTCGGTCAGTGAGAACGCCGGAGTCCCACCTCCCCTCTCCTTTCCTTTCCCCCAAATACAGGCTGGCAACGCACTTTCGACTCCCCTGGTGTTGTTAGTGTCTATGGACGGTGGTGATCACTTAACGTCAGGTGACCAACCTGTTCGTTTGTCTGCTATGATATAAAAAAATGGCGGTTTCTACAAGTCAAATTATATGTTCAGCAAAGTATTTGTATTAAAAACAAAGGTTAAAATAAAAAGTCAATCAACTTATTATTTCTCAGACGAACCAATTTGGTAACGCGATATTAAGATTGTATTGCGAATATCAATATTATGTTTATTTTAGGTCCCTGAAATGCCAAAGAATATAAGGATAATCGATCAACAATCAAGATCCATTCAAATGTCATGGACTCAACCTTATGCTGGGAATAGTCCTATTATTAATTATATCGTTCAATATAAGGAAGCACCAGGTAAATAAGATTATTTTATTCAGTTTTTTTTTCACGTGTATACGAGAAATATCATATTACAGTATGGAATAAACTTATCAAGTAATTATAATCTGAATAATATGCAAAAATATTTTTGAAATGAAAACTTCTTTAGTCGTGTTGAGTAATTTTTGGTAGGGAAAAAACTTATGCGTTCGCGTCACCGATGACCTCGACATGCTCGTGACGTATTGACCTTGCGTCAGGCTAACAATGCATGGTATAGCGGCCCGTGTACATGTAATATTGATATTTTATATTGAACTTGTGTAGCGCAACGTACGTTTGATTAATTAATTGAATTAGAATTTACATACAAAAAATCATACATTTCATTGTTTTAAATTTTCACTTCTATCGCTAGTATTTGTGACTGCCTATACTTATTTGTTATTCAAAACGACTTATATTGCGGGGTGGTAGGGTGTCTGTACCCGACTGGATCGCGACCACCGTACACCAAGTGGAACACCCGCTATAGTGGCACGTTTGGGCGTGTCGCGTTCCGGGATCAGCCGGTGTATATCCAGCAACTATGGGGGGGGGGTGGGGCTGTCCCTCACTGGGTCGCTTTCAGGCCGGCATGACAGCGGCGACCAGCGATGGATAGTATGTCTTTCGGTGGTCGCCATTATTTTTGGATTGTACTGTGCTTACCATCAGGCACAGTACAGTCACTTTGCCAAGCTACAATAAAAATAAAAAAAAAAAACTAATGATATTCCTATTTAATGCTAACAATTATGACTTTCTACAGAACCATGGCCTACGACCCCACAAAAAGTCATAGTTCCGGGCAGTGTAACATCTGCCAGTATACAAAATCTACAGCCGGCGACATCGTATCACTTGAGGATAATTGCTGAGAACAGATTGGGGCAAAGCGAACCGAGTCAGCTTGTACAAGTTACTACCACAGAGGAAGGTAATCTTCTTATTAACCTCTTTACGAAACAAGAAGAGTTAACCACTAAAGGTTTTTACGTAATATAACTTAATAAATGCTTATTATAATAAATTCCTACTAAACATAGATAGCGAAACATATGTTACATTCGTTTTTTCTTTTGAATAAGTATTGGAAATAATTGGACAGCGATGCAAATTATAAATAATATAATTTTTAATTACCCGAAAAATTCTCACCAATTCCTTTCAAATTTTAAGACGCTGTATTCGAATACTCGATTGATTTTATATAGTTCGGAAAAACTAAACAAAAGTATTAAAGTAGCTTCAAAATTATTCATTAATTAAGTACTGAATGTTTATCTTATGTATATAAAATGAGAAAGGTTTGTCGTTGTGGCAAAAACTACTCGGTAATCAATTTTTCTTTTACTTTAATTCATAAACACTTAATACTTAAAAAAAACACGATATCTATATTTTATACAGAATTATTAAAGTTAAAAAAAGTGTGTGTGTACTTATTATGTACACGCGTTAGAAGTTATACTTCTTTGGCGTAACAAGATAAAAGTGTTTTCAAAAATGTTATCTTTCGCCTTATTCTACGTTTGTATAAAAAAACGACACTAACAATAGAAAAAAGGTATTTAATACATTGAAAGTTTTAATACAAAGAAATACAAACAATAAATACAAAGAAACAAAATGTTAACTATAGCTAAGTTCAGGGTGTCGGATTTTCATGACGGTGTGCGCGCGCATCGTTATTACTTCAGGGTGTCGGTTTTTCGTGACGGTGTGCGCGCGCATCGTAATTACTTCAGGGTGTCGGTTTTTCGTGACGGTGTGCGCGCGCATCGTAATTACTTCAGGGTGTTGGTTTTTCGTGACGGTGTGCGCGCGCATCGTAAAAATTTACTCTCATCATTTTTCCTTAACGCGCCAAAAGAAGTATAACTTCAAAAAACTATAGCTTTTATAAACATTACGCGTTCAGCGATATGTAGTTTCTTGTCGTTGAGAAGTGGGACAAGCGGTGTGGTACGCATGCGCAGAACAACACAGACGAAGTTGCTCGTAGCACCTAGTAACCAATAAATACTATAACACCTGTGATATAAAAAATACTGCACTATAAAATGTACTCCAGTTCCCAGCGGACCACCTCTAGACGTAAGATTGGAACCGAAAAGTTCCACTGAACTGATAGTCAGTTGGGAGCCACCGCAAAGGGATTTATGGAACGGGAACATACTTGGATACTACGTAGGATTTCAAGAAGTGAGTGCGAAACTTTTATCCATCAAAAACTCGCCCTTATTTAGATCATAGTATAACAAATGTGAATAACATTATCATTATATAGGTTAACATCTATGCTTCCCTTCTGATATTTCAGTACGAACTATTTAAATAACCGAACTTACGATTTTATCTAGTAGATACCTTTTTAAAAAAATATCTAGCCATTAAAGCAAATTTTATCCATAGTCAGAACTTTAGTGCTAGATAAATAAATCATGTTAAAGTAGAGATTACTTAAATCTATAAACCTTTTATATTTGTATCTACAATAATCATCATCATCTTCTTACCCTTATCCCACCTAAGTAGGGTAGGTAGAACATGTATTCTTTTTCCACTCTCTTCTGTCAGATGACATCTCAGTATTCACACATATCACTTTCCACACATTCCATCCATACCTTTTTCGATCTTCCTCTACTCGTATATCCATCTACTATCATACTCAAAACTTTGCTAGTTACATGGTTTTCATCTCTCCTCATGACATGCCCATACCATGCTAACCTATTACTCCTCAACTTCTCTGTCACTGGTGCTATTTTCGAACTTCCTCTGATATACTCATTCTTAATCTTATCCTATCTAGTAACACCACACATCCACCTTAACATTCGCATCTCTGCCATCCATCTCATCCATCTCTTTCGTAGCCCAGCACTCAGATGCATACAGGATAACCGGTCTTATAATAGCTTTACAAACCTTCACCTTGAGTTTCAAAGGCATTCGTGGGTCACAAACTATCCCAGACATATTTCGCCATTTCATCCACCCTGCATTTATTCTATTCCGTACTTCCTTATCTATACCGCCGTCGTATCTCTTTACAATAATCATTAAAAGTAAAATATTAGATTTTTACTTCGAAAGCCTTTAAATAGAAGCACAATTAGTTAAAGATAAATTTAAATTTTTAACATCTGTGTATATATTGGTTATCGATCTTGCATGTTCTTAATAATCTTAGCACAGGAAATGAGATATTATTATCTTTCATTTAACATTTGCGTAATATTCGAAATATATATTTTCAGTTAAATAGCAACAGTACAGTGCTTAGCGCGAGTGGTCCAGGCGGGGCTTCTTATACAGTGCGAACAGTTGAAGGAAGTGGTACAGCTAGAGCTCGGACTACTCTCTCGGGCTTACAGAAACACGCGGCGTACGCTGTCGTCGTACAAGCGTATAATAGTAGAGGTGCCGGACCTGCTTCCCCGCCTACGACTGCGACCACCATGGAAGATGGTAAGTAATCAAAATCAAATATATTTGTGCGTTAAGAAGTTCCTTATGCTTTTTCTTCAATTCCCAATGTAATTCGATAGGGAGATTTAGATCGTATTTGTATAATTTCGTCACTTAAGGAAAAAATATTATGCCCCTCCATGCGACTTTCTCTCTCTGTGTAGGTTTATATTTCGTATCATTTTTATATGGAAGTAAAGCAAGGATTGATAATGAAAATTACATTTAATATTTTAACGAAAATATTCATGTATAAAAATGGATATAAGATAGCTAATCATAAGAAATATCAAACATTCTAGAAAAAAAAACAAATAATAAATAAGGGTTTTTAGGAACTTTCCACGCGTCCAGTATTCGTTCAACCAACATCGCATGATGCTTGCTGCCTAAATTTTGATAATCGCATGCATAAATACACTAGTATGCAGTCGGAATACACAGAAAGAGAAAGAGAGGGAAAAGGAAAAACAGAGAAGCATAACGTTTTATCCTTATGTGATGATTTCCTCAAATCGACACCGCACGGTGTACCATTCGCCGCTTTTATGGTTAGGTACGGGGTCGCTCGCGCATTCAACCGCGATGCCCCAGCAAATGGCCCGGCAACATAACCGGCATTTTTGAAGGCAACGGTTATTCAACTGTGGTACGCTCTTATGATGTGACAGGAATCCTTGAATAATTTTGAGCTTTTGTAACCAAAATCTTCATTATCAAAGCAGTGACAATTAATTCTAACATTCGCTCGTCTACTTTCATATTAAAAATATAGCAAAGAGTACAAATCAATGTGTTCTGTTATCCATATTAAAATTATTATGAAGTTTCGAAGAGACGATGGTTCAGTGATTAGCGTGTTCAGACAACGTGTCTGCACTGAATCCTTGCGAATACGCCGGAGCTTTCGATAAAGGAAAAACATTGTCGGGAAAACATAGCACGGTGCTAGGAGTTTTTTTAACCATGCTAGCTACCATCTTCAACTTGCAAATTTATTGCCAAGCACCTGTAAGTGCATTCCGACAATTGTACTTGAGAACTAGTTCCTGCCTAGGTTTCGCGTGTTTACCATCTTAGCCTCCATTATCATTCGACGTGCGGTCAGATTGTGTAGAAAACCTATTAAGTATATAATCAGCTTAGATTTTTACAATCTTAAGCAACATTATCCCATAATAAATCAGATGAATCCTGTAGTCATTATTCAGAATTAGAGAGGTAAAAACAAATTGTTAACACAGTACCAAGTCTTCCTCCCGGAGCACTCCTATGCAATGCACTAAGTTCACAATCCGTGCGAGTTTCTTGGGAGCCACCTCCTATGCGAGGACGTAATGGTGTTCTGCAAGGCTATCGCGTCACTTATTCTCCTGTCACCGACTGGTATGGTAAGTATAATTTTCATATATTAGTCAGGCTTATTTATTTACGCTCTTACCGAATCTGAACAGGAAAATTGTAAGCCGATTTTCAATATATGATAAACTCATCCTTTTTTCTATGCTCCCGGCAATTGGTTGTGAGCTGGTCTACAATTTGTTTTTGACCCACACGACAGAGACGACAACAAGATAACGAACAGACAGGAGGACAATTGATTATTTGGGACATCTGGCTAATTGAATTATGTCGGATCGACAGTTCCATGTCATTAAAAGATAGCAACCACATGAAAGTGCGGGCTATCTGTGAAATGGCGCCATCATCTCATCATCATCAGCCATCTCTTCATAACAAACTAAATCTTGTGTGATTAAATGTAATGCAGAAGTTAGCTTTATCTCGAACAAGTGTTATCCGAATTCTTATTATCTTAATGATTAAATAATTGTTTCTAGGATTTGTTGTTGTAATATTTCTAGGGAGTGAAGATGCTGTTACCAAACAAATATCAGGAATGCATACAACTCTCTCGGGACTTAGACGCTACACAAATTATTCTGTTACCGTATGTGCATTTACTGTAGCCGGTGATGGCGTCAGAGCTGCTCCCGTATACTGTCACACGGAGGAAGATGGTAAAAATACATTTCTATACCCGTATGTACATATACTAGCGAGCCCAGCGGACGTTGTACTGCCCTGATAATAATAAAAAAATCTTGACTATTATATACCTAAACCTTCCTCATGAATCACTTTATCTACTGGTGAAAATTGCATGAAAATCCATGTAATCGTTTTTGAGTTTATCGTGAACAGACAGACGTAGCAGAGGACTTTGTTTTATAATGTATAGTGATATATATTAACTTTATTTCTGCCGATTCTTTTCCTGTTCTCGTTTATTTTATTAGTTATATTAAAACCGTTTTAAATGTGACTATTGTTATTATTTTACTTAAGTATTAACTACTATACGTCGGATTTTTAATTGAGATTATTTCCTTTATGCCGGCTTCACTCTCATCTTTTATAGGTATTTTTAAATTTTAATCGACAAAGTCCCGTGGCTATGGCTTCCTGCTGTGGATTACTAGTATTTTTATGAGTTTGAGACGTGATTATTTGTGTTATTTCCAAAGATGGTCCTCTGTGTAATTTGCCATCTCTAGATGTTTTTGCGGTCTCCGTATTTATATATTACATCTACTCAAGGCTTATCAAGGAATCACTTATATGTCCTAAAAACGTTAAAAAAAATAATGTACATAACATTTTAAAGGCGGCCACATACATGCGGAATTCCGTTTCGAAATATCAAATCGGAATTTCGAACGCAGTGAATCCATGCAAATCTATGAACCTATCATAAACATACAGTGCTTTTCCGTTCGTAGTTTTGTGTGATTCGGAATCTCGCACGGAAAATAAACTGTTTCGAATTCATGCATCTCTTTCATAGATTTTGTACGAGTCGTATCACACATTCGTTCATTCCGTACGTAACGCCAGTCAGTCAATTTTTGGGATTGCCTCGTAATTTGGCCCTTTTTGTACAATATTGACTGTCTTGCAATCTTTGAGCGTTGAGTGTATGTACCCAGTAACGACGACGTATTTTCTACTTCTTAGCAAGATACAGCAACAATGCAATCGCAAGTTGCAAATCATCGTTCATCGCTATTAAAATGTCTGAACTGAATGGTCGTCGTCTCTCAACTGAGCCTTGTTATTCCGAACGGAAATAAACGTATGTGTGTCAAATATGTACGGAATCTCGAATTGATATTTCGAATTCCGAAACGGAATTTCGCATGTATGCCGCCGCTTTGAATTATGATATATTATAAGTTAATTTATTTGCAGTACCTTCGGCCCCCGCTGATATTAAAGCTGCTGTGTCATCTCGTAATAAAATATTAGTCTCGTGGCTCCCACCAACATCCCCTAATGGTGTGCTTGTCGGGTATACCCTCTATATGAGTGTTATCGAAGACGGGCGAGAGGTAAGGACCATTCCGATAATGATAAATAGATATACCGGAAACCAGTTTTTGCGGAATCAAATATACTATAGGATATAATTAAATCTTAGGAACATACGTTTGCTTTAAGGAGGGAACGCACAAACGTATGCTATCCCCGAGTACACTTTCACATGAGACGTCGAGATCTCCACCGCGTGGAACTCATCAGTTCTGGGTGTCGGCGTCCACAAGATTAGGGGAAGGTGAAGCAACACGAGTTGTTACCGTACTGCCATCTGAATCAGGTAAAACTTAATTTTTATCATTTACAAATTACGAATATTTATCTAGAACGAGTATTATAGTATAGTACCTTGCATTTGATTGGGCACGTTGAGGAAACGAGACATCAGACTAAGATCACATAGTGCAATGACTGCGATAGACAGAGATAGCGATATACGAAACCGAACTTAGCTGACTATCACGTTCTTTACTCCGACGCTGCAAATCAAAGGCTCGGTGCTACATTTGATAACATAACAGTATTTATAGTAATTATTACATTATTATCTCAATCTCTGGTCAAATAAATAAATAAATTACTGGGACCATCATTTTCTTCAACTTTTACCAAATTTTCAAATTGTTATCTACCAATAGTTTTGTCTAAATATAAGATCTCCTTAACACGCTGTTCCAGTACCGGCAAGAATTACATCATTCAGCCGTAGTATAGTCACTCCTTGGAAGGAAAATATATCGTTGTCTTGCAACAAAGTGGGCAATCCTACGCCTTCCACGACATGGAGCATGAACGGAGCGGCTATAGAATCCACATTAAGGAAAAACGTTAGCAGTGACGGCACACTTATTATCAGGTGACAAAAACCTATTTAAAATTTATAGGCTAATCATCATCATCACCTCCCTTTTTTATATAATATTTACTGAATCTCTCAGATTGACTCAGACGACTTTCTCTAATATCTTCTATCATTACATAGTATAAAGCAAAGTCTCCTACCGCGTCTGTCTGTCTGTCTGTTCGCGATAAACTCAAAAACTACCGAACGGATTTTCATGCGGTTTTCACCGGTAAATAGAGTGATTGATGAAGAACGTTTTAGTATATAATTTGTTAAGGACTTTTTCATAATCAGGGCGGGACAACGTCTGCCGGGCCCGCTAGTTCATTTATAATAAGAATGTAAATTTAACGTGTCTGTACTTTTTGGATTTTTGTGAAAAAAAGATGTTACACGTGTCTTGGAATAAGTAATAAAGTACATTTCAATCATTTTTATTAGAAATGTCTTTCTGTCTATCTGTTTGTTTGAACACGCATCTCTGTTAAAATACTACGTTCATGATAAAACCTTAAAAATATAAAGCATATCCCCGATTAATATTTAGTCTTGGTTTCATTAAAATTGGTTCACTCTATCAAAAGTTATTGTAATTTTAATAACGACGCGATTACTAACTGCAAGAGAAAAGTGGATAAGTAAACGGAGGACTTAATACATTCAGATGATTTTATTAGTCACTATTTTTTTTACATTAGATTCCACGCGGAGTCGCGGGCACAGCTAGTTGGATGATATACTTCTTGAAAAAATAACCGATTCCTGCGACTTTAACCTCGTATAATATAAATGATTTTCTTTTAATTTCTTCTCTTGACTGTTTTATTTGAATTAATTTTGGACTATTTTATTATTTCTACCGTGGTTTTGTCATTCTTCTTAGAAAATTTCTACAACTCCTTTACCGAATTTACGTTACCTGTTGAATCTTATCATGACCGCTTAGGCCCATGGAATAGTGTAACGATGTGTTGTCCAGAAAATACTCTGAAAACTCCTATATCTGCTAGTAAAAGTCTTGTAGTAATTGATTTAGCCCTTTGTGAGATTAGCCCGAATAAACAACACACTTCAATTTTATTTATACTGATAATCGTCCAGCTGTCGAAATTCGATCATAATAAAGCAGATAAACTTTTTTCTTTACGTGTTAATATATTATTATCCATATTGCACAAATATTGTAAACTGTAGACGTAAGGAGTGCAAAAATACGGTGAATATATACTTTTAGTAAAGACTCTTCGATTGTATGGACAAAAAACGAACATTTTCCAATATTGAAGTGAAGCAAACTTCTTATGGTACGGTAGGAAAAAATTTCGTTACGCGTTAAACGTATGGTAGGTATGTATTTGTATCTATGCATAAGTATCTGCCTGTGTCTAGTAGTCTACTTTTTTTTTCGATCTGACTACACTATTGACCTAGCAAGATCTTAACAGCTTCACCGGACAGTAGTAGTCTACCAAAATGAGTAAATGTATTATTAATTAGTGATATTACAGGACTTATATATACTACGGGGATATAGCATATAGTTTATTAGCATTTTCATATATGTACCTATATATAATTTTGTAGATATAAGTCATAGTATCACTTCCTCCGAGCGTACACACTGATTTTTTTTATTGATAACACTCTAAACACTAAACAAAAATAAAATAAAGGCAATCGGTTGACGAACAGATAAAGAAATGGTACTGAATTGTTTTATCGTCGTTTATCTATGTATTGACGATTAGTTTTGGTATATAATTAATTCCTATTAAATATTTCATATAAATAAATTGGTAATTTATTTTAAAAATGAAATATCTCCTAAGGTTTGCCTATAAGATATCGCTCTAAGCGATAAGGCCGCTTAAATGTACACGTATTATCTTTATATATAAATTTCTTCTGTACGAGTGTATGTCACTGAACTCCTCCTAAACGGCTGGACCGATATTTGATGAAATTCTGCGTGCGTGTTCCAGTGGATCCCAAAATGGCTTAGATTCACAATTGCACCCGGTAGGTGGCGCTGCGGTTGAATTTTATTATTTTTGATTATCAAAGCAGGACGACGTCCGCCGGGCCCGCTGGTATATTATAAATTGTTGTTTAATTTTGTATATTTTCAAAGTGTGCAATAAAGTGTCTATTATTATTATTGTACATGATACAGTATGACCCAGTCACCTGACAGTGGCAATTACACGTGTTTCGTGGAGAATATACACGGAAGAGATGAGGTCACTTATAGTGTTGAAGTGAAAGTGCCGCCACAACCGCCCGTACTCGCCGTCGTCGACTCCTACGCCGACTCACTGCATCTTCAGTGGAGCGATCAAGGCGATGGAGGTAGTCCTATTCTTGGTAAGCCAATTCTATTCCCTTACTGAAAATGAATGGTCTGTAAAGTCGGTTTAAGGATGATAATTTTACGTGATAACGTCATAAGAAAACATTGATGAAAACTTGCATACTTTTATGAATTGAATGATTCTATATATAGATAGATGCGTCACAAGCCGAACGCTTAGGCTGATCACTCTATCGGTTGTTCCGCGCTCTCGCTTACACGCTCGGCTCAGGCGGAACGTGACAATGAGTCATGCTTTTTCGTACTTTTTTTTTATATCATAGGAGGCAAACGGACGGGTGTCCATAGACACTTGCAACATCAGAGGAGTCGCAAGTGCGTTGACAACCTGTCTTGGGGAAGAGGGGGAGTAAGGGAAGGGGGAAGGGGAGGGGCGGTGGGTATCCGGCGCTCTCACTGACCAAACGAAACGCAACAATGCGAGCACTGTTACTTGACGTCGGTTTTCTGTGAGATGGTAGTACTACCCCGGTCGAACCGGCCCATTCATGCTGAAACTATTAATAGCTTCAGCGTAGCTGTACCACCGTTAACCGGCGTTCATCGATTTATAAGACGTTATCACGTCAAAAAAGGTTCTAACAGTATATTTTTAATTTCCACGACACTTAACTACAAACAGGTTACGTGATAAATTATAAACGTGAGCACGGCGATTGGGAAGAGTTGCAAGTAGAAGCGGGTACATCGGAACATGTTTTGCCGAACTTATGGTGCGGGACGCGTTACCAGCTGTACATAACTGCGTTCAATCGCATCGGAACCGGACTGCCCTGTGACATCGTACACGCCTATACTAAAGGAACAGGTAAGTACCGTGTAAGAAAACTACCATACTATATAAAACACCATAAGGATAAGGGCCACATCTAAAAAAACAGGAATCAAAAAAAATTGACAAGTACTAAATTTAAGACCTATATTTTTAGAGAAATTCTAACTCGTTTATTTAAGTACAATTTGTATACGTACATTTTATAAGTTTTATATGTATTATGTGCGAATCAGCACATTTGGATTGAATTATATTCATAACATACTATGAGAGTCACTCACGTTTGAACGTTTTTGTATAACCTAAGTGTTTGAACACTTAGGTTATACAAAAACGCTATTGTAGCGTTACAAAAATATAAAAATTGTGATCTAACAAAGAACTTTATTCCCACAAACGGGCACCCGAAACATATGTACGGTAAGGACTTGCTCCTCCATACAATTTGAAAACACAAGCTTATAGTTCCACCAAAGAGACTATTAACTAAATCTTGTTTTCCTTATTCTGAATATACATAAAACTCAATATTGCAAAAACGCCATAAGCATCCCCGTTTCTTTGGACGACATTAACACGTGTGTAGTATTTTCTCTTATTTTCCCTTATAACCTGAGTTAATGATGGTGATACCTAATTAAATAATAAAGCCTAAAAAGCGAACAGTAACAATGAATACACTGCTTAAGATTTTCAATTTTGTAGTAACTAACCGCATTAGCACTATCAAATGATCAAATGTCCAACACGAGGGGTTCATTTACCGTGATTACAAATTAATCACTGGATTCAAACCAGCGTCATCCAAATTAACATCCGAACAGGCTACCACTATCTTATCATCATTTTAAGTAAGCTAACCAGAGCTGTTAATATAATGGATGATGCCATTATTGATGTAATAAATATAGTATGTATACTAGATAATATAAAGAATGCAATATAGTAGTAAACAGTAGAATGATGAAGTTATGGAAACTAGAAAAG
Source organism: Antheraea yamamai (assembly GCA_036509395.1). Taxonomy (NCBI): domain Eukaryota; kingdom Metazoa; phylum Arthropoda; class Insecta; order Lepidoptera; family Saturniidae; genus Antheraea; species Antheraea yamamai. The sequence goes on along the minus strand of AP028442.1, from coordinate 8,601,387 downwards.
ATATTGAAATAGGATTTTTTTAATAGGAAGAAGGCGAAATAGAAATTGTAAAATTTAATATTATCTCATTTACTATTTTCAACCACAAATTTAACGTACTTTGGAAATATAACTCAACATCTTAAGCAAAATAGAGTTACGATTACTTGTCCCTTTAGATTCTATTTGCCCAAAATTTCATAAGATTTTCGAGAATCCTTACATTGTTTTTTTGTTCATACCAGCTAATTATGTATGATATTTACTGGTATCGTGTAATGGAAGTAAACAAGGCAATAATTTTCAGTACCTGTGAAGCCAAAACATTCCCAAATGATAACGTTAAACACGACTACGGTTACTGTATGGTTGGATTCTTGGGGCGATGGAGGCTGTGGGATACTCTACTTTGTAATTGAATACAGGGAAATAAGTCAGTCGCAGGTGAATATACATACATATATACAACACGATACAGTTATACCATCAACATAAGGAAATAATGAACCTAATAGTAGTACGTACAGTTATTAAATTTTAGGGGGAGGTAGGTGAGTATCCGGTGCTCTCACTGACTGAACAAAACGCAACAATGCAAGCACTGTTACTTCTATAGGTCGGGTGGTAATACCCCGGACGAGCCGACCCATTCATTCTGAAACCAGTAATAGCTTCAGCGTGACTCTACCACCTACAATATAACTGTAAACGAGTAGTAAATCAAGGAAGAAGGGACCATATTACTATGCTAAGAATATATTGCCATAACCTTCATTGAAAACTTCGATAGTATGCCTGATTGTATTATCACTAGGCCATTCTGGTTTCAAAAACAGTTATATTACAGCAGGCGTCACACAGGAACCACCTCCATATTATTTGAGTACGATCGATCGACCGTGAAAGTCTGCAAGTATGTATGATGCAGGATTGTCGTCTAAATAGGAAAGTGGTAAAAGTGGGGGTAAGAACACGTCAACTGGACCCCCACTTACCACTTGGTGATGGAATTTAAATATAATTACTTTATTATGAGAGATAATTAAACCATTTTGTTGTTGACGTCATCTTATTGTTATTATTCTGGCCTAATTCTGGATCAAATACATTCTGCTTGTTTATTCATTACATTTTGTTTTAGTTACCTGTAAAAAAAAGGTACCTATCTGTACCTACTAAAAAAAAGGTGAATAATTCTGTATCGGCAATTTTTTCCTGAGATCGTGAGTGCTTTTAAGCACTTCTGTATCACAGGATAGAATTTAGTAATTTTAAAAAGGCTGGTGTCATTATTTCAGTGGCGATTGGTATCGAACAGTGTACAAGCAACAGAACGCGTGTTCAGCGTTCCGGGTTTAACTCCATCCACACAATACCAATTACGTATCACGGCGCATAACAACGCCGGACACGCTGTGGCTCTGTATAACTTCACTACGCATTCACTCAGTGGCGGTAAATTATATTATTGACCTTTATTAAGACATTTCACTTCATAAAATCATTTATAGAACTGTTAATACATTTTCCAAACAACCTAATACTCTAGCAGATAAAAATTATAAGTCTGTTATACCATAATTAAATCTCTTTGATTAATGAGGTTTTGGCCGGATCTTAGTTTGCCATGTAGTGGATTTTGTATTTTATTTATATTCATGAGTTATTTGATTTTATTTTTTGTAATATTAGTGGTGTTTTCCGAAATATAGTTCGGTTATTGTGCACGACTGAAGAGGATGGGAAATAATACCACGGTGCATGGATTCGGAGATGCTATAAAAAATCCCTAGAAAGTTCTAACAAGAGAGCCACCATCATGTTAGAACATAGAAATTATCAGAAGGCACTTATAATATTATTACCTACTCGATAATTGTAGTAATAATGTAGTAGATTCATTGTCAAAAAAATATTAATCAATGAAATGTGTTTATAGGGAAAAAAATTATAAATCCTATCAAATCGTAACTACTTCCCACAGTTTTTTTTTGTGCATAATAAACGTAAAAAAAATAGCCTAACAAATGTGTCGTTACATTTCAAAATGTGCTAAATTTTGATCGTTCATATAACATGTTAATTTTTTTTTACATTTTCAATTTTTATACACCGAGAACGAAATTCAAATTTTGTCGTCCATAAGATATTTAGTTTTTTTTATGTTCTTCATATTTTACATACGCAAAATTTGAAAAATAACGTAAAATATTAGGAAAGGCTCGAATTGGATTTGTCTCATTTTGAAATATAACAACTCAAATAATATAAATAATGTGCAGGGTATGTTTATTTCAGTACTAGATGGTGAGTTATCGCCGCCGGTGCCTGCAGCCGGTGCCAGATCATTAGGCGGTGCAAGAGTCATCTTACCAGCTGCCTTATCCTTACTGGTGCTTGGAGCTCTCATTGCTATCGTGCTTCTTGTCAGAAGAAACAGTAAGATACTTTATTTTTTTCTCACATTCCCATTTATCTCACAACTGGACATTGTTTTATATAAAGTATGCATTTAGCACCCAATCTTAATAGGAGACCACAGTGGTCATCACAACAGCCTATAAAAGACCCAATGTAGGGCCACAGGCCTATGTAGTCCAGTAAATCTGACAAGGCCTTACTAGGTCAATAGCGTAGTTAGTTCAAGAAAAATAGATCGGTTCAGTAGTTTCTGGGTTCGTCAGGGACAAACATGATGTCACTGGATTTTTATATATTAAGATATCAGTTTATATATCAGTTGTTTGGTTTTCATAATACATACTCATACTTAGTAGTACTTCATTAAGAACTAGATAATCTTTTATCCAATGGTTCTCTCGTAAAAGAGCAACTACATGTGGTTAATTTTGCATATGTATAAATCAGAGCTTCCCAAACTTTTTTCTCATAGACTCGTTTTAAAATGAGCTGGTTCCGGTGGACCCCCTGTAGCTACTTTTCTACCATATTCCCAAAAAAGTGTGAAGGTGGTAGGGTGTCTGTACCCGACTAGATCGCGACCACCGTACACCAGGTGGAACACCCGCCATAGTGGCACGTTTGGGCGTGTCGCGTTTCGGGATCAGCCGGTGTATATCCAGCAACCAGGGGGGGAGGAGCTCTCCCTAACTAGGTCGCTTTCAGGCCGGCATGACAGCGGCGACCGGCGATGGATAGTATGTCTTTCGGCGGTCGCCATTGTTTTTGGATTGTACTGTGCTTACCATCAGGCACAGTACAGTCACTTTGCCGAGCAACAATAAAAAAAAATAAAAAAAATCTAACTATAGAAATTTATTTTAACCACGAATTAATAGTTTTCAATAGAAGAAGTAAGAATTGATTGGTTAATTAATTAATTGATCGTGCTGTGAGTGCAAGTTTTTACAAGTAACAGTCGCTGAGCTTCTTAAAATAATATCTGTCTACATTGATATGTGAAATCAAGCCAACATTTTAATTCTTCACTACCGAAAGTAGATACATTTTCGTGAACCCGCGCTTACGAATTGGGAACCTAATGATATTATAAATATATAGATATGTCATAAGCGCTTCGACAGCGCGTTGTTAAAACTTGGCTAACTAGCTTATTTTTGACGACAGCCCCGTCAAGTTGTCCGTATCTAAGCAACATATAACTATTTCTTTTTCACCACCGATATTGAGAATATGCCATCCTACTTCCACATTTTATCTAACATAGTGTAGCGTTACAATATTACTTTACGTATGTGTGCGATGTCGTGTCATTCGTTTTGTCAAAGTATCATGTAGGTAACGTACCTACAGCTTTTTAGTTATAATATCATTGTTGGGAACGCCCATTTTTTTTGTCACGCCAACGTAGACCCCCGTCGAGTATCTCGGGGATCCCTGGGGGTTCACCAGGACCACTTTGGGAACTAGGAATATAAATGTTCCAGTTAACAAATGATTATTACATTCATTTCCGATATACACGTATGAATAGCTTAGAAAAGTTTAGCTAGGTCAGATCGGGGTTTCAGGTGACAGCCCAAGCCGAGGTGTGTCGTGCACCCTTGAGCATGTTACCCAAATAAAATCGGCTGAGTGTCTTAAGCGCCCGCCTTAGTAGTCCGGTGAAGCTGTAAAGACCTTGCCAGGTTAATAGCATAGTCAGTTCGAGAAAAAAAAATATTATTACAGAATCGGGTACAACGGAGACAGTAGCGACGGAGAGCGGCGTCGGCGAGTCCCCGTCGGTAGCACAGCTGCAGAACAAAGTGAACCGAGATCAACAGTACTTAGCGGCGAGAGCACAGCATCCGCCTCCGCCGCATCACTACAAACACGCTTCCAACGGTAACTGTCACTATAACATTAATATATGTATGTGAGTCGTTAACAAAACATTTATGTTTAATCTTTTATGGTTTCCAATTACACCGAGAACGAAGTTAAAATTTTGCTGTTCATAGGGTTTTTAGTTTTTTTCTTATATATGATCTTCATATTTTACATGTACCTATGAAATTTGTTTTTTTGTTCGAACTGACTACGCTATTGATCTAGCAAGGTCTTAACAGCTTCACCGGACTACACCAAATTTGAATTCATAATTTATTCAATATTAGGAACGGCTAAAATTGGATATAGCATACTTTGCGTAGTCCGGTGAAGCTGTAAAGACCTTGCCAGGACAATAGCATAGTCTGTTCGAGAAAAAAAAAGCATACTTTGAAATATAACGACTCATATCTTACTAATTTTACCTCACGGCTTCGATCACGTTATTGTGGATTTGATTTCTTCCTCGGAGAACGTATATTTATCTAAGTCCTTTCCTATACCCTTGGCAACGTATATCAAAATTTCAAAATTATCGGTTGAGCAATTAAAGCGTAACAAACAAACACACATTCGCAATTGTATTTTCTTTTAGTTAGCATTTCATTTCTTTTTACTATTCCATAATAACGAAGTATGCATACACTATCGGGCCCGGCGGACATTGTCCCGCCCTGATAATAAAAAACCTCAACAAATTATATACCTGAACCTTCCTAATGAATCACTTTCTACTGGTGAAAACCGCATGAAAATCTGTTCAGTAGTTTTTGAGTTTATCGTGAACAGACAGACAGACAGATGTGGCAGAGGACTTTGTTTTATACTTCTTCTAATTTTATTTTTCACAACCAGTCTTCTAGTAGACTATTACTGCTATTGTCAAGTAAGTAACAATATTACAAGTTTCTTGATATAAATTCAATACACTAACAAGATGGCGGCCATCTTGTTAGAACTTTTCTGGGAGTTTTTGTGGCAATTCAGAATCCATGCTCCGTTGCATTATTTCCGATCCACTTCACTTATGCACAATAACCAAACTACATTACGTAAAGCACCACCAACATTACACAATATAGAGCCAAATAACACAAGATTATGGATAAAATACATATAAAGACCACTACATGGCATTCCAAAATCCCGCCAAAAACTCCATTGTTTTATACTATTTAATGATATGCATTTTTTTATATTACCATACTAGCGGGCTCGGCAGACGTTGTCCCGCTCTGATTATTAAAAATCCTTGATAAATTATATACCAAAACGTTCCTCATGAATCACTTTATCCACTGGTGAAAACCGCATGAAAATCTATTCAGTAGTTTTTGAGTTTATCGCGAGCAGACAGACAGACAGACGCGGTAGAGGACTTTGTTTTATACTATGTAATGATAGTATTTTATTATGATTCCCACAGAATATATAGAAGATATTTGTCCATACGCAACGTTCCAACTGACAAAACCGACTGCGTACAGCGAGAGCAGCTACAGCGGGAACGTGTACAGCGGACCTTATCATTCCGTGAGAGGTTCCTTCGTCTATCACGACCTTAAGCAGAACGACAAGTATAAGGTACATCATAATATGTAGATTTGATAAGCTTTCATTGTGCATAGACCTACAAATCGTCGTACAAAAGATATAGTGAATGTTTGGTCACAGGCAATATTCATAGAGGGTAATCAGTACTCGATTCTCGTTCTAAATCAATTTATAAAATAGGCGCTTAATATATGACCGAATTATCTAGAAACATATAAAAATTATACTCAATCCGCGTCTATGTTAAAGCAAAGTGTAAATGACCGTCGGGTGAAATGAAAGTGAAGCCAACCAACTAACAAAGGATAATTTTTTGAAGTTTAAACAAACAAAAGTGTTTATTGTTGATTTTATTATCGAAAGTTATTAACTACGGGTCGCCGCTCACAGGTTTGATCACCGGTCATTCAACCTAGGTTTATTTAAGTTATTATCCATACTTTTGAAATTCTTAGAACAAACTTTACCTAAGATTCTCTTTGTTGTCTATTAGTATTTGTTTTGATATTAATATTTTACGTGTTAAATGAGACCATGAAGTGTCATATCCTAGATAATGCGAGTGTCTAACCTTTCACCGGGTATATATATAGCTGGCTATATAGCCTGGGCCTTTTTTGTCACTTGTTTTTTTTTTGAGCACGATAAACACACAAGTACCCGATGTAACATAGTGCACATTGTTGCACTTTCTGAAATATGACGAAAAGAAAGAAAAAAAAGGTTATTAAAAATCATAAAGTCATTATTTTTAAAGGTGTTGATGCTTACACGATTACTCTATTCAAAAGCAACAAATATGGATCAGTCATCTATTTCTTAACTTACTAACTTACTTTAACTGTTCAGGAGAGATAGATTAGATTTTGGATTTGGATAACTTTGATCGATTAAAAAAATCCAAATTTCTTTATAAGGATAACCAAGATTGTTTTTTTTTTCTTTTTTTTTAACTCTTTAATTATTTTTCAGTTTTTATGGCAATTTTTTTATATTTTCGGAATGGTCTTTAAGGGTACTGCGTGCCCGCACAAGAAAAGTTCTGTATATAACTCTTCTCATTCGCGGTAGATAGGTTTCAAAATTATATAGCGAATACGGAACGTTATAGGTATAGCGGATCCCCTATACAAACATAGGGGATGCGTTTCAAGGTTAGGAAATAAAATAAATATATATTAATCATTACACAGTTAGTATAAAACAAAGTCCTCTACCACGTCTGTCTGTTCGCGATAAACTCAAAAACTACCGAACGGATTTTCATGCGGTTTTCACCGGTGGATAGAGTGATTGATGAGGAACGTAGTATATAATTTGTCAAGGATTTTTTTCATAATCAGGGCGGGATAACGTCTGTCGGGCCCGCCAGTTTAAAATAAATTTATTGAGAAAAACGCTACTGTTTATTATTATTAGGTTTTTACCTATGAAATTGCCGTTTTGTATGAAAAAATTTAAACGATTTTTTTTCATGTATTTTTTATTTGTATTCATCGAAGTAATCACTGCAATCAATGCAATCAATGCATCTTTGCCAACGCAGTGGCAGTTTATTGACGTCCTTCTTAAAGAAATCAGCTGGACGGGAGGCAACAAATTCTTCAAAGGCATTTTGTACTAGCTCTCGGTTATTGAATTTTTTTCCCGCCAAGGAGTTATCCAAATTCTGGAAAAAGTAGTAGTCTGTAGGCGCAAGGTCTGGTGAGTTGCGCGGATGACGGAGAACTTCCAACCCCAGTTCTTGCAACTTGGAGACCGTCTGCTGTGCAGTATGAGGTCGCGCGTTGTCGTGCAGGAGCAGCGGAGACGAGCGATTGACCAATGCTGGTTGGAGATGTGCCAGCTTCTCCATCATTGTGTTCAGTTCTTCATAGTACACATCTACAGTAATGCTCACCCCGTTTGGTAAGAAGCTGTGATGAATCACACCGGCGCTAGATCACCAAACAGTGACCATCACTTTTCTAGGGGTAAGTTTTCGTTTAGGGCATTGTTTAGGTGCTGAACCAGGATCCAACCAACTTGCTGAGCGCTTGCGGTTATCAAACAGAATCCATTTTTCATCACAGGTAACAATGCGGTTCAAAATTCTTTCATTTGTGTGTCTGTTGAGCAGTGCAAGGCACGTCTCGACGCGTACTTCGCGCTGGCGATCATTGAGTTCGTGGGGCACCCATTTGTCAAGCTTTTTTACCTTGCCAATTTGACGCAAATGGACCAATGTCGTTTTGACGCTAACGTCGTAAGCTGCTGCTAATTCACCCGTAGATTGTGTATCATCAGCTTCCACAATCGCCTTTAATTCGTCATTGTCGACCAAAGTCTTCGGACGACCGCGAGGTTAATTTTTCAGGTCGAAATTCCCAGAACGGAAGCGAGCAAACCAATAACAGGTGGTGCGTTGGTTTGTAGTGTTAGCTCCGTAAACGTCGTTGATGTTGCGTGCCGCTTGTGCCGCGTTACTGCCACGACGGTACTCATATTCCATAATTACTCGAATTTTTAACGTATCCATGATGACAAAAAAGATTGAAATGCGATGAAAATGTAACACTAATCAATAAACAAATGACTACTTTTGGAAAAAGAATTCCATGTTTTTAAAATAAAATTAATTTGAAATTAGAATTCTTAGCCAAACAAAAATTATTTTGATTTGAAATGGCCAGTACTGCAGAACGGCAATTTCATAGGTAAAGACCTATTATTTTTATTTATATTATGTTAAGGCTTAAAGAATTAGTGATATTTTAGTTTCTTGAAGAAATAATTAACCTTTTACATATTATTATGTTAACAACTAGCGAGTTGTTATCTCAATCGATTCATTGCGACATGAATTGTATTTTTTTATACCACTTTTTCACGTCACGTCACATATGTTCTACTTAATTACTATATAGTTTAAGTAGACACTTACAGTACCGCTGCTCTGTCAGGTAAATGTTTATTTTGAAAATTTATTTTAATACTTAATTATAAATAATTTAATATTAAATAAATAAAAATAAATGAATAAATTATTTTGCAATGAATACATAATAAGCGATAGACTTATTTATTTATTAATACCCCATTTCATTTCAAATCTAAAATTAGTTTTTTATTTAATTAATCTTTGCAGGATTTCTTTTCCTAAATCTTTAAGTTATTATACATTATCGAATTGTATTATTTTACTTTCTTCTTAATTTTTTTCATAATTGTTTCTTCTACTTTTATTGTTTTCCGCATCGCATCTTATGTTGATAAATGTTGTAGTCAACTATAATTAGTGACATAAATAATTTTAAGTTTTTGCATGTATGTTTTTAGCTTCTTATTTTAGGTTACTGTTGTTGATTCATATGATAAATAAATAAATAATACAATACTCTTGAAATTCTATATATAAAAAAATGTGTGTAATTCACACGCGGTAGAAAGGAAACTTACAAAAAGAAGGTGAGAAGAGCGTAAGTGTCACTGTTCAGCAACACCGAAAGGCTAGCGAGACACCAACTACTCCTATTCTACTCGACACAGTGTTTAACCCAACAACTTTTCGTCACACAAAAACGTTGCGGATCAGAATTTCAATACCTTCCCATAATTACGCAATGCCCGGTTTAAGAGGCACTATTCAATTTCACTTTTATCTCCAACATTCTTCAATAAATAATCATCTGACACAGGGCAAAGAACCAGAATATACTAAAGTGAGAAGAAAAGGTACCAGACTCCGAGATCCGCATTCGGAGAGTCAAGGTATCAACAATTGATTACTACCTAACACAATCTTATAAGCTTATCTATAAGTAGTTAGTAAAATTAGTTTTATTTAACGTAGATTGCACTTTCTATTGATTAAGTTTCTTTCGACCCGTTTAAGTTTAAGTAATGGATATCGAATTTGATTGAACGATCGCCTTTTATGCAACCTATTGATGGGAGCGTAAATGGCGTTGTAATTTATAAAGGTAAGCATGCACACAGTATATATTTGTAACATACATATTGTTGTTTTTTTTTTATATAGAAGCATTTTCATTAATCCTTAATAAGTTTAGAATATGTAATCCCATGCTTTGATAATGTTAATTGTAACTATATTGTAAGAAATTATTTCCGCTTTATCAATTATTGAGAATGTTTGTTTTTATATGTTACAGCTTATTACAATTTAAATTGCAATAAACATATCAACATATGTGTATATCATAACCGTTAGCATAGTATTCTTAGCAACATCTATCATTAAATTTTTACCTTGACTATAATTTTTTCTATAGACTACAATATTATAATTGATGTCTATATTTGAAACTGGTTTTCTGTCAATGACCTTTCCGTAGCCAATGTATCTATATAACAACACGGAATTTAAATTATTAAGTGTCATAATATGAAATTATTTGACAACTACTTTTTTAAGTGTGTCGTTACATTTCAAAATGAGCTAAATCCAATTTTAACCGTTCATCATCATTACATAGTATAAAACAAAGTCCCCTACCGCGTCTGTTTGTCTGTCTGTTCGCGATAAACTCAAAAACTACTGAACGGATTTTCAAGCGGTTTTCACCAGTGGATAAAGTGACTCATGAGGAACGTTTTGGTATATAATTTGTCAAGGATTTTTTTTATAATCAGAGCGGGACAACGTCTGCCGGGCCCGCTAGTATAACATATTAATATTTTTAAGATTTACAGTATTTATACACCGAGACCGAAGTTCAAATTTTGCCTTCTAAACGGTTTATAGTTTTTTTTTACGATCTACATATTTTATACGTGCAAAATTTGAAGATCTTGAAGAATAACGTAAAATATTAGGAACGACTAAAATTCGATTTAACTCATTTTGAAATGTAACGACACAAGTGTTATTCGACACTGTAATTAAATGTAATAAACATATTTTCACTTAAATTTATTATCGTGATATTTTTCAGTTTTTCATATTAAATTAAACTAATCATACACATTTTTCATTTTATACCCATATTAAAATTCAAGATACCCCCATCGTCACAATTTCATAAAAAGTCGTTATTTTGAGCTTTGACGCAAGTCAGCGTACGTGTCGTGTTTGCATGATTCAAACGCCTGTTCTCGTGTGATATCTAGCCGGAGCTGTGGTGACGCGGTTAGGCCCTGTCCAGATGACGCGATTTACGAGTGAATCCACTCGCGCGCTTCATATTATACCGCGTTTTACGCAAGTTTCTACGTTAGGATACGTCGTACGGATATACTATGTCCAGTCGGTAAGGACTCACTCGTACGCGAATCCAGTACGATTCAGTAATAGGGGCGAAGTTTCTCGAGTCGAGCGTCTCGCTCATTGCACGCGTTTTACAAAACTCGCGAGTGACAAAATGCGCGGCAGTTTTTTTTCTCGACTGACACTACGCTGTCGGCCTAGCAAGGCCTTAAAGCTTCACCGGACTACTAACCTGGACGGGATATATGTAGCTCCAGTATCTCGGGAACGTGCGAGTGTGGACTCCCGCGCTGATCGCGTCATCTGGACAGGCTGTTAGCCGGCAATAGAGTGAAGTGTGCGGTGTTTTTGTGTTGCAGAGTCGGACAACTTGGGCTCGACGGACTCGGAGGTGAAGAAGATACTAACGCTGCACCTGCCCATTACAGAGTACGAGGACGACGCGAGCGACGACGCGAGCGCGCCGCACTCCGACAGCGAGCGCGCCGCGCGGCTCCGTCCCGCGCACCCCCCCTCCTGTTCGTAACTCACTCTCACTCACCTCCTATATTATACACTTGCTTCTGCTCAAGACTTCGTCCGCGTGGAATAGTTACTTTGGGCTGGAGTAAAAAAAGTGTGTGTGTACTTATGTACACGCGTTAGAAGTTATACTTCTTTAACGTAACAAGATAAAAATCTTTTCAAAAATTTTATCTTTCTCCTTACTCTACGTTTGTAGAAAAAAACGACACTAACAATAGAGAAAGGGTATTTAATACATTGAAAGTTTTAATACAAAGAAATATAAACAACAAATACAAAGAAACAAAATGTTGACTATAGCTAACTTCGGGGTGTCGGGTTTTCGTGACGGTGTGCGCGCGCATCGTAAAAATTTACTCTCATCATTTTTCCCTAACGCGCCAAAAGAAGTATAACTTCAATAAAGTAAAAGAAAACTATTTTGAAACATTCCTTATTGTTGATGATATATAAACCAATAGCATTCCTCGAAATGAGCTGTCTAAAACTGAAAGAATTTTTCAAATCGGACCAGTAGTCCCTGAGAGTAGCGCGTTCAAACAAACAAACAAACAAACCCTCCAGCTTTATAATATTAGTATAGATAGGTAAGTAGTAATCCGGTGGTGCTATAAGTTCTGTCAGGCCAATAGCGTAAATAGTTAAAAAAAAAACGAGCGAGCCTTCGTTGCATATAATGTATATAATTCATCTGACATATTATCCTACTATGAAATCAAGATGAGACGTGAAGGCAATTTATTCGTCATATTATTGTTCGAATATATTCTAAGCATGAAAATATAATTAATTCTATATAAAGAAGCGCGCTTGCTCACGTAATATTTTTCTATTCGTGGTAAATACGCAATGGTAAATTAAATCCTGAAAAAATGTATAAACATAATCTCGGATTTTATACACAACACTGTATTATTGTAAATGAGTGCACAGCTAATTCTCACCGCCATCGAACGCGCTTAATAGTCAAGTCAAATAACGCGCGCCTCCCCCTCTTCCTATAGCTCATTTCCGTCCGTTTACCAAAATTACTCCCACAAAAAATATCGAGCAACCGAAATAAAAGATGTTACACATCAAAAACCAAAAAAAAAATACGTAGACAAGTTTATGCGTGACCATCCTGGATTGCGACAGAACTTACCCATATTACGTCACTCCTTCAGAGAGGGAAGGTGGTTTTTAAATTACCACTCTTGATCACAGGGAGACGGGTGTTGGGTAGGTTTTCGTCACGTAGTCTATATCCTCTAAAACAAAATCTCGCAGTTTTTCGAGCTATATTCAAATTTTTTTTTTAAATATCATAGGACGCAAACGAACTTGTGGGTCACCTGATGTTAAGTGATCACCACCGTCCATAGACACTTGCAACACTAGAGGAGTCGCACGTGCGTTGCCAGCCTGTGTTTGGAGAGGAGGGAGGAGTGAGAGAGGGGAAGGGGGAAGGGAAGTGAGCCTCCGGCGCTCTCACTGACAGAACGAAACGCAACAATACAAGTACTGTTACTTCACGTCGGTTTTCTTTGAGAGGTCGGTACTACCCCGGGCGAGCCGACCCAATCATGCTGAAACCAGTAATAGCTTCTACGTAGCTCTACCACCACCAACACTATTCAAATATGGCGCGCAGAGTTTAGCGCTTTAAAAACTTACAGGCGGCAACACTGACGTACATATATCGGGGCTTTAGCCGATTGAAAACAGTTTGTAGGGCAGCACTCGACTACACAATGCGTTCATTAAATGTTACACGGATTCCATGTCAATGCAGGCAATATAGAAAGAAAAAAAAAGACTTGCTTTTGTACACGATGTTCCTGTTACAATATGTTTTTGCATTACTTTTTTCTTGTTGATAATATTTTCTTTATCTTCCGACCAATAAATTACAACTTTCTGGCGACGAAGCTGAAAAATAGTATACACACCTTGGCCAGTAAAAAATAAATCCTTCTTCGCCTCGGTCAACAGTTACATATGATGTGAAACTTTTCTTATTTTATTGGCTCTATCTAATATATGTACTATTTTCACTTGTCATATATCACTATAGGTATGCAAGCAATTTTGCAAGACAAATATGAGCCAAATTATGGTTTTAACTCTCTTTGCAAATGATTAAAAATTGTATTTATGAATTAATACGTGAAAACTAGAAGGAGAGACTCATATACTACGGACGGTCACAAAGTGGGGAGTGGATGTAAAAAATTGTTAAATATGAGTCACGTAGTATGGGTACGTTCCCTAAACGGGATGAGGCAGCACGTCGTGTTCCTTTCCTCATTATATGACCGGCCCCGTTAACGCACGAATTTATTGGACTATAATTACAGTCCTCGGCAATCTTTTTCGCCGCTTAAATTATCAGACTCTATTATAAATGCACTTCTTAGTGCGACACATATGAAGGCACGCATATGCGTCTCATTAAAGTATTCATGTCTGGTTAGTTTAGCTCAAATGGTTAGTTTTGTTCGATTTGCGATGTATTTAAGGCAACAGCCCAGGCCGAGGTTCGGCTACTCTGGCACCCTTGAGCTTGTTCCCGTTAGGCTGAGTGCCCTAAGCGCTCGCTCTAAAAGCCCGATGAAACTTTGGAAGCCCGTCAGGCCAACAGCGGTTAGTCAGTTCGAAAAAAAAACTTTTCGGTTCCTCTGAACATAACTTTAAATTTGGGATTGCGAGTAATATCGTCAAAAGTCCAACAAGAAACAAACCTACCTCAAATGTTGTAAGATGGCGTTATATGATATAGATTCCAACAATTAGTTTGTTTTCTGACATTATAAACTTATAAAGCTTCTGCTTATCTAAATATACATATGAGACATTCAACAATATAATTATTGACTTAACCATCTGAGCAAAGCTCGGATGCCTAGGCAATGCATGATTATAAGAATTAAAGGCTTCAGTTTTATTTTTCGATACCTATGTAATTTGGTCTACCTACATTCATACTGACGACTTATCTGTGGAAATTAGTTTGGCCGTTTCAATATGTCTCAAGTAGGGATAGCGATCTGAGACCAATTAATCGAATAATCAATTTACAGATATAGGAAAATCGATTATTCTAATCGATATTAAACATCGAATCGATCTAGTAAATCGATCTCTGACACTATAAAATCCCTACAGTAATATATAATATAAAAAAAATCTAAAAGCTTGTCAAAACAGAAAAGAAGTTAACATATCTATTTCTTCCTGAATTTATCCACGGGCGGCGATTTAGATCGATTTAAAAATCGTTTTTTTTTTTTTTTTGCAGAAATCACCATCGCTTATTTTGAGTTATTTATAATGAATCGATTTGCTATAGCAAAATCAAAACTTTATCAAGTATTATAAGTACTATAATCAAAGTTAAAATTCAATATCCGATTATATATTAAACACTGTAAAATACTCGTATCAGATCCGAGCGTAGAGCGGGAGGAAACGTCGTCATCATCAGAGAACTCGGTCGGCGGCGTCGTCCGGAAAGCGTTTCCTTCGAGGAAGGGCAAAGCGGGCGCTCTCGGGAAACGACACGTCAGATCATCCAGCGGTTACAGCAGCCACAACGATGAGACCACCTTCAGGTATATTCATTTCAACATCACAGTGACAAAGTCAACATTATAAGCTTAACTTAATTTAAAAAGTTTAAAAAAGTTACAAATTTAATTCATCGTTGTTTAATCTTCCTTCCTTATGCGTAGCTTTGACCCACCACTATTCCGAGTGTATTAGATTGAGCCCGCGAATTGATTTACGTGAAAATACTTTTGACATTTTACTAACATTACGTATCTTACCTTGATTAAAAATGAACATTGGTATTTTTTTTATGGCATAGCATGCCAACGAACAGGTGGGTCACCTGATGTTAAGCGTCACCGCCGACCATAGACACTAACAACACCAGGGGAGTCGAAAGTGCGTTGCCAGCCTGCGTTTGGGGGAAGGGAAGGGAAGGGGAGAGGAGAGAGGAGGGGAGGTAGGCCTCCGGTGCTCTCATTGACCAAACGAAACGCAACAATGCAAGCACTGTTACTTCACGTCGGTTTTCTATGAGAGGGTGGCACTACCCCGGGCGAGCCGACCCATTCATGCTGGAACCTGTAATAACTTCAGCGTGGCTCTACCACCACCAAAATGAGTGGTATATCTTAGAGAGAACATTAACATTAGCATTACGAACGTTTTTGAAAAAAATATTAATAGAACTATGAACCCTAGATTTTACTGTCAGTGATAAGATGAAAGCACAATTATATTATATACCAAAATATAACGGTTTAAATAAAATAAATCACGCTTTGATATTCCAGTATATCGAACTACCCCTCATTTAATGACCACATACATCCACCCACTCGGTTCTCGGACGATACAGAGTGCGAAGGTCACCACCGCCGCAAGCGAGCTCCCCACCCGCACTCACAGCATCCGACACACCAACCCGAAGCCAAAATAACGCGGGAAGCATTTCAGATTAACGTGTAAAACATTACCCGGCATGCACTTTCTATTGTAAACGTGTGTAGTTAAGCTATGGCTTATACTATTTGTTGTTCAACTAACTTGAACTACAAGGGTCATTATATTCGTTCATTCCAATTATAGACTTCGAATTAGAGTCATAAATACTCAGTCATTTGATTTAGTATGTCGGGGAGTAGAGTGAGACGCCCGCCTAAGATTGTTTTCTAGAGCGTTGTCTTTATCGCACAGTGCAATGACTACGATAGATAAAGACAACGCTACACAAAACCGAAGTTAGCCGACTATCTCTGTCTTCTAGCCGACGTGCCAAATCAAGAGGCAGGTATAATGCTACAGGTTAATATGTGCGTTTAATTTAAAATGAACGTAAAGTCGATTGCTGTAATCATCTCTACTTATCTAAGTGTTATATGGAAGCAAAACACTACACTAGATATAGTAAAAATACTCGAATATTGCATTTTTTATAAAATGTATATTGTAATGGTATAAAAACGTATTACGATATACTCGCATGCATCTACACTTTATTAAAAATCGTTACTTGATGTGAAATTGTTATGAAACAGACTAAATATTTAAAAATATCTCTTTATAGTTACCAATCCTTACGAGACTACCATGGTGTATAACAATATTGCTAAAGGCATGTGTATGTTATTAAATTGCAATGAATTTCGACTCATTTTTAATACAGTTCGGCGATAACATACAACTGTTTCATTTAATCATGGAATCTTTCAAAATCAATGTAATTCACTAAACAACTTTATAAGAATAATCTCCGTGACGCAAAACGGATTATGTACATAATGATATAACCTAATATTAATAACATTGTCGAATAAAAAGGAAGGAGAACAATAATTAAAATAAAAAAATATATATTTTAAACTTAATGCCTTATTGACCAAAGTCTTAAAACTAGTTACGGATGTAATTGTAAAATTATATCCAATAATTAATTATGAATTGTTTTTGATTGTTGTCAAGTTTATGAAAACATTCAAGTTTTCATTTACATAAATCTTATCAATATCTTTAACATTAAGAGTGGTGTAATTTAAACAAATCAAGTACATATTTATATCTTAGAAATATTATAAATGTTTGTAAAGTGCCAACAATGGAGTATTGTCGAATAACTATACATATTATATATACTAAACAGATGTTAACCTTTAATTATATATGTTCCGATATCATAAATATGTGCATTAAAATAAGCTTATACATGGAACTCTATTACTACAATGGCTTTACAAAATATCACACTGTATACATTTATTATGTTCATATATACAATAGAAGTAAATAAATGATACCCATAATGATTTAGATCCGTGACGAACACCGAACAATGACGTAGGGATGGCGATTTGAAATCGATTAATCGAATAATTGTTTTGAGACATGAAAAATCGATTATTTTCATCGATATTAAACATCGAGTCGATCCAATAAATCGATCTTTGACAATATAAAATCGCAATATGATTTTTTCTTTGTAGGTAAAAATAAAATCATATAATAATTTAACAAATAATCTAAAAAAAAACTCAGAAATAGAAATAAAGAAATATATAATCGATCCTCGAGACCACGATTCGAATCGATAAAAAAAATCGTTTTTTTACGAAAAATCGCCATTCCTGCTATGACGTACCGACAAGACTTTAGGCAATATAAAATAGAAGCTGCAGCCATTTTATATACATATTACTGAAATGTTAGTTCACGCTATATCCTGATCGTTAATCACATAACATAGTATACATTATATAAGTATCTACTAATTTAAAATTTAATTCGTGTATTCAATTACACGTAATTTAAGTTTGCAGTAAAATCGATATAAAGTCAATAATGGCGGTTTCGACAAAATGGAGCTTAACGTTTTGTTCTAACAATTCATGTTTGAGAAAAACTATACATTCCAAATTCGTGTTACATTTAACATCTATACGATAAAATTTATTTACAGAAATATGTATATTTAACAGTTCTAAACTAATGTAACAATTTTTATGAGCTAACTAAAATCTAATCTAGCATAATATTTTCCCGATTACTGCATTAGAAAACCAGTCCGTTAATTTTCTATAAACGAAACAAAAATCGGTGAATCTTATCGTTTATTTTATCATTGTCCTCTGATTTGTACTAATTTATCCGCGATTTAAAACGTTTGTCTTAATTTATACTTTCTCGACGTAATACTATTTACTTTTTTTTTCTCGAACTGACTATGCTATTGACCTGAACCTCTTTACAGCTTCACCGGACTAAGAATTTACTTATCACTTAATGTAATAATATTTAGGGTATAAGCAATTACGTATAGCGTGAATTAACACTTTTGTCTCCCCGTTCACGCTTTTATCGTATGATACCAATGTAATTTAATCAAATATTAGTATATTATACAATCCTCAGTAAAGAGTAACGCAAGACAATACACTTACCTATAGCTTGGTGAATATGGCAGAAAGTTAATATTGTATATTTTAACTGTATCATGTTGTAGGCATAGTTTATGAGTGTTGGACACTTAACACTAAATTTTGTATTCGACAGCGGGCTCACATATTGGTCTTTAATAATCTTTCTAAAACAATCTGTGTAAAAGGTTTTAGTATTGTATAACCTACTTACTAATGTTGGGGTTCAATTGAACTTTTTAAGCCAAGAATGTGAGTCTGGTGTTCCACAAGTTTTTATGTAAGTTGTGTGATTTTTAAATATCTTTTACAATCGTTTACGTTGACTCGTTCTTTAGTAACTCCAACGAAGACTGCCCTATATTTAATTGAAATCTATTTTATATAATCTAGACACAAATACCTAGTTAATATACATTTACTTAGAATTTTCTAGGAGTCATTTTATTTCAAACGTTATTATCTTGTGTAATAAAGATAACGAAGGTTGGAATAAAGTTTAGCTTTGATTTGTTCAATGTTTAAATAAATAAAAAAAAAACTAAAACGAAATTGAGATTGAACGTAGGTGTTGAAAAACATAACATATTTTTTTCTAGTCATTCTGAATTCTAGTCAATGTACCATATCATTTTTAAATAATTTCGTTAATAATGAAGAGTACACATAAATAATTATAAGGGTTAGTTACATCATGTTGTTACAGATATGTTTTATAATGCAAACAAAACGAGTTATGATAGGCCAGTACGATGTGACGAAAAATAAAAATTCATTACTTGATAAAAGTGTGTTTATTTCTTTCCTGATAATTATTATTATATCGGTTAAAACTTAACATTACTTACACGTACGTAAATTGTTGATTTATCAATACATCAACATTAAAATTAAAGGCAAAGGTTCTTTAACCAAACCCATAAACAAAATCAGAGTCTAGAGCAATTCGCTTAACTTAAATCAGGTAATTCAGTTAACCAAAAGTCGAATACGTTCACAGTACTCACACCGATGTAATTTTTACAGCTCTTGCAAAAAAATTTATTTTAAATTAAAATACTATTCCCATAACTGCGTGTATCGCTGGGAAGTTTCGTCTATATTGGCAATAAAAACAGGTGTGGAAACGCATTATCGTCGTGCGTTACGAACTATCGGGCTGCGTGACGATAGACGTAACACTATGACTGGGCCAGCGGCTTTTACACTATCAAAGGAACTTCGAAACGGTAATTTTGAGTTATTATTGCAATTTTTTGGTATGAAAAAAAAAGGTATGCGAATGTTTTTCTGCCTTTCTCCGAATTAGCTTTGAGGTTCGTTTTTAGCGCGACAAGAAGCCGAAGCTTTGTCGCGCCGGTAACAAGTAGCATTATTCGATTAACTACATGGAAGTTTTATGCAGATGCAAAGCACATGCTGTATTTCTAATATTTTTAAAGACAAAACGATACCATTTTTTCACGCTCACACTTAGCCGTGTACGAAAGAGACAGAGATTTTTTATGTTGCGTGTCCAGTGGGATGTCACGTCTTGGATAAATTCAACACCACTTAAACGTATGTTTATATTGTGCCAACTTTAGGTAACCGACCTCTTCTAGTAATTCTACATATTTTAAAACCGATATTTAGTGATGTCTGTTATTGCTTTGCTCTTACGAAATAGATAATTAGGGGGCAGTTGGGTTAGTAACTATTATAAATATGTTGAAATACCATAAAGTGATGTCGCGTTTTGAAAACGTTTAGTGTATCTACAGTTCAGTACAGTTCTTGCTAAAAGTATTCGCAGACTGCTATTCTATGGCTGCTGCAGAACGTTCATCTTTATAATCGCCAGATATATTGGATTTGTCTATGCTTATAATTTGGTAGGGGCCTGTCACTTGGCTGACATCATATATAATTAAGATACTAATTATGAAAGGACATGTACGAATAAAGATGATATCCAGAAATTAACAATCGAAATAACAATTAATATACCAAATATTCTATTTCAGATTAAAATTGCAAAATATCCAATAAACTTTCTATTAATATGGTGTTGGTTAAAACCTTTGGGCTGTTGTTTTATTAATTTCTAGACATACGAAAATAAAAATAACATTAATTAAAAATTATTACTTAAAATTAATTTTATTTTAGATTTTTACACTACTGAACTAAAATATTTATTTCTTTATTTTACATATATTATGGTAAAAAGAATACACAAATAGCATAAAATCTAATCACTATCGCTGTCTTGTTCAGCGGTAAAGTCGAAAGGTTTAAATTTCTCACGGAAATCAGCTACATAGGAGAGTTCTTCTTCCTTCGAGAGGAGACACTGTCGCCAGTCCGCTTTGTCCTCGCAGTTCAGTATCGGCGGACTCGACAATACATCTCTGAGTAACAAAAAAAAAACAATCACATAACTAGTTATTAAAGGCATGCAAAATTCGACTAAACGAATTATTCGAAAGCGAATCGAATCGAATAATTCGAATCGAACGTTCGAATAATTCCAACTATTCGGTTTATTCAAATAACTTTAACTATATTTATCAAATACTAATAATACAAATTCAGTTCAATAGATTAATCTGTCAGTTAAAGGAATTTTAATTAGACTACTTTGAAAGTTTATGGTAAGCAAGCCTAGTGGTCGAGATTCGACCATAATTCGTTATGACATTTAATAAGACCAGAAATAATAATAACTATTTCAGTGGTTTCATAAATTTACTAAAGATAACATTATTTATCAATTAATTATTAATTTATATTATGAATTTTAATATCACATTAATATAAAATTAACCTACAATTCCACCTGTTAATTTCAAGGTATGGAACGTAAGTCGTGTTAAAAATATTGAATGTAGGATGAAAAAAAGTAATTGGAACGTAAGAGTAAAATGACGGATAGCGAAACGTCATTTTCATTTACATATGTACATATTGTGTCTCATTCAAGCAGTAGTGTGAGTAATGTATATTTTAATTAATTCAATATGTTTTTAATACATTTTATGTAAAAAAGATAGTTTTGTGCACTTCTGTTCCATATAAACTTTAACTACCTATTCCAAATTTCACGTTCATCCGTTCTCGCAATTCGCTTAAAAAGGGGTTCAAAGTTTTCACTTCACGTGTTAATATATAGATAAGAAAGTTTAATGTTTATCTTATACAATTATTTGAGTTTTTATGCAAAAAAAAATAGTTGGGAAATTTATCTTTTCCTATCATTATTAGTTTAATAATCCTTCCTTATTTTGAAAATATTCAAATAATTCGAATATCCATTCAAAGTTACAATCAAACATTCGTTATTCGATTCGAGTATTATACGCACAACCCTACTAATTATGTTTAGCAAGTCACTGTTACCCGCGACTATGACCGCGTAGAATTTAGATAAAAGATTTTTGTTCTGTTTAATGGGTTTTAGCGGGATCTTAGTTTGTCGTGTAGTGGCTTTTATACTTTAATTATAATCTTTTATTATCTGACTCTATATCTTGTACTATTGGTGTCAATTTACGTAATATAATTATTGTACGCAAATGAAGGGAATGTGATATAAATGTGTCGTTTAGAATCAGAAGTGGTCAACTCCACTTTGCAATTTTTATGGGTATAGCCAATTTTCCATTTCGAGCTTATTGCAGAGACTATGAAACATTTAGGTATCTGTAGAGTTTTAATACAATTAGTATAGAAAGCTAAAAAAGTAAAAATGTATGCTATAGTACAATAGTTTAAAGTTATGAGACTTAGAAAATTGCAAAGTGGAGTTGACCACTTTTGATTCTAAACGACACAAATATAACAAACACCACAGAGCATGAATTCTGAGATTCCACAAAATCTTGGAAAGTTCTAACAAAAGGGCCACCATTTCGTTACGACATTGACATTATCACAAGGCACGTAATTTTATTATTGGCTAATCGACAATGGCAGTAATAATCTCGAATATTGGTTACCAAAAAAAAATACAAAGGCAACGAAATAAAAATAAAGAACATTATTTAGGTTTTCACGACGTGATTAGAATTTTACCTGCCAAATTGCAGTGGGAAATTCTTTGTTTTAGCGTAAATCTGATCGCCAGTAGGCAGTTCCGCGTGGAAGTACGGCGCACCCGGCAACGTCACCTGCCTTATGTCGGTATAAGGTGGTAGAACTTCCATCTGAATACTATTCAGTCCAGCTTCGTCCTGTAACGTAGAATCACGATATTATTAGGTTTATTTTCTATGGCATCTGTCTATATAGGTAATATTGGAACAGAATGGGACAGGCCATATTATAAGAGGTACAAAAAATGGAACAGAAGCATTGTTTTCTGGTACCCCAGAAACAGAAAACGAAATCAGGGAAAATTATGATGATATGAAGGCAATAGTACGGAAAATCTGGGCTAGGAAAGCAGTAGAAGAGATCAGAATGGAAAGAAATGGTGAAGGCCTAAATGTGAGAAAATCAGATTAATTTAAATCAGTAAAGAATGTTTCTAGATTAAAATATGCCTAAATCTGGCATTATATCGAAATGTAATATAATAATAGTTATAACTTAATGTAATAATAGTAAAAATAAAAATAAAAGCAAATTTTGTTTTTTTTTTATAAATCAATGCATTAATACTCAAAATACAAATTATGAAAGGTCTCGCGTGAAATAAGGAGAAGAGGAGAGACGTGTCGAGACAAATCTCACAACATCTCACTAGGAGGGTAGGGGGTGTCAAAAAATCCTCAAATACATCTCACGTAATTAATGGACAACCCCTTTGGTGTAAAATGTTTGATTAAAGGCTTATATTACTATTATTCAAATTCAAAATGACAAACAGGGGTGAGACGAGTAGGGGAGTACAAATGGAAGTCATATAGAAGATTAAAAATGTTGAATTTGGCATCATTAGGATGGGCATTTCAATCAAAATTATAATTAAAGTCTAAAAAAGAATATAGATAACAAGATAAAAGTCATCCACATCGGAGAGCATACCTGGAAAACTTCTAACAACTGGGTTTCACACAACCGCGGTACCGGCACACACTGGATCTGCATGTGCGATGTCCTATAGTTCCTCTCAAAGAATACTACGAGCAGACCCATCGATATATAAAACTTCTTCACAGCATCTTTGAACTTACGGATCTCATCTAGCACTATATCGGGTGCCTAAAAAATCCCATCAGGAACCAATTCAACCAACACTAGTGTACACACTTCAGGTTTAATACTGATTACTAAGTCTAAATATGTAAAAGAAAACGTATTTCTTTAATAACGTCACACTCCGGTTTAGTAGTGTATGTATATTAGAAACTCTTTTGGAAATTATCTATGTTTAAAACAATCATTGTAATATAAGTCATGTAAAACTGCACTAAGAAAAAATAGTAGAAGATATAATATGGAAAGTAGAGTTTTTGCCGGGATCTTGGAATGTCATGTAGTGGTTTTTATATTTTACTAGCGGGCCCGGCAGACGTTGTCCCGCCCTGATTATAAAAAAATCCTTGACAAATTATATACCAAAACGTTCCTCATGAATCACTTTATCCACTGGTGAAAACCGCTTCAAAATCCGTTCAGTAGTTTTTGAGTTTATCGCGAACAGACAGACAGACAGACGCGGTAGGGGACTTTGTTTTATACTATGTAATTATATTTTATTCGTAATCTTTTTGACTCTATATTTTGTAATATTGGTGGTGGTTTACGTAATATAGTTCGGTTATTGTGCATAAGCGATGTGGATGGGAACTAAATAATACCATTTCGGTTTACGTTCGAGGAGAAAGAACTTATCATAAACGTTATTCATTCCGTGCCGTACTTCTTTTTTCATAGAAAAGATACGATTTAGTTGAAGCGAATTTAATAACATTTTGCTAACATTGATTTTGATCAACCATTCTATTAAGATAAATTGATTTTGGAAACATAGACAACCACAAGCACATTTAAGAGTTTTTGGCGGGATCTTGGTCTGTCATGTAGTGGATTTTATTTTTTATTCATAATCTTGTGTTACTTGACTCTATATTGTGTAAACTTGGTGGTGTTTTATGTAATATAGTTTGTTTATTGTGCATAAGTGAAGTGAATGGAAAACAATACCACGGACCATGAATTCTGAGATGCCACAAAAACTCCATGGAAAGTTCTAACAAGATGGCCACCATCTTGTTAGTTCATTGAAATTATATCAAGAAACTTGTAATATCGATACTTACTTGACAATGGCAATAATAATCTACTAGAAGATTGGTTGCCAAAAATGGAATGGAAGAAGAACTTGTAATACTATTAACTACTCGACAATGGCAGTAATAATTATCTAAAAGATTGGTTGCCAAAAATAAAGTTAAAAAAAAATAGTAAATTTAAACGTGTTTTAGTGAGACGCGAGGATTTCAATTTTGTATAAGTAAATTTTGTATAGTTTTCAGTAACTGAAAATAATTCCGTGGTGTTTTTATAAAAAATTGTATACAGCAAATTGTAAAACAATTGTAAAAGCAATATCAATGATACTCTTCGAATTCAGAAAATTGACTAGAAAAACAAAATTACACAGATGAACATCTACGAAGCGGAGGGTACAACTAGTCAAAAGATAAAAATTACCTTGGTACTAGACTGATGATGTTCTATTGGTAATATTAACGCATGGTAAGGTGTCAGAGGTCCCTTAGCGAGTGCCAAATAACATTGATTCCCAACGCATATTACCAGATGCGACTCCACCTTAGGTGATGAGAGGCAGAACCAACAAGCGTCTGGATATAACATATTTAATCAATTTATTAAAAATTCTCAGTGTTTGTAAATGTGAAAAAGGGAAAATAAACTTACCGGGTTCAACATTCCTTTTTTTAGTGTCCGGCTTATCACCGCCGAATTTCCTTTTGCCTTGTTCATTATTTTGTGCATCCATGTCAAAAAAGAACTGACCATTTCCAGACACCTAAAAGAAGTCTCTTTTATATCATCATCGTCATCAAAATCAATAGTTACTCAATTTATGCTCTACGAAATCACTAACTTATATGTTTCACATCAACTTTGTTTTTTAATATGTAATATTCTTTATAGCCCGCAATTGATTTTAACCACTTTTTTCTTTAATGTTAATATTTGTTATTCTTATTCGGTGTTTTCTTAACTTTCTCTTAATATATTTTAATTTATTTTATTTTTCTTAATTTATTTCTCTTCTTTCATCGGCCAGATGTAGGACTAGAAGCCCCTAAATAAGATTTAAAAAATCCTCTCGAAAACTCAAATTTCGATTTATTACAATTCAACCATATCGATAGTATTATTGAAGAAATATAATCTAAAGTCACTTCATATTTCAGGTTCAGTAAGACCAGTAACAGTTTTTTAGGTAATAGTGTTAGATTTTAAGCCAAGGTCCCAAAGCATATTACTGATTTGCCAGATAGTAAGTTCAAGTGCCATGTCAAGCAGGTCTTAATACATAAAATATATATAGGGTGGATCAATATGTGAAGGATGGTGATGTCTGGAAATGACGTCCCTCTCTATGCATCTATCAATAACGAATGTAACTGTATATGTCTATGTTGTGCTATGTTATGTATAGTGAAAAGATAAACTAGATCGAGTCATAAGTGCCTTCTCAGGGCTTAAACTGAAATAAAGAACTTTTAATTTTGATTTAGAAAAAATAATTTAACATACCTTCACGACTTTCCCTGGTTGATGTTGTTTTAGCAATTCCAGATCATACGGGCATGGTGTCTCATCAGTTGTCGCTTGCAAGAGATCTGTAACTCGCATTTTGGTAATGGGCTGTAATGAACAGGCATAAATCCACTTTTCTTTGGATTTATTACCAACAGGAGCTAAGGCTATGAACCTTGTCGCACACTCTCTGTAGTCTTGATGTACACTTTGATTTCTGTTGAAAAGATGATAAAATTCTTATTAAGGTTATAAATGGAATTTTCCTTTAAATTAAAAAATTATATAGATGAAGACATATATTAATTACCTGTATGGCTGACGTTCAAAATATTTCCCATTTGATGGAACAAAATGATATCTAGGCTTTATGTGTATTGCGAGCCATGATAATAAATCTGAAAGACAATCTTTATCCACATCTATCTGAAACAAATGTACGAGGCATTAGATAAATACATAATATTAACTGTCTGGTTTTATACGGCTGTACTGATGAAGAAAGTGAGATCAAATTTTCTGTTTAGAGTAGGTACACTCATGCAATGAAAAGGCAACTGAACAAGTAAACGTTAATTTTGCCAACTAATGTCTTCTGTCTCACTCATTAACTCCTTCATTTGTGTGACAAGGGCATTGGGAGTCTAAAGGAACGTGGCAACAGCTCATCCCACAATTTTGCAAATTTTACTCCTGATTTTAATTTTTGTTGGATATAAAGTCATTCTAGTCATTCGTTCCATATTTGTAATATGAATAAATAAATGATATTCTATTGATGTTATGTCTAAATTGTCTATTAGTACACCATGCTTAAATTACCTTCTGAGTTTCATCCTGTTGTATTCCAGAAGGCCATAAAGTAGTGATGAGTATATCCACTCCTCTAAACTCACTCTGGCCTCTTAAGCATGCATCTCTGACCGCACTGCAGTCACTAGGCTCAAACATACACATGGGTATATCCTTTCCAAGCTCTCTCCGTGACATGCCAGTCAAATAAGCAATCTTTACATCAGAACTTGTTGTAAAAATTCCTCGTTTACCTAAAATAATCATAAGACTATATAATGAAACAAAATATACTCAAAATCTGTTATAACGACATCTAGTCATGTTTAGTCGTAAAAACCGATAGTTCTAACAACCGGTGATGTTTTCGAGATACAGCATTCAGCCGGGACCTTTGTTCTGTGTCAATATTGCCGGTATGATGTTCTAAACGATGTCGCCATAAACGGTTTTGGCTGTATATAACACTATATACGTGCCACTATATTAAAATAGTCACAACATAAATTCTCAAACATAATGTAGCATGGAGTCAGTTTTCCAAAAACTATTGTTTTCAGAAACAGACTCAGACTGCACTACTTACTCTCCACTCCACTCGCCTTTTTAATATGCATAAATAAATGTTAACTACAGTTTGCGCTAAACTTTATTACCGCTCCATACAGATAGATTTTAACTAAAAAGTTAGTCAAAATTATTTAACCGTATTTTGTGATATATATGTCCTAGTATATATATTCCTAAAAAAATAAAAAAACCTAAGCTTTAATTATAAAATCACAATAATGTATATAAAAAAAATGTAATGTATTCATAATAAAAATATTCAATAATCCTATGCTATAATCATCATCATTCCACAATCTTTTTAAATCATTTACAGAAGTCATTTTTAAAATTTTCATGACAATCTATAAAACAGTTTCTTCCAGTGGATACAAGACACAAGGAATATACATTTAGAAGACGGATTCAATATTTCTGGTTATAATAATAAGAATATGAGAATGCAAATAAAAACCTTAAACTCTCTTTAAGCTTTTTACAAGCTGGTTGCACTAAATTCTTTGCAATATATTTATAACTCCAAAGTGTTGTGTACCATTTCCTACAATACTTGGTCAATTTTTAATGGCAATTTGTGGAACTGATCTGAACTGGAACTGGGAATCTTCACCCTAATTTCTATCACAAGAAATCCTTGTTGGATATTTTCCTGTTCATTGTTAAAACATTGGAAAAACTTAATCATCTTTCTATGAATTTACTGTTATAATAATTTTTGGTTAAATCTTTATGGAACAAGCTCTGAATTATACCCAAAACAGTCAGACTCAGAGTAGTTCTCTGTTTCTAGGGTGTCTTTCTCTGATATCACTAAAATAAACAGAAACATTTAAACAATACACTTGTACACAGTACTAATTACATACTAGTGGTGTTTACACAGAACAGGAAAATATGTCGACATTACGAAGTTTACAGTACTTTATTCACTTTATAAAACAATAGCTTTGAGTTACATTGTGTAACTGTAAAAAAAAGTGTATATGAGAAAAACAAATAAAAATAAAGATTAACTTACCCTTGGATTCTCAACATATATAATTGAAATACCACATGTTCTTCATTCATTTCATTTTTAACAGAATTTAAGAAGCCAATAGATGTCACAAATCAAATAATTTGGTGTTATCCATTAAAACATAGGGCTTGGACTTTTTTTCAAGTATTAAGTAAGAGACACATGAACTCAGAAGGACAATAAATTATTTATGCGAACTCCCATTTCTGTTTGATGTGTTTGTAAGTAAAAGTAAGCAAAATATGGTAATACTAAACAGATTCTTACCCATATAAATCACATTTGGTACTATTTCCGATCCTTCTTCACAGTAAAAAGACACATGTTCTGGATTTACAGGACCAAACACATATGTTGTGACCGGAACTGCAAAATTAGATGAATTTTATATACAAACATATAATTTTTAAAGAACAAATATTGTGTGTTATATAGTGGGCCGTATAATTAAATTTAACGGCTGCTCTCCAGGTAATGAGATATGTTTCTAGTCTGCAACTCATTGCTCAAATACAGAGTATGCAGGCTCTTTCAAATAAGCTATATACTTATCAATATGACAAAAAAGAAGTAAAAATACCAATTTTTACTAATGATATTATATTGATTCTGCTCCATAGGAGGTGCTGAGTTGCAAATTAGTCTACACTTATTATTTGGGGTTCTTGCTATTATATTTATTAGGCAAGGCCACCTATCACTTCCTGTTCTATTCATTAGTCTGTCATACTCATTTTTATTTTATTTTGTTACCGCATCTTTATGGTGGGACCTATTCACATAGTCCCATCAAACCATTCTGTTATCTGTTAGTGTATAATCTCTACATAATTTATTTGCATTTATATGCATATGTCATTATATTATAGTACTTTCGTAAATAGTCCTGAATTGAACATAGGATAAACAACTTTATTCCACTTGAGAATAGAAGTTTTTTTTTCTGTCTAACTGGAAACTAATATGCATGTTTTTTCAACTTAGCAAAGCAGCAACAATATGTGCGTTGACATGCTAGATTTTATTGAAAAAACTGAGCAGCTTCTCACATATTAAAATTCACTTTTGAAGAATAAAACTACATTTTCATTTGCATTATTTTTTTACACAAAATGTAGTTACTATCAATCAACCTTAGTCTTGGCATTAGAAATTGGAATCACGAATTTGTGTTTGTTAAGGATCGTTTTTTATATAGGTTGGATACCCCTTTCAAAAGACACCCCCCTCGCCCCGCGTAGAACTGTAGTTTTTTTTTATATGTGTTTGAAGTTATGTGTAACGGAATGTGATTTTTCCTTCAGATTCGCATTTTTAAGGTATATAACTTTATACATATTTATTTTATTTAACTATATATATTTATTTAACTTTGTTGTTTTATACATATTTATTGTTATTTTATAATTGTTCACTATTATTTCAGAAAACAAAACAAAAAATCAAATATAAATTATTTGTATGACATAAAATGGAACATTTTCCAGATCTTGTATTATTTTTACTATGTTTAATCAAAAACTCAACTGTCTCGATCCTATAAAAAAATATAAGTTATTTGTATGATCATAAAGCCTCTCCACACATAACACAGGTGAGCGAACTGGTTAGAGCAATTCCAACTGAGTCACGTTAGGTTAATAAAGGATTTAATAAAGGAACCTCCGCCTCGGGAGGCAGTCGAGGAGGTGCTCGACGGTCCTCCCCCTCCGATAACGGAGGAGGAGATGGGGAGGGCAGTCCAGCGTCTCCTCAGCCGGCGTAGAGCGCCCGGCCCTGATGGGGTCCCGGGTCGGGTGCTCGGCCTCGCACTGGGCCAACTAGGGGGGTGGCTTCGGGAGCTGTTCGACCGGTGTCTTGCGGTCGGGCAGTTCCCGAAGCCCTGGAAGCTTGGGCGGCTCTGCCTGATGGAAAAGGCAGGCCGCCCTCCGGACTGCGCGTCCGCGTATCGGCCCCTCGTCCTGCTGGACGACGCCGGGAAGGTGCTGGAGAGGATTATCTCCTCCCGGGTCGTCCAGCACCTAGAGGGCGTGGGGCCGAATCTGGCGGACGCGCAGTATGGCTTCCGGACAGGGCGTTCCACGATGGACGCCCTGTCCCTCCTGAAGTCGCTGTCTGCGGAGGCGACCTCCCAGGGTGATAGGGTTTTGGCGGTATCCCTCGACATCGCCAACGCCTTCAACACCCTGCCGCACGGGGTCATCCGGGGGGCGCTCCGGTATTTCGCTCCTGTGGAACATGGGCTACGACTGGGTGCTCCGCGGTGTGCTCCCATATGGGGCACGCCTCATATGTTACGCGGACGACACCCTAGTCGTAGCCCGGGGGGGGGAGTGGAGGGAGGTGGAGCGCCTGGCCACGATGGCCACAACCCTCGTGGTCAGGCGCATCAGGAGACTGGGCCTCAGGGTGGCCCTCGAAAAGACCGAGGCCCTGCTCTTTCATGGACCTCGGCGGGGGCCACCACCTGGGGCCCACATTGTGGTGGAGGGCGCCCGGATCAGGGTGGGGACCCAGATGAAGTATCTGGGCCTCACCCTGGACGGGCGTTGGCGGTTCGAGCCCCATTTCGCGGGGCTCGGACCGCGAATTGCTGGGGCGGCGGCGGCACTCGGCCGGTTACTCCCCAACATAGGGGGGCCGGGCGCCGGGTGCCGCCGACTCTACATGGGAGTCGTGCGGGCGATGGCCGCCTACGGGGCACCGGTGTGGGCCGACGCCCTCGGTGCCGCCAACGTGCGCGCGTTGCGTAATGCGCAGCGCACGGTGGCACTGAGGGCGATCCGGGCGTACCGCACGGTGTCCTCGGCGGCGGCCTTTGTGCTCGCCGGCTCCCTGCCCTGGGAGCTGGAGGCAGGAGTTCTCGCCGCCGTGTGCCAATTCACGGCGGCGAGGAAACGAAGGGGGAGCCTCCGGCTCCCAGGGAGGTAGAGGCAGAGAGACGGCGTCTCAGGGGAGACGCCGTCGAAAGATGGCAGCAGGACCTGGCGGACGAGCGGTTCGGGCGGTTTACCGTAGACGCCGTCCGCCCGGTCCTGCGGGCGTGGATGGATAGGGAGTGGGGCTCCCTGACGTTCAGACTGGTGCAGGTACTCACCGGACACGGTTGTTTCGGGTGGTACCTGCACCGGATCGCACGCAGGGAGCCGACCGCCGCCTGTCACGAATGCGGCGCTGTCGAAGATACCGCGCAGCACACTCTGTCTGAGTGTGCTGCGTGGGGGGAGCAGCGCCGCATCCTGGCGGCGGCGGTAGGACCGGACTTGTCGCTGCCGAGCGTGGTCTCGGCCATGCTCGGCAGCGAACAGGCGTGGCGAGCGATGTCCTCCTTCTGCGAGGACGTCATCTCGCAGAAGGAGGAGGCGGAGAGGGCCCGGGAGGCAGATCCTCAAAGTGGCCCTCTCCGCCAAAGGAGGACAGGCGGGAGGAGGCGGCGCTTTGCCCAACTCCTCCTGCCACCGTAGCCGGACCTGAGGGGGTGGGCCGGGGGGCCCATCTCCTCATTGCACAGGTCCGGCGGACGAGGGGGGCAGCCGGTGTGTACCCGGTCTGTCCCTCTATAGGTAGGAGCCCGGCGGTCACCTTCCGCCGGGCGGACCGTGGGGGCGGCTCTACAAGGTTGATTAGCTTGAACGATCCCTTGCCGCCCCCACACAACGGTCTGTCGGTACACCGTGGGGTTTTAGTCCGTGCGAGTCGGACATAACCCACTCTCTCCCCCGGGAGGGTGGGTATCCATATAAAGGAATAGGGCTGGAGCGAAGCAAAGCAAAGCTAGTTCTCTATGTAGGTTAGTATTGCGAACGCATATCAAATTCCATGTTGTTTTATACTACTTCCATATCTGCGAAATGAAGCTTCGATTACTTGACTACTTGTCGTGCTATTAACGTCAACAATCATTCCGATAAAGATGCAGATTATACGTTGCCACACCTGTGTCTTTCCAATGAATCAACATTAGCGTCCGCTAAACTCCTTTTAATGTGTGTAAAAACCGCCAGCCCATTTATCATGCTGCGTGTATCGTCACGCAGCCCTATAGTTCGTAACGCATGACGATAATGTCTTCCCACATCTGCATTTAGTGCGACCATAGACAAAACTTTGAGCCGATACACGCAGGTATGGGAGTACCATGATATTAAATGTTTTTTTAACCACTATGAGCTTAAATGTGAAATATTTGAGTGAAAAATGAGGATACATGTTTATTGTAAATATTTTTTTTTTGTTTTCAATATATGCTGTTCCATCAATAATTTATTCCTTAATGCGTAGATATACATAGTTCCATACAAGTTATTATTTTTTTTAGTTGAAAACTCAACCTTTTTTTAATCAAAAGTACTATAATTTTTAGTACTGTTAAGTACAAGAGTTTTAAATACTTAATATTTATTTTTTTCCACAAAATTTACATTTTTCCAGCAATCATTTTTTGCTCTACTTATACATAGACATAGTATTGTACAAACTGTTGAATTTAAACTTTAAAGTCATCATGTTGTTAATATCCAAAATTACCAATGATTATTCAGAGGCGACATAATCTCAAAACTTTGATCATGAATATCTCAGTAACTATAACTTTCCACGGCGGAGGAGTGGTTTAGAAGGGTAGTCAGCCCCTCCCCCCCTCTCAACCCTTATTTCAGGATGCAAATTTCTAATGCAGCCCCCAACCTTATCTAAGACTTTCACCTTAGATACTATTATTAGATATATATTAGAACAGAATGTAGATTAAACATTATACTTCATGTATCGTGCTATAATTGCTAAAACTGTATAGAGCTTACCTTTTCTGCGGCCTACTTTATAATTATCCAGTTGTGAATTGTCGTTACCGAAAAACGTTCCTACACACAATAATACATCAAAATGTCCTGATTTCTTTACGATAGATTCCACGCGTGAAAATAACGAATTGAAGTTTCCATTCACATCTCCGCAAATTAATCTGGAATATGAATAATACAACATTTAGGATTCTAGATCTGTATTTACAAACTAGAATTGATATAATTGATAAAATTTTACGTTTTTTGTTTATCCATAATATCCTTTCGCACTTTTCAATGTCAGTAGCAGTCACTTATATTTTATCCACTTCTCGAAGAGTAAACTCACGTCTACTTTCTTAAATTACTATATATCGTGTTTATAATCACATTTATAATCAAAGCATCTACAATATAGATCTCAAAATAATAATACTCCGAGATAGGGCTGTACAATATATATCGATATTCAAACAGTGGTGTACGGAATCTATACATTCAACCTATCCAATTATTGGATATTTTTATATCAGTATAACTATTGACATGTTTTATTCATATATCAAACGTTACCCAACAATATCACCCTTAGACTTGCTGTTTGAGTCATTTCTTAGTAATTGTAACCATTTTCACCTTAAGTTACAGCTTTAGACACCTCAGCAACGTTGAGATTCTATATTATCACTCGAACTTATCAATTTCACCGAATAATAACTTTTTTTATCAAAGATACAGAAATACTATTAAATTTGTAATAAACTACAAACACCTGCAGAACAAGAACCTGCACTAAGTATTAAAATAATTAACAAATACTAAAAAAAAAAACAAATCGAGTTCGTAAGTAAAATTCTATTCAAATCTTAATTTTTCAAATTACATAGTACTAGTATATATGGACCGTACGAAATAAGAAAATGTTTTCTGCTGTTCTACTTTTTTTTAGATCCTTTAAATATGCATGTAGTATTTGTAAAAGTTTTCAATAAGAAATATCTAGAATTATAAAAAGATATAGTACTTGTCCTAATACTGATTGCATTTTTAATTTGTAATAAAAGCTTTTAATTTCTTTTCTTAGAATTGAGTAATGAAATATTCTTTGTGATAGATTAAAGTATCGATGTTTTTGTACTATATATTATCAAACTCCATGTATTGTTTCACTACATAGTTTTAATAAAAAATTCGATGTCTTTTACGGATGAACACCCCTACTCCGAGATATAGATGCTGTACACGATAATGTTGCCAGACAATTCACATTTTATAAACTCTATTATTTATTCCGTGTTATAAACGACCGTACCACTTGGCTAGTAAATATAAAAAGTCGGATTCCATGAAAATAATATTAATAAAACAGAGTGTTTAAAACCACTTAATTAGATAAGTATATTTACATTGCTTATAATCATAGAGTTAAATTGTTATTAAGTGTTTGGGCAGAGTCGTAGCTCAAACAGTAAATCTTCTTTCTCTATAATATCATATACAATATATACAATACTAGCGGACCGGGCGGACGTTGTCCTGCCTTGAAAACAAAAAAAATCCTAAAAGTCGATCGCAGCGCCACCTGCCGGGTCCAATTGTGAATCTAAACCATTCTCGAATCTCCACGAACACACACAAAAAATTTCATCAAAATCGGTCCAGTCGTTTAGGAGGAGTTCAGTCACATACACACGCACACAAGAAATATATATATTAAGATAATATAGACAACAAATGCAACTGTATTCAGTTATAAACTCTTGTTATTAATCATTAACATCTCGACATAATTTCAATTACAACGACTTATTGTAGCAATTCGAATAATGAAATAAACAAAATGAACACCTGCAGCTTTATTTACACTAGTGAAGGTTGTATTATGCGCAAGGCAGAACTTAAGACTATATTCAGAGCGGCCGAAAAAACATACGAAGCCTATACATAACTAGATCTCTAGTCATGAAATCGGTTGTTGTAGATAAGGGACAGTTCTATTAATTTTAAATGTTATTATTATTTTGATGTCATAATTTTAATTGGTTTAAGAACAATATCTCATATTTGCCATGCATCTCACAATAGACCTTTCTATATTCATATTTACAATTAGTAAAACAAGGGAACGCGTATACATGTACAATTACGTGATCTTTATATAAAAATTGAGGCAGCTGCTATTAATTTGTTTGACGTAGAGGTGACTGGTGATACTTGCTTGCCTATGATCACATCAAATGGTATCAATAAGTAATTTAATATGAGATATTCTGACATATCCAGCTTGTTATATTTATTTAAGCACTTGTGTAAGAGAAATTGTAATAATTTTATTGGCTTTTAGTAAAATTAAATTAAAAAGTAGTCGACAGTTGATAATACTTTTCCAATAGGTAGTCGAAGTGCTCAGTTTCGTATTTTATATGTGGCAACTTCTTTTTTTTAGATCATTAGCTAAGCTTGTATCCAGTGGCCTTAATAAATATAAAAATATCAGATCATTAGGAACATGTCAAAAATGTGATTGTTTGTTTGGTAGATAATTCACGCAAATCTATGTCATATTGAGTTATTTTATTCATTTATTGTCCACAGTTTTAATTTATAAAGTCAATGACAAAAATATATTAATAACATGGGATCATCAAGCAAGCTACCCGGAACAGGATTAGAAGACGTCGGCGTGCCGGGTCAGTCATATCTTCGAGACGCTCTCACAAGTTGTACTGATCCACTGAAAGCTATTGAAGAATTCCAGTTAGAGAATGGTATTTTATTGCCTTCCTTACGACCTATGCTACCCTTGCTAGACTTGCACGGGGTACGCAGACTTGATTTTCACACGTCTGTATTAGAGGAGCTCAGAGACAAACTGATAGCTCATATAAATGAACTTGGTTCTAAAGATGGAAGAGATAATGACAAGAAACTTAAGGAGTTATTGTCTAAGAGTTTCTCAGTTGTGAGAGTAAAAGCACTTAGGCCTGTTATAATGGGTATTTTAAAAAACATTCCTCACATTGATGATAAGTATCTCAGAGTTCTAGTTAGAGACAGAGAGCTGTATAATGATACAGATACAGAAGTAAAACGACAGATATGGCAAGACAACCAGTCACTATTTGGTGATGAAGTTTCGCCTCTCCTGAGTCAGTATATAAGAGAAAAAGAAAATGTACTTTTTGATAATGAAAATCTAACAAACCTATTTTTTTCGCCCTCACCTAAAGTTAGGAGACAAGGAGCTGTTGTACAAAAACTTGCCCACATGATTGGAAACAGTGTCAAACTTTATGATATGGTATTACAATTTTTGCGAACATTGTTCCTGCGAACTAGAAATGTTCATTACTGCACACTGCGGGCTGAATTACTCATGGCCTTGCATGATCTAGAAATTCAGGATATAATCTCAGTTGATCCCTGTCATAAATTCACTTGGTGTCTTGATGCTTGTATTAGAGAGAGAATTGTTGATATCAAAAGATCAAGAGAGTTACAAGGATTTTTGGACAGTATTAAACGAGGACAGGAGCAAGTTCTCGGTGACTTATCAATGACCCTATGTGATCCATATGCAATTAATTTTTTGGCAACATCAGCAATTAAAATTCTACAGCATTTGATAAATTCTGAAGGACTTCCAAGAGACAATACAATATTAATACTTCTATTACGAATGTTAGCATTAGGTTTAAGTGCTTGGGTTATGATTAATTCCCAAGATTTTAAAGAGCCTAAACTAGACAGTCAAGTTGTAACTAAGTATCTACCAGCATTAATGTCTTTAATGGTTGATGATCAAGTAAGAGCTCTACACAATAAATTGCCTCCAGATGAGAGAGAGTCAGCCATAACCACAATTGAGCATTCAGGCCCACCCCCAGACGCTTGTGAAGCATACATGAGAGAAAGTTCTGTTTGTGGTGTCTTAGCTATGTATTACACTTTGCATGCAGCTAAACTTCGTGACCGTGGGGCTCTACTTCGGATTCTTAGTATTCTAGGCAGTTGCAAAGATGGCAGGGCTTATGAGGACCCATTTTTACATGCTTTGGTAGCTTTGCTGATACCACTACCTGACGAATTCCAAGGAGAAGATTTTAGTACAGTTTTATTTGATGAATTCTTCTTTGCTGGGTTATCAAAAGACAATGTCACAAGACATCTTTTAAAATTGCTATGGTATATTCATCCAAAGTTACCAGAGACAAGAATTCAGACACTTATGAAGGCACTGCAGCCAGGCACTCAACACAATGAATCAGTTCATAAGTTGCATGAATGCTTACAACAAAAACTGAACACACAAATAGAACCAGTACCAAGTACTAGTGAAATGGAATATCTAGACTCTCCGCTTATGAGTGTTCCTACTCCAGCACCTTTTCACATATAAACTGTATTAAGTAGCTATTAAGTAGTTTATAAAAAATAAAAGAAACTATACATGTTCACTGTAAAATATTTATTAGTATTAGCTTATAGTAAGTGTTTTAAAACAAAGTTTAAAGATTTACTATTAAAAGAATTAAGTAGAAATATAAAAAAAATGTATTATTATTTATTTATAATCTTAGAAGAAAACAAAAACTGAGCATATTTAAGGCAGTTAAAGATTTTTATATTAAAATTGATGCAGACAATGTATTGGATATAACCACTGTTATTTTTATTCTTATTTAAGAACCTCTGTAAATTTATTAATACAAAAATATGTGTGATAACTTTAACTTGTTGTGACCAAATCAAAAGTCGTAGTTATAAATTGCTTGACGAGTTAGGAGCGATTATTACGCTCTGGCTTCAAGTCCAAAGAGTGCAAGGAACGAAGAGACCTTGAACGCTCAAATAAAGACGGGTCCGTGTAAATTGGCTCACTGCCGTCGTCGAAAGCGTTCGCCAGACGACCAGAAGAACCTGCTTCCTCACCAACATCCGTATAAGTTCTTCCAAGGCCACTGTAAATTGAAAGTACTAAAGTAAATCCATTTTTTTCCAGCATCATATGCAACAAAAAAACTTAAGACTTATCTTGTCAAATCTATATCTTATAATTAATTATACATTTTATCCTTAGCCAATCTCACCTGATATTGATATTAAATGACAATAGGGTCCAAAATGGTAAACCTAGAGGAGATTGACTCTCAAGTGCAGCTACCGGATACACACCAACAAGTGCTTGGTGACAAATTATCAAATTAAGGGTTGAAGCTAGCCATGTGAGCTTAGAAAAGGCCCTACTACTACCTATGTGAAATAGTATGTATATATTTATATGTATATATAGTTATATAACAGTATGTATATATTGTGTTTTTATAGTAACATGGCACTGTGCCTCATGATAATACAATTCAGGAACATCGGCGACCACCAAGAAATCGAAAATTTATTAAAGTTCGTCGCTGCCATATATGGCAGGGCCTCCATACTATAGGCCTCCAAGCTTCCCAGCTAGTAGGTTATACATTTGGTGATCTCGAGATTCGACAAAACAAAAAGGGTCACTGTGACTGGTTTCTATACCTAGTTTGGTACGAATCCCTACTAACTTGTAACTTGATTCTATCCCTTTTCATGTTCGAGTTAATCAAAATGAGCGAACAAATACTTGAATCATATGTGGTATTAAACGCCATCTATATCAATAACTCTGAACTAATTATTATGTACGTAAGCAAAAAGTTTTGTTCCAAAACGTTTACAAACAGCTATTAAATAAAAGTTTAGGATAAGGTCATTGATAAAATTTGTTATTCATAGTTATAGATTTTTAGAAGTTCACTCTGGACTTCTTTTTAATTCATCTATACCACTCCAGTAACTACATAATATGTATTGCGTTATACCTACTACCATAATAATAATAAAAAAATACAGATTTAAATCTTGGAATTCTTCACGTGTTACTACAAGTGGAGCACTTATAGTATGATAATTATATCCCCAATTAGATTAACGAAGTTAAGAAAGAAACACATTTGCGAAGTGAAAGGGCATTGACGTAAATGTTGTCACAAACTTTCTTTATATCCATACGAACGATATCAAATCATTCACCTCAAAGAGAAAGGTTTATGTAAATGCGATGCGGAGAACAACGAAGGTCGCGCAGGCCTCGGTCCTGGGGTTATTGGCCGCATTGCCGGTGCTGAATTAGAAGCTTGGATGTTCTTTCGGACAACTCGCCAGTAGCGTCTAATGACATAAATAGTTAACAATTACTCATTTATACACTGTGAACCACGTTAGATAATCATTAAAGAAATTGTATTCTATATATGACTGTTTTTATACCACCTTATTAAAATTACAGCATAGTACCTGATGCTTCATGTAGTGTAAGGGGCATGTCGGTACAAGGAACACTCGCTATGTTATAGAGGATATACCACTCAGTGATGCAATATCACTTAGTAACTAAAGCTATTCTAAGTTACTGATATTGGTGTAATTCACTATGTGGACAACTCGTCACTGCAATCTGATCAGAGCATCAAGAAGACATTGGGCAGAACCGACCCAGAGCTACGAATATTGCATGCATGCTGAGCTTTATAAAGAAGGTAAAAATGGTCGTGTATATAAAACTGAACGGAGATTAAGGATGGTAGGTCTTTGGACGCTGCCGAAATAACACCTCTAATGTGATCCCTAACTTCGTAGAGCATTACACAAAACGATACGTTGTAATGAAGACTAATAATCCCGTAATTTTCGAGTACATTTTTCTCATAAACTTAATCTTACTTATTTATATAAAATAGCGATATTTATTCACGGAACATCTGAATATTATAGAAACCTGTGTTATCAAGGCTATTATTATCTTTTCCTAATGATCACGAACTTATTCGATCGCCCAAGTAATTAGGTGTGGACAGTTCGTCGCCTATAAGTATTATCTTTCTTACATTTATAACTAAGATAAAGTTTACTACAAGTAAAGTTTAATACAAGACGGTTTATACAAACCTATAGATATATAATGCGGCAGTTAGCATAGCAAGTAGTAATGATAACAAGATACAGATTGCAACCAACAACGCTCTGTAGTGGTAAGGAGACACGCAAACTCCAACTTCAGCCACTACGGGCGCAGAGTCTGAAGGGCCATTTTCTTCTAGCAACTCGTTGCGATTATCAAAGACCTGCAATTTTTTTTCAAATTTATATACAAATTTAAATCAGTAAGTAATACTTTAGTAACTGTGAAATTATCGATGGCTGAATATTATGGAATTATCTACATTAATCTAAAGTTGTTTCTTCAAGATGTACCTACCGATGTAATAATTTAAACCTAGTTCCGGTAATAAGTCGTTGACACGGTCTAGCAGTTATGGTAACTAACTTCAAATACAGGTTTAATGGATTCGATATCGCCAAAGCAAATAAATATATCTTACATCCTGCTAATATCTTCAATTAGATGCATCATCAACATGAAGTGGAAATGCACAGGGGATCAATAACGTCCTAATTTTCTCAGTATAAACAAAACTCCTATGGGAATTAGTAAGTGGGCTAGGATCTAAAATATACCAGAATATGTATCCCGAATTTCAATTTCAAAAAATTCAAGGTGGCGCCAACTTTATGTTTAAAAAATAAACCTCAACCCCAAAAAAAAAACAAAATTCATTGTATTATTATCATGATTTTGGAACGCATCCTAATTAAATATTAGGACAAGTTTTTTGTGTTGCCATCTCTGTCAAGAGATTAATAACCTCGTTACCTTTGATTACATACTCGATGTAATCAAAGCCCTCGGCATTGAATAATCTTAAATGTCGGAGGAAATAGAACAAAGTCAGACATAGACCAGCTTGAAAAGAGGACTTAAAACTTACCTCAATCATCTTTCTAACGTGGCTGGGAGTTTCGACTTCATCCTTGAGGTATTTATCGACTGTTGCTTCCTCGTACGATACCTTGTACACGCTGCCCGCATCTTTGCTGTCAGATTTATTAACGCTTACAGACATGTCAGATTTAAATTCAACGGTATCGTTACCCTCTGTTGTTACAGTCGAGTTGATGTCTCTTCGACGTCGGCCAAACGATGGTTCAGACCTGCCACTGTTGCTAGGACAATATGCCTGTAAAAGTGAGATATTTAACTAAAATAGAATTCTATACGCTTTATATATTAAATATATATACAAAAACTGCATAATGTTGTATAGGTTTCCACAAAAATAATAAGTAGTACGTATTCAAAAATATAAAAATAAAAAGCTATGGGAAAAAATTTAATTGCATAAGAAATATATTTAAAAAAATTAAAAACTGTAATAGAATACTTATTGTGTTTTATAAATAGAGACTGATCCAACTGCTTGTATTTATTTATTACATAATTACTATCGTGTATGTCGTGTAAAAAGCAAATCACTTATATATTATGTTACGAACCCTTTTAAAAACAAGAATCCCTGTACAGAAGCAATACAAAAACTGTTTCTGTAATAAACAGCATGTTTTTTGTACATAGCTAAAGAGTATAAATTCAACACAATGGTTTATTATTATACAAAATAAACATATTATTGTATATTGCCCGTAATTAGCATTTCCATTTTAATCTAAGCATCATCTGACAGTCCTGATAACCTGATGTTTCTTCTTCCGGTGCTAACAATGAAGTAAATATTATGTTTCTATATTAATATGCACATAATAATTGAATTCCTTTAATAATTAACATAATTTATAAATTAACCATGTATATATGATACTTATTTTAGTTTCATATTAGTTACAAAATTTAATTTACCACCTAAACTTTTTTAAAGAATGTCATTGAATTATAAACCGGTAATTAACAATCAACAGTTATAAAACCTTAAACGTGGTAACCAGTATCATAATTGTAAAAATTAAAGAAATTTCGACTTCACTATTCACAATATATAATGCTAAGTAACAAAATTACATGAACATATAAGTTTGCAGCGATGGTTCGTTTCAGATAACCCCTTAGATAGCCCTGGGAACTGGACAGAGCCTGTTATCATATTATTATGCATTGACGTAACAACATGTTTGCGTTCATCGTTTATAGCTAACAAAGTTTTCACACAGCCTTTGATAAACTCTTAAGTAACACAGACCTATTAGTTATATATCATCTTGGAGTTACAATTCTTAAACTAATAAAAAAGAACAGACAACTGTTTAGGTTTTACTTACAGGCTGACAGCCGTCGCGACATGTGCGTACTGTAGCTTCGAATACCAAAAAGTTGGATTCAGGTATCTTGAAAGCGTTGAACCTTGCTTCCAATGTATCCCCGTTGCGACCTTTATCTAATTCTGGGAAAACGTCCGGATCGACTGGACAACTGGATGTAGTACAAAATGACATATATAAGACAAATATAGATATACATATGTAAATCACGTTGTTTTTTATCGAGAAGTCATCGACTGCCCTTATCAACGAACCTTCATTTAAATAACCAAACCCTAACAAAGAATAAAAAATATACACTAAGCCAGGGGTTCTCAAATTTTTCAGTCCACTTTCAAGTCTGGTTTATTTTTTTCTCTCGAACTGACTATGCTATTGACCTGAGGTCTTTACAGCTTC
Source organism: Antheraea yamamai (assembly GCA_036509395.1). NCBI lineage: Eukaryota > Metazoa > Arthropoda > Insecta > Lepidoptera > Saturniidae > Antheraea > Antheraea yamamai. The sequence goes on along the minus strand of AP028442.1, from coordinate 8,558,394 downwards.
ACCGGACTACTTCAAGCCTGGTATTTTGTTACGGCTAGCTAGTTGTTAGCTAATAGTCAAAATAAATACAGCAGATAGAAATACGTACAATGATATTAGTTGGATAGGCATAAATATTAAAACATCTATTACATGGATCAGTGTATGCTGGATATTTAACGGTTTATGTTGTACCCGCCAATGCCGAAGTTATGCTACCGGAGAAAGGTTAAGATGAATGCGGCTCCCTTCTCTACTTTGTACGGCTCACACTTTGGGAACCTCTGTACTAAGCAATAAAAACAAATACATATTTGTTGTTGGTTAACCTAATGTGGTAACATCGTTCTTTATTTTAATACTAATAAGCACTTAAATGCGTAATAAACATCAAAACCTTATATGCAATATCGAAGTAAAATTGCATATAACCCGTTTCATGAGGTCAGACGTTTCAAACAAATTCTTAGTCTTAATTTTTATATCACGCGAATACTACGTGGATATCAAAAACCTTTCTCTTCGTCGCTGAACACAGCAATTTATATACTTATTTATATATAGCCTTGGCCTTTAGCGTTCCTCCAAAAATTTAAATCTTCTTTATAAATACTCATATTTACTAAATAACATATTTGCTTAGATAATTTGAGTAACAAGTGTGTACAAGAGAAAACAATACAAAGTAATGCTAATTTACGATTGTAAAATCCTTAAATGACAAAATAATGACAATGTATTTTGATTGTCACTACTATCCATCAGCCTTGAGTAGCTGGAAAGATACTAATAGTAAAAAACAAGTAATCAAAGCGTAAAATGTTCCGTCACATATTACTGGTCCCGATTATGGATCGAACCAAGGATCTTCGACACAGAAAATAGAGATCTAACTAACCTATAACTCAATTTACTTGAGCACTAGCTGATTCCCGCCTGTTTCGTTGGGCATTAAAAAAAGTACAAAAGGTTCAATCGTATCCAAAAACAAGTAGTCTAGAACCATCTACGAAAAATACTGCATCGAATGATCAGTACTATGCCGATACGTTCAGTAGTTTTAACTTGAGAGTGTCAAAGAATTATATTTTCATTATGTAGTTTAACATTATTCAGTTTAACACCCTTCAATCCTATGGTAGTTCATGGTCACATTTAACATATAAAATAATAATATCAAAACAAATACTAATAAACAACAAAGGGAACCTTAGTTAAAGTTTGTTTTAAAACTTTTAAAAGTATGGGAACGATACTTTTAAACGTAAAAAAATCTCATCTATGTTCAATGATCAACATTAAAGGGTCGCTTTTCAAGGTAATCATTACGTAACTGCTTATCGTTGCATAGGAATGCCGCACGGTAGAACAAAGGGAAACGGGGCACAGGTAGAGGTGCGGGACGCGGGCGGGACTGCGCGTCACGGTGTGATTCATTGCTTTCCTTATTATTACACCAATTCGTTTTTGCGTAAATCACCTGATGTTTAGTGTATATCAGTTTTGTTTTTTTCTAAATAATTAGGTAAAATTAAGCACCTATTTTTTAAATTGATTAAGAACCAGAAACGACTACCAGGAGCCCCTGAAAATATTGCTACTGTTTAATAAGTCACCTGTATATATGGATTTCTATCTATGATTTTGATAGATATAAATATTCGTCAAATTTACGTAGTACTTATGTGAAATATAAGAACCATAATAATGATACATAAGAGGCACAGAAATTCATACATACCCAATTCTATCAATGAGCTGTACTGATCGTCCAGAATAAGGATCTCTTGCAATAACATTTGTAGCGAATATATCAGTCACATAGTTATATCCATCTTGAGCTTCCAACCTAAATGTCAATGGATCCCCTACAGCTATTGTCGTCGTAGGTCTGCCTTGGTATAAGATCATTAGTCGAACCTTTGAATTCAGAGAGCTCTCCTCTGGCAGGTACTCTATGGGAATAGGGCTGCCGGATCTGTCGACCATATCATAAGCAAGACTACAATTAGATTTTATATTAAGTTATTTTTTAATTTTAAGTGACCTTGAATGAATTATATAAATAACGGTGTTCAAAGGTATTTGGGATGATAATTTATTACTAATATAATTAATAATTTATTATTATTAACCCATATGTTATTTATTTTAGGCGCTTAGAAAACAATAAGCAACGCCTGGATTACTGCGTACACTGCTGTTTTCGATACGGGACAAATACAGCGTAAGGATACCTCACCAAAGAAAAAGGAATCGACTATTTTTTTTATTTTCATATAATTATATTCAGTTGCATATTTTTATTTTAAAAACACCTATGTGTATATATCATATAATCTTGATTATACAAGAAGGTATAACATAATCATTATTAGTTAAGCTAATTCATTCAAAGTCATGTGTTAGTAGCTGTTAGTGAAATAACAGCACTCTCAAAAACAAAACATTATTTATAACATCCTACCTACAACCGCTACTGTAATTATTTACAATTAAACATTCAAATAACGAGCGAAAACAGTTATACAAAATAATTTAAACTACATTCCAAACAACACAACGGGTTGCAACAAACCAAATCACGCAAAGAATGATTTTAGCAAAATACGAACTACATATTTTTACAAATAAAATCCTTTTAATATAAACAACTCAAACAATATATCAACTCAAAACGAATTAGTTAGAAAAAACCTTAATCGTTTTTAAATATAACAAACATTAAAAGTATGTTCAAGAAGGGATACAGGTGTTTATAATATACTGCATGAATTCGGAAAACTATGATGTTAATCCAAATTTTATGCAATAAGATTGTTCTGGGTGCAAAAGTTTATTAAAAAAAGTAATTTAAATAAAGTAATTAAAAATACAAACTCGAGAGTAAAATAGCTGCGAGATTCAAAATACATTTACTAAAACCTAATCTCATATTTATACATTATCATGTAATTAAATTAAATTAAATTGTATGTAAGTCATATAACATGCTGTAGTAATAGCCTAGGTCTAGGAAAGAGAATAGCGCCTGAGATACAAGTTCGGCCTAATTCGGGCGCTAGGATACATATATGTGTTGCTATACTGTATGTTCTAAGATAAACCTTTTGTATCATAGTGTATCTTGTTCAAATAAATTTATTATTATTATTATAAACGTGTACCCCTTCTTAAACTGACAACTTTACTACAAAATGTAATTACGTGTCTCACCCAGCTCCGATGTAATTGGAAGTAACGATAGCCTCAGCGGGCCCTCTAAACAGGCAAGTCAAATTAAATCTCTTGTCTCGCGATGTCTGTACATTATCACTGAACTGCACTACCACAATATTCGTCATAGTGTCTCCATACTGGAATAAATTTATCACAATAGTTTCTACTTAATCGAATAAAAAATAAACCTGTTTCTAATATGAAGCCTGTGGTGGAGACAGGGCTCACCCTACCACAGGGCGAACAGGGCTATTGCTCCTGGCCCCCCAAACTTCATAGATGATCCACTCTATCCATTTTGATTGCAAGCGTAAGCCTAGTATATGAATGGTCTTATCTGTTAAGATGCTAGCAAGTCGAGTACAAGCTCTATAAGCATAGATCACAACTAGTATACATTAGGGGTAAAAAAAGGAGTCGCAATCAAATCTGACTTCGTCCTTAAATTAATCTTTAATTAATCGCGTTACTGTATATGTAGTATGGAGAGTTATAGATTTCTGTTACATGTTCACAAAGTAAGTTGAGCTTCTATCTATCTCAAGCCAAAAAAATAAATAAGAAAATTATTAACTCACTCTTTGAGTCCCACACTCAGGGTAACCATGCGCACCGGTTATACGTAATACATTCGCTACTCCACCAATTCCACGGAAAAAACAACGATCGTAGAATCCATACGTGTAGATCCGACCATAGAAACCTTCTGGAAGACGCAGTGTAAATTCCATGCCGTCTTCATTGCACACTTGGGAAACTGTGAATGGAAAGTGTAAACTCCTTTAACTCCCTTATGATTTGAAACTATGAAACAGAAAAGCAACATTAAAAAGAGACAGAAATACACATACAACATGCGAGAATATGAGATAGAATACATTATATAGTGTTTCTTATAACAGCGATTTCCTTATTATATATTGCTCTGAGTCGACCGTTCTTCGTGTGTATGTTTTTACATGTTGGGTACGTGTGTACTATAGCTACGAATTACGAAGCTTTGGGAAAAAGCGTTATGACCAGTGTGGTTTATTGTTCAGGTGTATATGAATATTTTGTTATTTTTTTAAGGCTTCAATTCCACCATGTGTGAACTGCACACAAGATTTTGTATATAAAGTTTCCATATTTTTTTGCCATCTATTTATTGTGCACAATATACTACCTGTGAATAGACAAATAATAGTTACCATCCAAACAATCGTCGGCAATGCGTCCGAGAGCTCTTTCATAAAAATCGTAATCGTTAGCCGTGTTGTCAAAATGTGCTGGATTCGCTGCATCCAGTTCTCGTGTATCGCGATCACTTAGTTCGCAGTTGTCTCGCGGTTCCCCAGCGTATCCATTATCCCTAAAGTATAAATTATATTACAACTTAAGGAGTGTCATTAATGAACCAAATAAAACTTTTGTAGTTGCAAACAAAGATGAGCTAACATAATATTTGTAAATTGGCATTAATTACCACAACCTGATGAAACAATACAAGAAAAAATGTATTTGAGAGCATGATTTAACAAAATATAGCGAAATAATAAAAAATACCGGTCCTTGAAATCACTACAAATAGTTTACCTTCTTAACATAGTAATGAATAGGAAATTCTTTCCAAATACTAATTTAATACCTGTAGTTGAAGGAACGACAGATAAAATCACGTGCTTCGATACACTCCCGTTGGCAATGAGCCAATGATTGAGCAGTAGTAAAACGGCGAACGTATCTTCTTTGCATGCGTTGTCTACCAACTTGTCTGAAACTGTCTTCTTCACATCGAGACCCCTGCCAAGGCCTTTGAAGAGGTGGTCTTCCAATAGGCCCACCAATAGGTCCTCCTACGGGTCCACCAATGGAGCCTCCAATTGATCCTCCCACTGAGCCTGTCACTGGTCCAACTGAACCTAATGGGCCACCTATAGGTCCAATTGGACCATCTTGATCAAAACCACCGTAAGCAGATCCTCCTAAAATAACAAAATAATATAGTATATAAACTAATTAAAGTACCATTCTATAATTTCTTCTCACCTATTGGTCTATCTAATCCCTGTTGTGGGTAGCCTCCACGATTTCCTCCAGGCCTGTCTGTAGGTCGTCTCAAACCAAAAGTAGGTCTAGGTTCTAACGGGTACCTATAAAAATGAAACTATAAAATATTTAAGTAAGGCTAAAAAGTACTCGTATAAAAATCATTATCAATTACCGATCAGGACTAGGTTGGAGGCCTCTGTCTGGATATCGATTTGAACCAGAATAATCAGACCCATAATAACCACCGCGGCTATATCCTGCAGTGCAAATGGTTAAACATAGTATATTACAGTTAGTAGCAATTATTTTGTAACAGACGTTGACGTGTATACTTATTATGCTTACCAGGATATGATGATCCGGTCGGCGGATATTTATCATATAGATCCGGGTAACGGTCCCCGCCTAACGGTGTTGGGTCCCTATTGACCCCAACTGGGTAACGACTATAGGGGTATCGTCCCCAATCAGACCCAGAATAGCGGTCTTGGTCTAATCTGTCGGGATATCGGTTAGAATACCATCCCGGCCTTGTTGGATACCTATCACGTACAGGGTAACGTTCAGGATAACGATCAGTAGGGTATCTATCAGGAACTATATCTATAGGATATCTACTAATAGGGTATCGATCATTAGCTGGATACCTTCCAATATCATTAGATGAGTAATCATATACCGGAAATCGTCCACTGTTTATAGGGTAGCGATCTCCGCCGGAACTAGGATATCTATCGCCCGGATATCTGTCATTTGGATACCGGTCGCCACCTTGTGGGTATCGATCTACACCTGGTGGATATCGATCTGCGCCTGGTGGGTATCGATCTATGGCTGGTGGGTATCGATCTACTCCAGGTGGGTAACGATCTACGCCTGATGGATAACGATCTACGCCTGGTGGATATCGATCTACGCCGGGTGGGTAACGGTCTGCACCTGGTGGCAAACGATCTACGCCAGGTGGATAGCGATCTATGCCAGGAGGATAGCGGTCTGGGAAGCGGTCAGGTCCAACACCTGGAGGATATCTGTCATCTGGATATCTATCGGAAGGGTAACGATCGCCCGGCGGGTATCTATCCGGGTCGGGACCAGACGGATAACGGTTATCGGGATACCGGTCTGGTCGTCCATCGTATCGGTCGTCGTCCAAATAACGATCATCATCAGGGTAGCGGTCTGCGCCTGCAGGATATCTATCCCGATCACCCCCATTCGAACCACCTTTAACGAGGAAAAATTAGTAAATATATAGTACGAACTAGGTATATGTTCTGTACAATGACTAGGTTATAAGCATTTCATGCAATCGCATCTAATAATTCTACAAGATATCTAGTATCATGCACAAAAGTTTTATCCAACTTAAACAAATGGGTACAATAGTTAAGCACTAAATAAATACGAGTAAATAGCCTTGGCAACCCTTATCTACCACTAAATCAAAACTTACCTGCGAATACTCCATTCTATATAATTATTTACAAACTACTATCAAAATAATACAACTACTTATAGAAATATAATAGGATATCGACAATATATCATATACACGAACAGAAATATTTTTTATGAATAAAACTTTTCCCCTAAAAACGCATAAAATAGCAGTCTATGGCGATTGATGACAGTCAAATTTAAGTAATAAATTAACATCTGTACTATCCAAAACCATAAGAGTTTAAGCTCCGTACAAACGAATGTAGACTTTACTATGCACTGGAAATTGCCTACATATTTAAAAACATGATCCGCCATTTTGAGACGTGGATCTTAAAATACAGCCGAGGGGTTAAAAATATATTTAATTTTGCATTTTTATAACCAAAAGGGTTAAATATATCACAATGTTAAAGATATGCTTCATTAATCGCCAGGACAATACAAAAAATTTCCCGTTTTCCTGACTACCATGCATCGAACCTGAAGTTGTGGGCTTTCCCCACGGTGCTTGTGAACCGGTACCCGAGCCAGCTTCGCTTTCTCCACTCACTAGTTGATCTGAGCATTCAAATCATTCAACACGGTGTACAAAAACAAACATTTCAATAATTCGTTTATACAGAATGTCGTGTTTAATCTACAAACAATCCTTTTTTAATTTATTATTACTGGACTTGGTCACAATTACAACAACGTATAATGTAATGACATATTGTGTATGTAATAACAAATTGTTGAAATTGTTCTGCTGTTGGCTTCGTAATTGATTTGAGTTGGCTTAGTAATTCGTTAACATTATTGAAAATTGTAATCGCACTATGCGAACAGGTAAGCATTATATATCAATACATATAAAAGGGAGAGCAATTCACAGTTCTCACACTCAAAGTCACGATATGAATAACAAATATTAATTTCAATGTCGTTTTATTGTAGTGGATTTAGATACAATACAAAACCGTAAACTACCGAATAGTATAATAATACAACAACGCAATTCTTACTGAGAACTTCTTTCTTTCTTCTTCTTCTGCATTAATGCAATTTATAGTTATTAGTATAAATACTAAGTTACAAGCTCATTACGATATGACGAAGGTTATCTTCACATAAATTATGAATTAGTTATGTTTATAACTTACAAAATTAATCTGTAGTTATTTGTTACATATTTTATTAACAGAGTATCTGACGTAAGATTACGGTTTGCTCAGTCTAAAGACATATGACTTTGAGCTATTCGACCTCTGATGTACACACTAACAATTCTAATAAAACTAGTCTATATTTAGATGCAAAGTTCATTGTCGTGTCATATATGCAGTCGTGTTTCATCACGTGTTCGTTAATAAATATTGCAGTATTGTGAACAGTTCCTAGGTCCCGTTACTAAGATATTACGTCTCCCTTCTTATTAATGGAACAGGAGTAATTAATTATTTTATATAAACACTCAATGTATGTTTTAATATTACTTCCTAATCTAGAACCGTGTACCTAAATACCAATCCAGGCAGTATGAGATAAGTAATACGATTATTCTGTCTCTACATTCATTATAAAAGCTGATATGCCTGTAATGCATGTAAACTTAATACTCAGTTGAAATATAATAATAAAATAAACTTACGCATAAGGTTTTCGTAATAGTCGAAGTCTGGATCGTACAGTAATCTCATGCCGTCTTTTTGATTGTATCTGCTGAGGCGACATGTCCTCGCCCGGTCGCTGTAGACGGCAGATCTGCAAATGTGATAATGTGATGGTCGATGATTAAAATAATAGCAATAATTTGTTAAATTTATATAATTCTAGCAACCGTTCGTATACCATAAACACAGTTTAAAACTTAATACATAATGATAGAATATACCCTTTGTTAATCAAGAGGAATTATGTATAGAAATTACGGCTATTTTAACAAAACTATATAACATTGACAAATGAAGTTACCGCAAATACACAAGCGATACATTCAAACCAGCTAATATATTAGGACTATTATCATAGCGTGGTTGCTTTAATTTCCAGATGCTACAAATACCAAGTGTTTCCGCTAAGAACATTTATATAGCTCCTCGGTTTATAAAAACACAAAAGAAATTACATACGCACAGAACTCCGATCCAAATTGCTCGACTATGAATTTTGCAAAATTCATGTAACAAATTATTTTTCATACCATACGAATATCACCACAATTTCTTATGAAATGATAAATATCAGTAGCCAAAACACCATGCGTAGCAAAAACGTGATTTTCTATGAATGTAAGAATATGCATAATCGGACCCGGGACCAGTAGTTTCAAATATGAACTCCTACAAATATAGAAACTGTATCTCTTTATAATATTAGTAAATTATATTATACTATTTAACATGTGTCTGTAAGTTCCTAAAATCCATACTTATAAGATGATTCAATGGGATCTTTAAGTAGCTAAGCATAAATAAACGGACGAAATAAATAACGTAAAAGCAAAATAAGACACTCCTATATATATCGATGCCTATCTGCATTAAATTCAGAATCCACAACTTTTAATCTATGATCAGTTTATAATCTATGTGTATACCATTGGATTTAGTGCTATTTTCAAGTATGCATAATGATAGTCATCATGTAATACATAAAAAATCCATTTTATATAACCATCACACCTTTGTTCACTGAATTATGATTAATATATGAATTTCTTGTAAAATTATCGAGCTCTCTACGATAACTATGTTGACATCTAATGTTTGTACCGTCTGGCATTTGCTTAATTAACAGGAAAATCTGATTTTAATGAAATAATGACTAGAAATATGTTACTTTTATTATTTCCAAATCCTAACTAATATTATAAATACGAAATTAAGTTTGTTTGTTACACTGCACGCCTGAACTACTCAACCGATCATCGTACAATTTTGCACAGATATTGTCAGGGATACAGAAAAGTACATAACATATAGACAAAATCAACATTGACACGAGCGAAACTGCCAGTAAAAGCTAGCCAAGCATAAACTAAAAGTCACCATCGTCAGCCTTTGAAAGACGCGCTGCAGGGACATAGGGCATTAAAGGGCATAAACACTATGCTAGCCAAACACGATGCGACGTATTGGCGATTTCAAACTCTAAGAAATCTACATTTTTATATTTTTCCCACACACGGCGGTACCACAAGAACACTTCTCAGGTTAAAGTCTCCTCACGATGTTTTCCTTCATCGTCAGCCGATAGTGTTACTAATTTAAATTAGTAAATGTGCTCGAATTCCGCAAATTTCGATACAATATGCCGGGGTTCGAAGTTGCAGACATCGGATTGATATTCCACAGATCAAACCTCTCGACCGACATGATTTGAAAGTAACTAGTAATACTGTCAGGTGTTTTTTTTTCTTGTCAAACATCTACATGGCTTTACTGTTGAGGATGTCGATCATGGAGTTTACTGACCCGCTGTTAAAGTAATAAGGATAGTGCATCGACCGTAAAAACGTGAATGATAAAGTATTCCGATAACATTCACTATATAGTACATAGGTTTGTAGGTCAGATATACAAGGTTTATCACAATCGATCATGCTATAAATGATTACATTCAATATGAAACAGCGAACAAAAACATCGCATGATTGTTGTCATCTAATTTCTGGTTATCTTATTTACATTAAAGTAAATATTGTCCTTCATAGATACCGATGTACTATTCTCCTATATTTAATTGCAGCATGACAAAATGGCGACACTAAGTCTGACGGTAAGAGGTGTAATAAAAAAAAGGCGACCACTTATAGGTTCACAATCCATCGGCAGTCAACACTGTCATGCTGACCTGCAAACATGGCAGATGGTATTATACACTGTTTGTTTCCGAAACACGATAAAACAAAAGACAATCACAATGACTCATTTATCAATATTTGTGTAGTGGTTGCATTCTAGTCAGGAATAGACAGTACATATAATATGAATATCAGTTAATCCCAGAATACATCACTTCTAAGTCGGGGTTTTGACAATAGATGCTGTTATAAACCGTTAAAGAACTCAATGTTTTTTCTTTCAACTATATTTTTGTTGTCCATTTTATTAAATGACTAACTTTCGCTCGCCGTTTCGCTTGTGTTAACTTAGTTTATCCAAATAAAATACAGCCTATTACAATACTCGCTGATAATGTAGTTTTTTATAAGTCAAAGATTTTTTTAAATCGGTTGTTTTTCTTTTGACTTTTTTCTTTATACTTCATCGGTTTTATTACAAAAAAGTTAAATACGTATTGAATACTTGCTTTAAAAAGGTTTGGAATTAAATGCACCGCGGTCGCTGAATGTTCCCCATCTTGCTCTTTTGTCTCGCTTTGGTTAAACTTGCGAAAAAGGATAACGCGAACTTGCGTCGGGCGAGCGCGGTGCATTTAATTCGAAACCTTTTTAAACCAAGTATTTAACTTTTTTGTAATAACACCGCATAGGTTTTAGTACTTCACCGCATCTCGTCTGACGTTAAATTGCGATGTGGTCCAAGATGGTCAACACGTTAAACTTAGAGTGGGGCTGGCTCTCATGTGCATTTTCCGGAACAGACTACCTAGTACCTAGCCAGGCGCGCTTAAAAAAAGTTCTACCACCATGCTATGGTTCCATTACAATGAAAACTCTAGCTCATTCGTTATCCGTTATAAACAACAAGACAAATCTTTTCTTTTTATAGTCGTGCTAAAGAATAGTAAAACATAAGATATTGTATTTTATTTATTACATTATATTGTGGCACGTTCATTAAATTGGCTTCTTATGATAAGAAATTAAATACATTTAAACGAGCGATAAGTTTTAATGTACATGTACGCGGCTTATTTTTATTCTCTTGTTATAAACAAACATTGTTATTAATTACGTTTTAAAATTCAATACGTATAATTTAATAAGGAAATATTGCATGAGAAACTATGACGACTATTATGATGGTAACGTACTCGAAAGTCGCGTGCAAAGACGTAAACAGGAAGACAAATGCATATTATACTAAGCTTCATCACACGTTGAACAACAAGAAATAACCTTTTCTCAAACGTCAAATGGAAATATTGTCATGATTTTTGAAAAAAGAACACGCGAAGTATCGAATTTACGGACAAAAAATATCAAATCCATTGCAGGAGCGTTTTTTGAATTTGGAACATTACAACGCTCCAATAATGTTGTATGAAACGGCGTGCTGGGGTTATTAAATACTCTTTGATTGGGTTTCTTTTATCATTCTTGGCATATCGAAGTAAGTCTCTCTGCTTTGTACAAATTGCGTTCACGTGGCGTTGTATAGCCATAAATGCGCTTACCTTTCTGCACAGATGTTAAATAGAAAATTGGCGGTAAAGCTGCAAATTCATCTTGATTTGTTATTTACATACTTAATAAATATAAATTTAATAATTAAAATGAGTTCCAACGGTTGAGAGAGTGAAATGGATATTGATTGTACTCTACCGGATTTAAGATCAGAAGTCAAATTGGCAACGGAAAACCTAGTTCCAGCAAAGCCAAAAGAAAAATACATATAAAAATTTTATGAGTTGGTAAAACTAGAAAATAGTGAACATTTTCTCCGAAACAGTATTTTTGGCGTATTTTAATGAGTGCCACAGTATGACTAATATAACTTTTAATATCAATTAAATTGAATGTATAATATAAAAAATATGTTTTATTTCCCTGCATTCTTTTGAGAAAAGCACTATATACGCCTCGGCGGAAATGGCAATTGCCTGTTTCGTATTAGTGAAGTCCTCGCCTAGAGCTCGTCTTTCAAACTAATACTCGACCTGCAATTGCCTCTTTCCCGGCCTTTGCAATAACTTTAAAACAATGGTTCTTTTTTAGTCTGAATGGCTGTCTACCAAATTAAGATTACAATAAACTAGAACAGTAGTAAGCTAAGAATTTACGAGCTTGAAAACCATACCCCATTCTAAGCTTAGCTTAATTTAATTGCGTCAGAATATATATATATATATATATATATATATACTAGCGGACCGGGCGGACGTTGTCCTGCCTTGAAAACAAAAAAATCCTAAAAGTCGACCGCAGCGCCACCTACCGGGTCCAATTGTGAATCTAAACCATTCTCGGATCCACTCGAACACGCACACAAAATTTCATCAAAATCGGTCCAGTCGTTTAGGAGGAGTTCAGTCACATACACACGCACACAAGAAATATATATATTAAGAAGATATATATATATATATTTAATAACATAATTAGTTCAGTTTATTTCTAATTATATTTTTGTTTGTTCTTTTTTTACTGCGCACTATCTGTTGCGTTCTCCAAATCTGAATCATGAATAATTAAACAACTTAATATCAAGTGAGAATTTAGTTAATCTAAAATCTATAATACCTAGATCAATGAAATAAGTATCAAATAACAAAGCCATATGTTTCATTACGTGTTATCATTATTGAGTGAACTGGGCCATATGAATGTGTAAACTGTAAATACAAGATATTAAGTTTAGATCATTCATTTCAAACTGTCACACGAGAAACGGCTGCGTTCTTCGAGCTGTTTTTTGTTTGTCTCTCGCAAGATCAGTTTTCGTAACATTAACGAGACCGTTCCGCTTTCGATATCTTGTTGGAAAATTTTCCATTGGCCAAATATATTCTGAACTGACTTGTTTATTATTCGGCTATAATAAACTAATTGTGCGCGCGACTATGTCCGCGTGAAATTTCAATTATAAACAAAGTGGTTAATAATATCATAGAATCGTATTTTGTGTTAAAACTCGACATCGACGATTTAATTGGCCTCGACCTTCGTTAACGATTTTGTTTTCCGAGACGGAGCGTGGTACTACAGCGTCTTGTTGTAAATCATTTATGTAGAAAAACATTACAGCTACCTACGTTCATTTTTGACGGATGCACAAAGAAAGGTGTCAGTTCCAGACATCAAAATCGTTCACATATTGAACCACCTTATAATAAGCCTATAGGCATAAAAACTCGCTTTACATGCTGTTTATATAATATTCTTTTCGACTTTCTTATAAAACCTAACACTATTTATCTAGACAAAAGGACAAATATTTTAAAAACCATTTGTACCAACCATTAATGTACAGATTTCTTCCCATTACCCTTTTATTATATGTATGTATAGATAAGCTATTCAGAAGCAAAAGTTGCTGGCAAATACTTAATAACAGTACTTAAAAACGAAAGTTGTTTAATAAACACGCAACAGTACTTTAATAAATGAATCCGTTATCGAATACGGAAACATGAATATATATTATCTTATATTTCTCTAGTTCAAAATATATCGCTAAGGACTCGTAAATATGTACCGACAGTGGCAATTGACAGCCAGTTCGTTTTTTTAGCTTTCAGCATGTTAAGTACTTTCTTGGACCACATCGTAATTTAACCTCAGGTAAGATTGTGGTGTAACGCTAAAAACGATATAACAAATGAGGTGTCAATTTCATTTGACCTTTCAATTTGCTCGGAGATAGTACTTTTACCGAATAAAAGGTATATTATTTTTCGGCACGAAACCTAACAACTTGTATACAAAATTTAAAGATGAGCGGTTGAGTAATTAAAGTGGGGAAGAGTAATAAATTTGTATTTACTTAGGATAACATATCTGTATAGCTACGTAAATCATGCATAATCAATACATACATATATTTAATCAAAATTAAATTTTAAATTGTATTCAAAAATATATCAACTCCTGGTTAAATAAACGTAATTAAAAGTGATATACATATCGTGTTCCTTAATTACTATTATTGATATACTAGATGGTATTGAAGAAATAAAGACAAAACCAATAACAAGATAAAAGATAAAAATAAATATTAAAATTAAAGCATTCCCCCCTTAATCTATATTGATAACACTTCATAACTACTTAAAGATCTTAGATTTAAACTTTACTTACTTCTCACAAAGCTATATAAATGTTCCTTGTAGCTATATTTCAAAACCATTAAACAACAATAATCTAAACACGTTGTTATTCTGTTTTAAAACATCGGTTTTTAGCTAGGATAATTACGAGCATTTTAAATGTTTTGTCATGTTTTTCATACCAGACTATAATAACCGATAACGGCTCAATGGTCAGCGTGTTCAAACACAGTGTCAGTCGATGAAGGTTCGAATCCTTACGAATGAGCCGCAGCTTTCGGTGAACGAAAACACCGTGATGACATCATAACTGCTTTTTACTAATGTTAGATGTTTTCCAGCAATTATACTTAGAACCAATCGACCTTTAGGTTTAGTATATTACCGTCTTAAACCAGACCGTCACATGATGTTACACGATATCAGGGTCAAACGCTATATTTATATGAATAGACTTCAGTTACCGAATATATGTAACGGCTGCATCTATTCTTCTTTTATTGTGTTTGCAAAGTTGCAATACAAGATTTGTATAAAAGAAAACGTTTGAAAAATCTTACGACAAATTGAAAGATCTCTAAAGATAAGAAGAAGAAAGTGCCAAAACATCTCCATACAGAATCTTGAGTGAAAATTTCAATAATATTGATAGGTTTGACAGACTGACGTACAGTTGTTCAGTTGCCATTTAATTAATTACATTACTGTATTGTAAAGGATAGATCTTGTTACATTTTCTTTGTTAGTACATACGTGCTAAGGTCGGGAAAGCAGTTATTTAATCATACGAGTGCTCGTCCAGTGGCCGAGCTTCGGCCATAAAGGAAAAATACTTTTTCCAATTTTTTATTGAAAACATTAAAGCTTTTCAATAGTAGGCAAAAAATCAAAATGAAGAAATGAAAATGATGAAAAGAATGAAGAAAATCGGCTGAGAACTAGAGGAGGGAGATGTGCTTAACTGTTTCCCCACTGCCTGTTTATATATAGATTTGACATGTGCAGGAACACCAGCCACGGTTTTCATTCGCATAGTTTTACGGTAAATCCTATCTGGGCACGAACTAAAAAGTTCGCAACTTCTTATCTCTGCCGTACCGTGAAGCTATGGAACAATCTCCCGGCCAGTGTGTTCCCTCCTTCCTATAATATGGGGTCCTTCAAGCGTAACGTGAAGAGACAATTATGCAAGCCGGCATGACAGCGGCGACCGGTGAGGGATGAGGGATAGCGTGTCTCTCGGTAGTCGCCGTTGTTTTTGGATTATACTGTGCTCACCATCAGGCACAGTACAGTCACTTTGCTGAGCTACGATAAAAAAAAATACAATATTAATATTACACTTGATTATGGTTCTCACCTGCATTGGAAGCTTGTTTGCCTCAAACACTCATCCAGACATTCGCTAAGTGATCTCCCCGTGATCTCCGAGTGAAATTCTCCCGTGATCCTGCTATTCCTATACCGCTGGAAAGCCGTGTCAGGTCGTCGTCCGGGCGAAAACAAGTGTGACGTCACACTGTTATCCGGATACTCCGTGCCGCGAGCTGTCACCCGATGAGAGACTGATCATAATCGTGAGAAAAACCTTATTTAGGTTTCATGCTTTGTTAATACGGGCAACAGGCAACGGTTTAGAAAAAAAAAACAATAAAAAAGTATAGCAATTTTCTTTGTAATCTACTAAACTTGAAATAGTGTCTGTTAGGTAATAAGAATAAATCCGAAAATTAGAATAAAAATACACAAAGAAGTATGTAATTTAAATAGTTAGTAAATATGTACGATTCACACAAATCCAAAGGCCAAAGTCAATGTTTATAATAGTTAATGAATATTAGAAACACAACGTGAAAATGTTTTTCGTTACAAAATTTGTTACAAAGTTTAGTTACAAATGAGTCACGTTGTCAACAACATAATTGTTTATCATAGTGCCGTTAGTTCTGCAAGGAGACCTAAATATTAAAAACAAAAGTAATATATCAAGATAATACTCACGATTATCTAAACAAACGAGGTCGTAAAAATGGTGTGTCGGCGATGCGCTTACTGTCACGTCGTCTTTCTGCGATACAGAATCTTCTTCGGAGAGAACGCACTGCCGCGTCATCTCATCATGCTCGATCGATCGACAGAAATATCTGGAAGAATATAACGAATTACTATACAAACAAAGAAGTAAAAAAAAATGTCGAAGTAATCATAAGGACTGAAGTTTTCTTTTTTTTTTCGAACTGACTACGCTATTGACCTAGCAAGGTCTTAACGCTTAAGGCACTCAGCCGATTTTATTTGGGCAAGGACTGAAGTGAAAACTCAATACAATGGAATAAATGTTATCTTTTTAAAATTTTAAATTAATTATAATCTGAACTATTTAAATTTCACAATTTGTATATTGCAATTATTAACATTAGTCTGGTTTTTACATCTATTGACACTCCGAATAATAATGATATACATTTTTATACAGCTTATTAAATAATCAAACATATGATAGTCTGCACAATCTCAATACAAAATATCAATATTATATGTACACAGAGTGCTATACTGCGCGTCGCTAGTCTGACGCAAGCCGCGCAAGCGCAATACGGTCGGACATATTTACTAGCATGTCATGACGCGAAATTATAAATTCATCTCCTGCCAAAAATACCGCTTAACACGCCTAAAGAAATTTTCACTTGAAAAATTGTGAGCCGTCACGGATGTCTGGCAGATATGAAATATCGAAATTATTTTGTACAGGTAATATGCATAAGAGGATAGTTTACGACAGGAAATAAATATTGCACAATAAAAAGTAACATATTAAGACAAAATTTCAACAAAATATGATTGTTTACTTGATAAACATTTTTATTCATTGAATACAAAAAAAACACAATTTAAAATCATATAGCGTGGTGACGCATGCCGTGGCGACGCGTCGCCACACCAACAGTCGGTCTGACTCACCGCTATAGATGTTTCACATCAAAATATACAAGTAATAAATGCACATTAAAATTTGTGTTATCGAATTTTATTATGGTTTAACTTAGGTATTTATCAAGTAAACAGATCTTGAAACTTTGTTCAAGTTAGTTACAACGATACATATAATTATTAATAAGAACTGCTTTTCCGCGGATTCGTTCGCGTTTATGTACACTAGATCTATCTCTCGCGAACAGTACATTTTTTCTGGATGATAGGTGTTTATAGCGTGAAAATGTAACAAAACAAACAAACTACCTAATATTCGTATTTATGATATTAGTGTGTATCGGTCGCAGATAATGTAACTTGTAATTAATGAAAACAAAAATCGACTTCTTTAGGTATAGGTATAACAATAAGAGCTACACCGGTGGCTCTGCACGCGTTTTTTATTATTTATTGTATTTGCCATTTGTAAATAGTCGATTTATAGCAAAATGAATGTCTATATAAATGTTCATCCTGATGTTGAACGGTATATAATTATCTATTGACGAATAAAGTTAAAAAGGATAGGACCTTCTTTATGAAATATAACTCAGGTATTGTATTTTGGACGATCAGACAGACGTTGTTGGAGTTTTTTGATGTCATGTATATTATACGTAAACCCACTTTCTATAACTGTTACCCGTCACTTCGTCCGCGTGGAATTTAGCAAAAACTTTTTGATCTGTGTAAACTTACGCGTAGGTCGTGACGGTATTGTTTATTGCTTCGTTAGTGTATTATATCTGCCTAATTTTTCTTTTTAATCAAAGTAACCCGAGTTTCTCCATATAACATCAGTGAAAGTTCCGTAAAATCGGTCCATCCCTTTTGGAGATTAGCCGGAACAGACATACAAACAATTTTTTGAAAAGTTGGTTTTTTGTTATAAACGCCGAATATACTTTCATATCCGTTTAGTATGAACCTGTTATTTTGACATTATACACATACACTTCAGTTGTATTTATTTGTTTAGATACAGAAAAAAGAATATTATAGATTAGATATGTATTCATATTTATGTTAAATCTAAGATTTTTTCAAGGACTTCCAATGTTATTTTAGTGTTGACATAAAGTCACGTTTTTTCTACTTTTAATCTTGTTCATATCTGAATAAGTAATTTATATTAATACCTATTTCACGAACGTGACTGTGTACTGTTAGTTTACATTATATAATTTATGCTTATTATTTATACCAGTTGTACACTAAGTACATAATTTAATTTTATCCTTACTAATATTATAAATGCGAAAGTAACTCTGTCTGTCTGTCGCGCTTTTACGCTAAAACTACCAAACCGATTTAAATGAAATTTAGTACACAGATAGTCTAGAGCCTGAGAAAGGATATAGGATACTTTCTAATGCGAAGAAAGGGTTGTAAGGGGTTGAAAGGGGGTATGAAAATTTGTATGGAAGTATCGTCATTTTTGGAGCTAAAAGATCTACTTATTTTTTAGGCTTTTGATTCGATATAAATAAATATGACACTCAAAGTTTAGAAAAGTTTTACCCTCAAGGGTTTAAAATAACAATAGGAAATAGGTAACGAAAGTTTGTAAGGAAATATGTAAGGTTCCGGTCCGATTTGAAAAATTCTTTCAGTGTTAGATAACTCCTTTATTGAGGAAGACTATAAGCTATATATCATTGCGATTAGACCAATAGGAGCAGAGCTCCAATCAAGAATGTTTTAAAATCGTTTTTTTTTTCCTTTTGAGAGCTTCCGCTGCGTGTTAGTTAGCCCAAAGTCATTATTCCACGCGGACGAAGTCGCGCCTAGAAGCTATTATAATATATTTTTCTGATTACCACTTTCTAAAACTATAACCATCTTTCAAAACGACAAATAAAATGTTACCTACTAAATTTTCCTGAATAATATTCAAAACCGAACTGAAACGTGTTTGCAGAATAAATAACTTAATTGTGATTTATGAATAGACCTTTAAACCTAAACTGTGTCCAATTTACAAAGAGTATTTCACTTTTTGTTCATAATCGATAATTTCAAAAAATACTTAACCGATTAAAAAAAAAATCCACCGATAGAAAGCTATATTATCAGCGAGTAACATGTGCTGTATTTTATTTCTCAATATATTTCTTTATATTATTGTAAACAAAGCCGCGAGAAAAAGCTAGTATTAAATATAGCTGATCTTACTTTTCGGCTCTGACACACATGGATTGACATTCGTCCAAGGTCATGTTTGAGAAGACGTCAGCTTCAAAAGGTCCACCAAGACGTTTGTTCTCTTCTTTAATGAAGACTGCCAAACCATCACATCGACGCTCAGCTGAAAGAATAAAAAATAGCTATTCAAGGACAATTTAAAAGTATTGTATAGTCAAAGTATGTGTGTAGAAAAGCGATTAAGACTTAATTATAACCGTGTCCACCAGACACCGAATTAATCTACCAGTCCCGGATCTACGGTTTTTTTAACCAGGGCAAAAATTTAATAGTAACGCCCCTTTTTCCAGCGTTTGAGATAAATAATTAAAAAGAAACTTTCACACAATTTCAGTAAAAAAACGACAAGAATGGACACGGCAAATCTAAAATCGGCATCTAGCGATTTGTGTGGGCCTGTGTGACACATTTTTCTTACGAGTTGACAACAGTGAGCCAACCAGGCTTTCGTATGCTAGGCGCTTTGTGGAGCAAGTTTTGTCTTTTAATCATATTACTTATGATTTTGGCCGCTGAAACTGCTGCCTAGGGCGGATGCCCCGGCTTGCTCCCCCCACAGTATGGTGGTAAGCCCTTTTCTAAACCTACCTGGCTAACTAACATCCTCAAGTTTAAAAAATATCACCAAAGACCTATATATGTGTTCCGACAGCTACAGTTTATTATCTCGGACCATATCGTCATTTTACATCAGGTGAGACTGTGTTCAAATGCTAAAATCTAAAAAGTATAACAAAAACTAACCGTTTAGACAAGTATTTTCTAAATAATCGGCGTTGTGGTCATCTTCCAACAGTTCCGGATGAGTCCGTCTTGTAAATCTGCTCAGTGAGCAAGTCCTCAACGAAGAATCGTATGTAGCAGAACGGCAAACGAAACTAAACTCTCCTAGACATTTGTCTTCACATTCAGTGCGGTTGGCTACCATGATCTCTTTAAGATCTGACGGTGGAAGCTTCAGTCGTTTGCGAGCATGGCGTTCGAAAACATATCGACGGGAAGGGCATTCTCTTTCTGGACGGTTTGCTATAAAACATAAGTAAATCGTTATACTTACAATTAAAATTGTTTATTAAAACACGGTAATTAATGTCAGTAAGTTAATAACTCTGCAAAAGAGGTGGGAAAAGTATGATAGAACATATATGTGTATTGCGTTATTTTGTCCTGCTTGATATAAATATAACAACTATTTTCTTGCTGTCGAAATATATTGTAAATTCAAGAAATTCACGGAATCTACACTAATACTAGCTTTTACTAGCGGCTTCACTCGTTTTAATGTTGTTTTATTTATCCGTCGGGACCAGTACCGTTCTTCTGGA
Source organism: Antheraea yamamai (assembly GCA_036509395.1). Taxonomy (NCBI): domain Eukaryota; kingdom Metazoa; phylum Arthropoda; class Insecta; order Lepidoptera; family Saturniidae; genus Antheraea; species Antheraea yamamai. The sequence goes on along the minus strand of AP028442.1, from coordinate 8,537,278 downwards.
TGATCTACCTTGATACCTGTACCCTATGTCTGACGTCGGTTGAGTAGTTAAGACGTGAAAGCGTACCTAACAAACAAACTCACTTTCTCATTTATAATATTAGTTATGATTATAAAACTCAAGAGAATTGCTTGAATTTTGATCTAATAAATCTCTGCAACTGGCAGTCAATTTTATGTTTGCATTTTGAAACATACTCATTGCGGAATGTCTACGCTATCTAGCAACACAATACGACACTCAGGACCAACTCAATTGCCATACAAGATGTCGGTTGGAATCTACGTTAAGCAATGAAGATAATTATTAGAATGCGGGCGGTGACTGTGGCGTGACACTATGTACAAACCACTGAAGGTGGATTAACTCCCCGTTGATGACCAAGCATTACTAAGAAAAGTCGAACAATGAATACCCAACTTCGGATTAGCTCAATGGCGGGGTCGTATCTCTACGCAACAGGCATTACTCCTGCGTCCTCAGTAATTCAAATATTTAAAACATTAAACTCAAGCACGAGACAACTTATACTCCCATTATTTTTTGCAAAAAAATATACCAGATTGTCCTTTTCATAAATTGAATGAGTGGAAAATTGAGTATTAATTTTACCATTATCACTAAGTTAAAATGATAGTTACTTACAAGTCAAACAAATTTCATTGAAATGCACACTGTTAGGAACAATCATGAGTGTGCCTATACCCTCAGGTGTGGCTTGTTCTCTCGTTAGGTAGCACGTAGACTCTTCATATTCCGGTTCAGGACTAAAAGCGGCTATACGAGCTCCAGGCTGAAAGTCTATGGAGTTGCATGTTCTAACCAGGCTGTTTCCAGAACGATCCCGTAAACACAAGTCCTGGCATTTCTCCAAGACACGAAACGGGGGAGCAGTCTCGCGTACCTGTATTGACGATACGTGATCAATAAAGCTTTTATAATCAAACTAAATGAACTCCAATTAATAACAATTATTCCAGTTCCAAGTGCATGGATATTTCTACGATCGTTTCTTAACGTTTTTAATGTCATGACGTCTAAATAACATAAAGTATTTATAATGAAAATACTTTCTCGCTTAACGAACATAATGCGATCTAAAAGGTAGAACTAAAAACACTAATAAAAAAGAACCTTAAAGGCAGTCGTTTTTGCAATAATAAACACATTTCAATCGATAGGCATTGTCGCAATTTGCCTTATTATTAGGATACCTCACAGTTCTCTGCCTAAGTGTTATATATTTATAAATATAAGTATAGTTCTTGTCAATCTTTTAGCTGCTCTGAACATAGGCATAAGTTTGGACTTGCGCATAATATAGTCAACAATTTAATATAAAACAAATTTACAATATTATTAAAGAAATCTAAAATTGACATTTATTTTATCCTTAAGATATTTATATGTTATAAATTTAGTATATTACGTATTTATAACTAAATTTGTGTTCCGCGCATCTATATTGAGAGCGGCCAATAAGTTTGGCAAAGACTATATATTAGTTTGATATAACTTCATTCAGTTTGGAATATAACAAATGTGTGTGAGATGACCACTAAAAATAAGTCAAACTATTGCGAAATACAACATTTTAGCAACACAAACTGCACAAAAATATTTGTGTTTCAATATTTATTTAAAGCTTAGAAAACATAATAGATAACGAGTCGCATGAACGTAACCGGTTGACTACACAATTTATTATCTTTAGATACACACAGTCATCGTAAAAAGCAAATAGAACTGATAATATATCACGTATAGCTAGCTACATTGCCCACAGTAACTATAAGTTCAGGGTCACGCTAATTAATATAAATATCGGTATGACATTAATCAATTGATTTCATGAAAATTCATAACTTTTTCTTTGCTCCGTTTTTCGTAAAAGTAACATGATAATTAGCTGATACTAGATTTTATTTGGTTAATATATTAAGTATTCTTATATTTTTCTAAAATACTATTTAAAACACAACATTGTATAATATGAATGAATTAATACTTTATTGCACTTTTTAGTTTCTATACTGCAAAACTTAATGCCACATGTTTTATTTTAAATGGCAGATATAAAATTATTTTAGAAAAATAAGGTAAGTTTCAAATAATAAAATCAATATTATAGCTGAAATGCTTACAACGTCATCATCAAATCCATGTAACTGTTGGTTAGGAAGTCGCTCATACATCACACGGCCCATTCCTTGGTTACAAGTTGTCTGAGCTGAAACCAAAACTTTATTTATCAAACATACTTCCATAATACAAACGCTGTAGGTATGCGACAATGTTTAGTAAACAAACGGCAGTGTGTGGAAATTTCACACGAAATCAGGTAAAGCATCTATCAACATGAAATGATGTTAGTGACAGTGAGAAAAATTTTGTATTGGGTCTTTTATTATCTCTTTTTTAATGGATTTGTATGGAATTGTATGGAACTTTATAAATATACAATTAACAGACGCAAAGTACACCTAAGCTCAAAACAGTCACTTACAGATCACAAGTGGGGGTGAGGGGACAGGGAGGGGGGAAAGGAAAGTGGGCCTCCGGCGCTCTCACTGACCGAACGAACCGCAACAATGCAAGCACTGTTACTTTACGTCGGTTTTCTATGAGAGGGTGGTACTACCCCGGGAGAGCTGACCCATTCATGCTGAAACCATTAATAGCTTCAGCGTGGCTCTACCACCTACTATTATTTAATTAACAGGCGATTGTTTCTATAATTACCATTGGCCATCGTAAGCATGGTTAGCGCAGTGAAGGCGTGCATGACGCTCGCCCCCCGCGGCTTCATTTTCTAACGCTGCTAGCTGCTCTCTTTCGGCTCCTCACCGACCACACATATGCTGGTCACTCCTATATCAAATAAGTACTTTACATTGTTTACTACTGTCTTAATTATGCCAATTAGATAAATTTTACTGAAAAACAAGATTTGTCATAAAACAAAACTTATTGAACTTATTTATACTCGCTTGTGCCCGCGGCTTGCTCGCGTTAATATAGATTTGATATATCCTTCGGGAACGGTACATTTTTTATGTATGAGATGTATATTTATGCAAAATTTCCAAATGATCGATTGAGACGTGAAAATATAACAAAACAGCCAAAGTAATTTTCCCATTTATAATATTAGTAAGGATTAGCGACCTGCCCCGGCTTGGTTTGGGTGCTATGTATTGGTGTAGCGTTATAGATAAACAATTTATACCCAGTTTTAGCGCTTTCATATTTACGGTTTATCAAAATTATAGAAGCTATGTTTCACGAATGTTAGAAGATTCACACAAACGAAGTTTTTATGTACTGCACATGTTTTTAAATATCCTTTAAAATATACCTTGAAATGATATGCTGTAAAGTGTAATATTGATCTGCATTAAATTCCTAACGTAACTGTAGTATTTAATTGGATGGAATTAATATCATTTTTTGTCAAATTAGCGTACCAAATAACCAATTATTCTTATATGATATGTAAAAGATGACAATTTTTACTGCGTGTTATTCCTAGAAGCTAGCCATACTCTTAACACTTTTCTGTTGATATTTTTCAGATGTACAACAATTCTTTAGTATATCATTACATAGTATAAAATAAAGTCCCCTGCCGCGTCTGTCTGTCTGTCTGTTCGCGATAAACTCAAAAACTACTGAACGGATTTTCATGCGGTTTTCGCCAATGGATAAAGTAATTCATGAGGAACGTTTTGGTATATAATTTGTCAAGGATTTATTTTTAATCAGGGCGGTACAACGTCTGCCGGGCACGCTAGTTATTTTTATATACCCCGATAACTATTTAAAATTAAAGTACCTCGACTTTTCTCAAATTTATATCTACTTTATATATTTTACTAGCGGGCCCGGCAGACGTTGTCTCGCCCTGATTAAAAATAAATCCTTGACAAATTATATCCCAAAACGTTCCTCAGGAATCACTTTATCCACTGGTGAAAACCGCATGGAAATCCGTTCAGTAGTTTTTGAGTTTATCGCGAACAGACAGACAGACAGACACGGTAGGGGACTTTGTTTTATACTATGTAATGATTTATTATATACATCATATAATATTTACTAAGATGATATAGATTCTTATAAATGTGGCTCAGGATATCATCGATAAATTAAAACATACATGCAACCATCACTTAATATTTAGACAACGGAAGAAAAAAACTTTTGTATACTTTATATTTATAGTTAGATCACAATTTCATCTGCTGTTTAATGACAATGTTGTCTAAGGTTATACCTAAACTAAACTAAACTAAACTAAACCTAGAGAACCTAACCTAAAGTGCAAATGCCTCAACACACCGATTTACTTAGTTAGCGACAAACGATACTTAACGACAGATATTAAACATGTCGGTGGTAATTAATCAACGACATAAGCGACGGTTGGAGGAGGTGTCGCGTTCACTGTTAGGCTTAACCAAGGGGAAAGGGGCGGGGCCTAAGTTAAGTCGATTGGACTGTCTCCGTTAGAAGGCAGCCTGGCGTTCGCCCTGGGCCTTACAACCGAGGTGTTGTAGTGCATGCTGGCGCGATCCTATAACCCCCAGTAGCGCGACAAAAGGGTTAACCGTGGGGTTTGAGTCAGTGTCAGTGTGATATTACCCACCTCTCTCCTGAGAGATTGAGTCTTATGTAGTATCTCCTTACGATAAAAGGTGACAACTAGCCTGTCATAAAAAAAACTCAACCACATGGATTCATCGCGATGTTACTTTTTCATTAAAAGCTTACTAATCATTGCAGGATTCGAACTTGCATCTATCAACACGGTGTCATGGGGTTCTAACATGCTACTGGGCCATCGTGGCATCACCATTAAATCCCTTAATAACTTGCTCGAATATAGGTGTGGCAAAAAAAATGGGGGTTCACAATTCGTAAGCGGGGGTCCACAAAATTTATCTGCTTCCGATAGTGAAGAACTAAAATGTTGGCTTGAGTTCACCTACCAATGTAGGCAGAAAATATTTTAAAGAGCTCAGCGACTGTTACTTGTAAAAAACTTGCATATACCATATTCAGTATAAGGTGTCGAGACTTGCTCCATAGTTAGGTTTGGAGTTCAATGTTTTCAGAGGTGGTTGAGCCACGCTGAAGCTAGTACTGGTTTTAGCATGAATTGGTCGGCTCGCTCGGGGTAGTACCACCCTCTCGCAGAAAACCGAGGTGAAGTAGCAGTGCTTGCATTGTTGCTTTTCGTTCGGTCATTGACTCTTCTGGTGTGGCAAGTGTCTATGGACGGTGGCGATCACTTAGCATCAGGTGAACCACCTGTTCGTTTGCCCCATATGATATAAAAAAAAAGTTAGATTTAATCACATTTTTTAGCAAGTTTTGAGGATATGGTAGAAATGTAGCTACAAGGGGTTCAACGGAACCAGCTAAATTGTGAAAGGGATCTATGAGAAAAGAAGTCTGGGAACTTCTGCTCCACCCGAAAAATCAGGACTTGTCTATCATCCTTCTTATACTGCCATTTTTATTATGTTAGGTACCACACCCACTTTTATTATTGCATAACATACTGTGTACAAAAGTGATATAATTATAATAATATGATTATCACATAAACGTCAATGCAATATCGTCTTTAGGATTGTGTTAATGTTTTTATTTTGATCGAGTGGGCTTGTTCAATATTTCCAGTCACGTTTTCAATGATGTCCTGTGAGTGTTAACAGCTAATATAAACACTCCTTAAAACTCTCATTGAAAAGATAAATAAACAAGTTATGTATAGTTACATAATAGGTAATGGTGACGAATATGGGTGGGCACACAGACCTATCGTCGGTTCATTACACCGTATGAATGAGATGAAATTATGAAACAAACGAGACCAAGGTAAAAATGCTGTGTAAATGGTGCGCATGCTCTCCTATGTTTAATGCATTTTACGACCTTCATTTGAGCAAATGACTGTAGTTATCATAATTGCACTGGTATATGCAATCTATAATATAAGTATACAGGGTTAAAGTTGTTTTGTTTGCATGAGGTAATACTGTCCACAATTGTTGAACCGATTATAATATTGTGGTATTAATAGAAAATACGTTCCCATTTTTCACTAACATATTCAAATCAGGGGCAGCCCTAGAATAGGTTGAAAGCATCGACCTCTCTAGATGTTCAAGTTCCATGGGTCGCATCAGTGGTAGATAAATGAGCCCTATACAGTCAAAGGCAGAAACTAATGAGCTGGTAAAAATCAGATAAAAATTTTAATTTACAATTTATTTTAACACAATTTCTTTGTAATTTTTTTGTCTTCCATTTGTTTCAATTTTCCTAAATATCATAGCAAATGACAAACGATGAATATCTATGGACAGATACAATAAAAAATTATGTTTTGTCATCAAGCGTACCAATTATAGATTTGAAGTACTTTGCTGCCATTGAATTATTACATATAAGAATTGTCTTTAAAGTGAAACTTCTTTTGGCACGGTAGAGAAAAATTTGCGTTACGAGTTATGTAAGGTAGGTATTTATTTGTGTATCTGTTTGGATCTAGTAGTATACCTAACTAAGTAATGTATAGTTAAATATGTATGCTATTTTTTTTTTTTTTTTTTTTTTTTTTTTCGGACTGACTATGCTATTGGCCTTTTTAGAGGCCTCTACAGCTTCACCGGACTACTAAGGCGAGCGCTTAAGGCACTCAGCCGATTTTATTTAGGCAACTAGCTCAAGGGTGCGCGGCACACCTCGGCTTGGGCTGTTGCTGTTATCCCGGATCTAACCTAGCTAAACTATTCTAAGCTATTCATACATATATTCATTTGTGAATCATGCAATCGAAATTGCATGATTCACAAATGCATACGTGTATATCGGAATGAAACAAGCTAAACTATTCGATTCAGCTCGAAAAAAAGGGAAAAAAAACAAACCCATCCACTATGTGTATGTATGTGCACGTGTGGTGAGAGTTGATCTCATGTGTGAGTACAAGTGATGTAGGTGAGTCACTGTGTCGCGAAAGTGATATCTCGGGGGCTCCAACCGGGGACGACCTCGGCTCGAGATATCACTGAGAACCACGATGTGTGCGGGAACTAACTAACGAGGGATCCTTCTCTCACGGCGGCGTCAGAGAAGGTTACGCGTGCGTGGGCGCAAACACGCATATTAAATTATCGAATTTAAAGTTTACTGAACGGCGTCGGCGCCGGAATCTAAAAATAGAAATAGCAAAAATTATTATTATTACTTGATCGTTTTAGGGGAAGTGAGACGTAAATACACGGATTTACTCTGACTTATATGAGTTATTTATTTATTAACGGCGGCGCGCACGAGCCGTTGCAGGGTAGCCGAAATGGCTGGATACCTATGTATGGCTGTCAAGGGACCTAGAGACGGATTTCGGACCGTCTCTTCGTATGCCGAGATCTCCGAGATCTCGTGAAAAATGAGCAATTGACCTACGTAGTCAATGCTCGATAGGGAAAAGGAGTATGCGGGGTCAGCCTGTGAAGGCTTAGCCGCCTGGGATTTCGGGATCGGCTGAGACGCGGGCTTGGGAGCCCACGGGGCCTGAGGGGCCCGGTAGGGGCGGGGGGGCGCGCTAGTCGCGGGTACGGACGTTGCCGGTGCACGAGATGTGCTCGGCAGGCTCGGGAAGGACTCTCGGGATATGAGAGGCGGAGGTCGGGGGCGGGCGGTGGCGGCGGGCGTCCTAGACGGGGAGACCTGTCTGGGGTAGCGGGGGCGCTTTGTGCGCGGGGCGCGGGGACATCCGCGATAGTTCGCGGTATGGCCCTCGCCGCGGCACAAGACGCAGCTCGGAGGGTCAGAGGAGGTCGGAGAGCGGGAGCACTCCTTAGTGGAGTGGTCGCCGAGGCACTTAACACACCTGGGACGCAGGCGACAATTACGTGCGGAGTGTCCGTAAACCTGACAGTTGTGACACTGTGAGGGTACGGACGTTTTGCGCGGCGGCTCGACAATAATGCCGGAGAGGCCGCAGAGGGTCGAGAGATCGAAAATGGCTTTCCCTTCCTTGGTGCGGTCGAGAACGACTAACACCATATTGTAGGGTGCCTTTGTGCGCGGAGAGCGCATGCGGTGTACCTCACGAACAGGAATGTCCTTTTCGTTGAGGTCGTCGGAGATGTGCTATGTATGCTATATGTATGTATATGTATGCTACGGAATTTCGTATAGTATATAGTTCATGAGCATTCTCATCTTTATATATAGATTTCTTCTGTACGTGTGTATGTCACTGAACTCCTCCTAAACACCTGGACCAACTTTGTGTGCGTGTTCCAGTGGATCCGAGAATGGTTTAGATTGACAGTTAGACACGGTAGGTGGCGCTGCGGTTGAATTTTAGATATTTTTATTATTAAGGCAGGACAACGTCCGCCCGGCCCGCTAGTATATAAAATATAATATAATTTAATACATATTAATCCAAAGAAGTTTCACATCCTCCGTGTACACACTGTACACACATGTACACACTGATATAGGCACTGTTTTTTTATCACATTTCGATATATTAATTACAAGTTTGTAGCTAGTATCTGAATGACCTTATCTGTCGAGACTATCCTGTAGACTGTAGACACAGTATTATGAGGTCGAGTCCAGATTCTGTGCTTACGGAAAACTGTTGTGTACATTAGGGGTAAGCAAGGAAGACACTATAACAGGACATCGCTCCATCCTAAAACTCGTCACACAGACGAGCCGTTAATGACTATATTACAGCCTACGAAACACAAAAGTCATATGTTGTTTTAACATATTTCAGTTGAATTTGTTTCAGCATCACATTCTAGACTTACACGTTATATATAAATATCCAAACTTTATTTGATTTCTAAATCTATAATCGGTATTCTAAATCGGTGATCAAACCAACGTTACATTCTTAAGTAGGTTCCACAATATTGTATCATTGTTTGTAGATAGTGATGAGTCTTCACTATATAAGCTAAACCAAATGTGTAATCCTATATGCTTTTCCTATTTTTTAAATGTTATAGTGATATGCAAACTTTTAAATAATTAAAAAAAATATTGCTGTATTTCCATAACATACTGGAGTTATAATTTTTTTTCTTTAGTACTTTCTCTCTTATTAAAATTATTTTTGTTTGGGTCTCTTAATTTATTTATATGTATAGCAATAGATAGATATTTTAAGTTTATGTTTACGACTTGGGCGCGAAATAAGTAATGATTACTTGTATTTCAGCCGGGAAATTTTGAGGCCTAGCTGAAAACCAGCGCCGTTTTCAAAGGCGGCAATACGCTGACGCCAGGTCTCTTTGGCATAGTTTTTACTTTTTTATGGTTAAAGCTTTGTTTGTACCCTTATACTATGGCAAATGAATATATTTCTTTCTTTCTAATGAATTAAACTTGGATGATCTGTAAAAACAACGGTGTGATTGGTATATTGCTATATTTTTTGTTAAGAAAATTTCAAGTATACATTTTGTTAAACCGGTATTTTAATCAGTATTCGGGGTTCGCATCATTTTTTTTCAATTGTTATGAATTACATTGTTACTTTGACTCATAACCAATGACGAACAGAAATGCCGGTTTGTCATGGGTTGTTTTTCCTAGTTATTGAATTAAAGCATCTTATGTAGTAAATCCCAGTGCTTTTAACAAATCACGCCATTCAAAAAGAAACACCAATATGTGTTATTATTAATCTCGTGCCATCTAACCTTACACAGATTGGATTGTAGGTCATGTTTTCGAATGATGTGCTTAAACTGTTAAAATTATCCAACATAAAATACATATAAGAGTTGTCGAGGTATGTATGCTTGGTACACATATTTGTTTCAATAACTCATATAAGTATGAATATGTAGCTTAGCTTAGCTCAGATAAGTCGTGAATTGCATGAGTCAGGCAAAAGCCCTAGCCGAGTTGTGCTGTGCATCCTTGAGCTAGTTGTCAAAATTAAATCGGGCTGAGTGCCTTAAGCGTTCGCCTTAGTAGTCCGGTGAAGCTGTTAAGACCTTGCTAGGTCAATAGCGTAATCAGTCCGAGAGAAAAAAAAGCTTAAAATGTTTAATAAAGTAATATTTTAATGTTATTTATTTTTATTAATAATAAGCTGCAATGTGAAAATATAGACAAATAGTTTTGTCATGAAACTAGCAAACAACTTGTTTATATCACGGTGGGATTAACTACCAGAGCACGACACCGCTATTTATTGCTACTGTTAAATATGAACTCATACAAAACATCAGTACGTCAATATACACAATTAAAGTACTGTTGGGTGATTTATTGATCGTTGTCAACGTAATTGAAATGAATACAGGACAACACTCACACACGTACCGTTATTTTGCGCAAATGTACGATGTAACATAATAATTATCAGCTAAAATATCTGCGGATACACTCGACCGATTTTATAATATTTAGTCCTATCTAAAGGAATAGTAATTCAATAGTGTAATTCTAGGACTTATTATAATAAATATCTAGTAGTCGTAAAAGCCTTGTACAACCAAAATATTAAACAATGCATAGTTAAACGTTCCCTATTATATGACAATACGAGAATTAAGTTTATTTCTGAATAAAATATGTACTTTAGTCTTATAAAAATCGGTTTCATATATTCTATTTATATGTATACTAGCGGGCCCGGCAGACGTTGTTCCGCCCTGATTATAAAAAAATTCTTTACAAATTATATATCATAAATGCTCCTCATGAATCACTGTACCTACTGGTGAAAACTGCATGAAAATCCGTTCAGTAGTTTTTGAGTTTATCGCGAACAGACAGACAGACAGACGCGGTAGGGGACTTTGTTTTATACTATGTAATGATATGCGAAACCTATAAATCGATTTTGATGAAACTTATACCGGCAGAAAGACGAACTTTCCAAAGTATAAAATGGTTGCAATAGAAAAAAACATAGAATTATGAAACCGCTTCCATTTACAAACGCGCAGGTTTGTTACTCTATGGAAAAAAAATAATCCACGAAAACAGCCGCCATGATACGACAAAACGATACACACAAAAACATAGTTACAAACACAAGTTAGTATAAAGTAAGAAAGTCAAGATAAAATAATATCTAGGTATATATATTTTTAACACGTGAAGAAAAAACTTTGTACTCCTTAATATGGTTGGATTTCGACCACTGACAGACCACTAGTATATATAAATACATGAGGTATCGGAATGTATAAACAATATAACATATTTAAAGGTCGCGGTTAAAACGTGATTTAAAATACTTACGCGCTTATCAGACATACACATACGAATAACAATAGCTGATAAAAATGTACCTCGTTTACGTAGCTAAATATAAATTTTAGTGTAAATCGATGCAAAACAATAGCAGTTATTGAAAACTAGGTATATACGAAATATAACACTTCATAGGCCATACTATCAACTATTAAACATGGTAAAGTAGCATTATATGAGTATGTATAATTTATTAATTATATGTTTATACACATATCACATTATTATCATCATCAGCCTGTAAGAAAGCCACTGCAAAGATAGACCCCTTCCCGAAGAAAGGTATGGGCATAGTCACCACGCCAACCCACGACGTATTGGCGATTTCAAACTCCGAGAAATCCGTAGTTCTGTATTTTCCCACATACGGTGGTACTACAAATACATTTCTCAGGTTTATGGATCCCTCACGGCGTTTTCCTTCACCGTTAGCCGATAGTGTTACTAATTTAAACTAATAAATGTAAGCGAATTCCGAAAAACTCGTTGGTGCATACCAGCGGTCCCGCCGGACGTTGTCCCGGCCTGATAATTAAAAAAAAACTTTGACAAGTCATATACCTAAGCTTTCCTCATGAATCACTTTATCTACTGTTGAAAACAGCAAGAAAATCCGTTCAGTAGTTTTTGAGTTTATCGCGAATAGACAGACAGACAGACAGACAGACAGACGTGGTAAGGAATCTTGCTTTATAATATGTAATGACAAATATATTTTTATATACATAACATTTGTACATTATTCGTTTTTTAAAGCAAAAAATATTTCCATATCATAACAATGCAATGATCTTCCAGTGTTATATATTCTTTTTCACTAATTACACTTCAGTCAACTATAAAAGTTTTATAGTATAATAAAGCAAAAAAAATACACATTTTTGAACATATTGTTTACGTTATTTAATTAATTCTTATTGTATTTCTCGTCTCATAATATTCCTCCAATTATTCAAACAGTATATGAAATAAGTAAACATGTCTAGACATCTAATCGCTGTAAATGGGTTAATTATTATAAAGTCTCTGTTTGAATCCTACTGATCAGCTTCGTCATACAATATGTAATACACTTAAATATTCATGTAAGCCAATACTAGCATACTTTGTTATTACGTGTTTGAAGTAAAGTTTTAATGCATATAAGTAATTAGATACGCTGATCATAACAATAGAAGTAGACGTAACATTTATTTATATGTTATTTGCCAGTGATTTTTCCATATAATAATTATATGCACGTAGGTAAATAATAACATTAAACACAGTCGTGTCTGTGTTAATTCTAGTAAACATAATTATTATGAAGTTATATCTAATACTATCATGTAAACAACCTTGTATATATACATATAATGTATATAGATTTACTTGCCAATTGCGGCACGTTTCTTTGGGCATTACATAAATTGCAAATAGTCAATTGAATCCAAAAAAAAAGGTGTGTATGCGATTCACACACGATAGAAGTGAAACTTCAGTAAATCGACAAAAGAATGAGATGAATATATATAACAAGGGTAGGATAATTACAAAGTTTATTTGTTTAAAAATGAAAGTATTTTGATTAATCTTAAAAGATATTTTATATTGTATTTAACATATGTTACAGTGTACAGTAGTATTAGCTCACGTACTTTTCACATATAACACACGTTAAGTGCTCAAAACAAGCAAGCAAGTATTAAACAGCTCTGGCTCACTAATTACAGGCGACTATGCTTAGAACACGGAAGTGGGGATGCTACGAAGCATGGCACAAAGGGGAGAGACCGATAATATAAAATAGTATGTATATTTCTGTCTCATTATTTGCCGGCTTCATCCTACATATTTTTGTATTTGTGTCTCTTACCTGTTGTTTTTTCCGTTGTATCCGGTTTGAAATCACAACGATTCTAAAGAAGTTCCACTAAAGAAGTAGCCTCTAAAGAACCTAGCAATTTATATAATGCCCAATGAAACGGGCCACAATTAGCTAGTAAATGTATATACACAAGTAATTGTTTTCTATGAAATCTCCGATATTTGCAATTGTCATGGTATGGTCAATTTACAGTTAACGTGATCCAAAAAATCAACATTCATGAAAAGTAATAAAAATTGTTAAATGCGATCTGTCTACGACGAACAACTAAATAATAAAAAAACAACATGTCTGTATAAAAGTAACATCGTTAGAACAGAACGTAGCAAAATCTACATAACAAAGAGACACGAAGGCCTGGACTATGAAAATTTTGGTATTTCCGAAAATTGTGCTGATGGAAAGCGGATGCCCGCGTCCGGTGTATTGTATACATCGAGCGATGTCCTCGTCGGACCAGTTCTAAAAAATGACGAATAATCTAAATTTTATTACAGTTATCTCTGCATCGAATCACTCTTTACTAACTTTTGAGAACTGAAATGAATAATAATTATAAAGATGGTAATTTCACTGAATATTTGAATATACCATATACATACATTTAATGCCACGACAATTCTCAGTAATCAACGCCATTATTTGTTTATGTTGGCCTGCTAAAGGAATTGCACAGCATCTATATACTCGTATAATTAAGCGAAGATAAAACTTCAGTAACTTTTTCTATTCTATTTGTCAATATCTTTACTTGTGCCTTGTTTAGTTCCTAGCTATTGACGACATAGTCAAAGTCTGTATATCCGTAGGAGCTTTTATAAAAGCATAATTTGTCCGATACAAAAGAGAGTTCTTACAATATTAACTTAAAAAACTAAATACAATATTTCGTCGACTGTTTACGCAGGCCGAACGACTACCCGACTACCCAGTTATGCCGACGTAGTAATTTCTTATCTAAGTTTAGACACGTATGGTTATGTTTTCATGCCCTATACCGGTCTGCATAACTACCTTCAGTGTTATCATTTTTGAAGTGAAACTTCTTTATCGGCGTTGGAAAAAATTTACCGTCACATTTTTCCGTTACGCGCCATCTTTTTTGTATTCATGTCTATGATAATAAAATCCTTTTGTTTAAACTTTATCTAATTTAACTTTATTTTTTAATATATTAATGAAATTGTTTGCCATAAAGAAAGAAAGGGTTTTTTTTTTTTTTTTAAACAATTTCTGGAAAGTTGCATATAGATCATTTTGCGAAAAATAAGGCCTTAAACAAGTTTCACTTCTTACGTGTGTACACTAGTACACGCACACATTTTTTTTTTTAATACTTTTTTCTACGCCATCGACGTGTCGAAGTATTTATTTATAAGTTTCTGTTCATCATACTTCACGTTCCTTCCAATTTGCAATATTTGTACAGTATATACAATTTACAATTAAAAAAAAAACAAAACGAAATAGAGATTATTTATATTATCACGTAAATAAAAAGCTATGCCCCTCTTATTATGGTAGAATTTCAACCTTCGCACGACTACCAGTGTAAATAATTTTCCACGTTTTTATACAGATGTAATTGTATAAAAATGACGTAAATATGCCTATTTTAAATAATGAGAAGTTAATTTGTTTACCGATTAGTCAGAAATAAATGTAACTGTAACTATTTTAAATGTTTCGGTGAAAGTTGCACGTATTATCGGCGAACGTTTCCTGAAATTGAAAGAGCACAATGCGGATGTACAGTACCAATCCAACGGTAACTGGACTTTTAATTGTAACCAATCACGCACAACGATGCGGTGTGAAAACTGTTTCGGTTTACTATTGTAGGGCAATGGGAAGGGCTAGGATTGGCTCGTGGGAAAGCACCTCTAATGCGACAGCTTGCAACATAGTCCATACACAAATACGTCCGCATGTTCGTCCGATGATCCAATTATCTTTCACTATTCCGGGATTTATATTATTGTATCAATTGCTTATTTACTATACAATTACTAATAATATCATTACATAGTATAAAGTAAAGACCCTACCCCGTTTGTCTCTCTGTCTGTTCGCGATAAACTCAAAAACTACTGAACGGATTTTCATGCGGTTTGCACCAGTGGATAAAGTGATTCATGAAGAACGTTTTTGTATATAATTTGTCAAGGATTTATTTTTAATCAGGGCGGGACAACGTCTGCCGGGCCCGCTAGTTATAACTAAAAAGCTATAGATAAGCGATTCGACAACGCCTTGTTAAAACTTATTTTTAACGACTGCCCCGTATCTTATCAACATATACTTAATAATTTCTTTTTCACAACTGATATTGAGAATATACCATCTTACTTCCACATTTTATCTAAGACAATGTGGCGTTACAATATTACTTTACGTATGTGTGCGCTTTCGTGCTATTTGGTTTGTCAAAATATCATGTAGATAACGTATCTACTACACCTTTTTAGTTATAATTAGCTGCGCCCGCGACTTCGTCCCCATAGAACCTTATGTAAAAAAACAGTGACGTCTGAATGTATTAAGTCCATTTACTTATCTACTTGTCTCTCGTACTTACACCGCGTCGTCATTAAAATTACAATAACTTTTTATTGAGTGGGCCGATTTTAATGAAACAAAGACTAAATTACTCCCGAGGATATGCTTTATGCCTTTCTGTGAACTAATTACTTTAGCAGTGATGCGTGTTCATACAAACAGACAGACACACATTTCTAAAAATGATTGAAATGTATTCTGTTACTTATGCCTAGACACCTGCAACAATTGTTTTTCATGAAAATCAAAAAGGTACAGACACGTTAGATTTACGTTCTTATTATATGTATAGATGTCATTGATTACTAAATTTACTAAAAATTACTAAATTTGATAGGAATGTCTTATCACATAATTAGGCCTAAGAAACACAAGATTTCATTAAAGAAATAACCCACTGGGAAACTGAAATATTTTTGTAGTTGATTCATATAAAATAAAAATGTTGTAAACATCAGAAATATCGTTAAAAAAAACACATAAGCCTGGTACAATGATGATATTTACAACAGGTGGTTATTCGCCGCCGAATGTATTTTACTACATGTAGAATATTTTAAATTATATATATTATAAATTTATCATATTACATACAGACACTTTTCGTAGATAAAGACAAGAAAGAACACGGAACCCAATATAGAGACGGTAGTCCGGTGAAGCTGTTAAGACCTTGCTAGGTCAACCAATATGTTTTTTTTTCTCGAACTGACTACGCTTTTGACCTATTTTTTTATTTCATAGGAGGCAAACGGACATGTGGGTCACCTGATGTTAGGTGATCACCACCGTCCGTAGACACTTGCAACAGCAGGGGAGTCGCAAGTGCGTTGCCAACCTGTCTTGGGGGAGAGGGGAGTAAGGGAAAGGGGTAGGGAAGGGGAGGTGGGACCTCAGGCGCTCTCACTGACCGAACGAAACGCAACAATGCAAGCACTGTTACTTCACGTCAGATTTCTGTGAGAGGGTGGTACTACCCCGAGCGAGCTGACCCATTCATGCTGAAACCAGTAACAGCTTCAGCGTAGCTCTACCACCTCCAAAAGGTACCTAGCGAGGTCTTAACAACTTCACCGTCTTAACAAATCAAACAATATAGAGTGTAAATTGCTTTACAGCTTTTACTTTATTCTTTGTATACAAGGCTTACAATTCATAATTTTTTTTACTCAGAGTGACTATGTCTGTTTAACTTTGTCTGTTTACTACTAAGGCGAGCACCAAAGGCATTCAGCCGAAGTTATTAGAGCAACTAGCTCAAGGGTGTACGGCACACCTAGGCTTGGGCTGTTGCCTGATACATGCAATTCGCGACCTATCTGAGCTAACCTAAGCTAAGCTACATATACATACTTATATGAGTTATTGAAACATACATGTGTACCAAGCACACATACCTCGACAACGTTTATATGTATTTTGTGTCGGATCATTTTTCTAAACTGTTTCAGTTCGATAAGGGAAAAAATAAAATTCTTCCACTTTAATGTGTAAGCATGTTTGCGTGCACGTGTGTGGAGCAGATATGTGTAATGTTGTTGCAATGTTGTAAGATTTTGTGTCACTGTATCGACGGGGGCCTAATCTGGTACAACTATGAGCTATCGTGGACTCTTCTGTAGACATCTTTAACAACAAATTTACAATTCCTAAGCACATTATTTTCATATATCTCATAAGATTAAGCTAATGCTAGTAATGTAATTCACCGAAAAATATTTTGTAACACATGATTAATATGAATCAACTTTTCTTTAATTTCTGTAAATATTATAAGCATGTAACTTTTATACATATATACTTCCCGATAGGAATTCCATAAACGATAGTAGAAACCGTATCACAATCTGTTGCGTAGTTTACAAGAACTATAGAAACACAGACAGGTACGAAAAACGACTTGTTCATTTAATTAAGGAATTTTATTTTTATAAATTATTGGAGTTATCTTAAAATATCGTATATCATTATTTACTCCGTTACAAAACACATAAGTTTCAGACGTCAGAAGTATGTATACACAAGTGAAATTACGCACACAATGGGCTCAGAATAATCGGTATTAATAAGAGATAAGCGTGTAGCAGTAAGTCGTAAAATGTCAAGGTTGATCTTTAAACAACAATATAATTTCCTGTATCTTTTTCTGCCACCAATATCCTAACTAACCGCTTTCTAATAGTCATCATTTTCACTTAAAAACTGAAGGAGCTACCGTGCTAAACGTAATTTTGCTGTTAGCCCATTTAAAAATAATTTATTGCACAATCCTTTTATGACTTTTAATGTAGAAGCGAAAACGGTGACCAACATTATTGTAAATTTCATATTTATAGCTCCAATAATTTCGGCTTTGCATCGATTCGAGACATCGATCTTGTTTTTCTATGTGTACAGCTTGAACAAAATCAGTAGTGTTACAATATCAGTTCAGTAGTCATAATTCACAGTTTTACTAATTGTAATAAATAAAATATTACCTTATCTATACATTAATTAAATCAAAGAAAATATTATTAACACTAGAAAACATAGCCAGCAAAATTTGGTTATGATTAACTAACTACCAGAGTTTTTGGCGGGATTTTGGTCTGTCATGTAGTGGATTTTATATTTTACTAGCGGGCTCGGCAGACGTTGTCCCGCCCTGATCATAATAAAATCCTTGACTAATTATATACCAACACGTTCCTCATGAATCACTTTATCCACTGGTGAAAACCGTTTGAAAATCCGTTCAGTAGTTTTTGAGTTTATCGCGAACAGACAGACAGACAGACGCGGTAGGGAACTTTGTTTTATACTATGTAATGATATTGTGTATTTTATTCATAATATTGTGTATTTGAATCTATATATTTTATTTTTTGTATTTAGCACACCAACATAAATATTACACATAGATAAAAACATATATGGTCAATTACAGCATACAATTATAGTGTAATAATTACAATCACAGGCATGCATGACATTAATAGATTACAAAAAATAAAAACTAATTCTAATTAGGAACTATATATATTAGATAAATTTTTACAAGTACACCATTAACATATATTTTACGCAAATTCCGCTTGAATGATCCAAATGCATCAAAAAATATGTCGATGCTGTTATTTGTTCGAGATACGTCATTATACAATCTAGCCATACGCATTAAAGGACTTTTATATACGATGTTAATGGTCGCAGTTGGAATCGCAAAGATATGTGGATTACACAATGTTTGGCAATTAGGTCTGAGGTAGAAGTGGTTGATAAGAAATGCATCCATGGAACCGTTTATAATTTTGTGTAGGATTCATAAGTCAGATACATTTCGTCTCATTTTTAAGCTAGTGATGGTAAAATATTTTAGTCTACCATTGTAGTCAGGAATAGACTTACGAATGCCATTTCTTATACTAAAATGTCTAACAAAACGAGCCTGAACGGCTTCAATGAGCTGTATATGAGTCTATATGAGACCATATCGTAGAACCATATTCGAGAATGCTTCGGACTAAGGTGTTATAAAGCACGATAATACTCCCGTTATTGCAAAATGGTCGTGATATACGTATAATAAATCCTAGTACCTTGTTAGTTCTCGTTACGAGATTATATATGTGTTGCCGGAAAGACAAAGTGGAGTCAAAAGTTATTCCTAAGTCCCGGATAACGGTTACTCTTTCTAGACTAGTACCCCCAAGTTGATAACTGAAATCCAAATATTTTAATTTGTTTGTAAATGTAATGTATTGACATTTCTTCACATTAAGAGACATTTTATTCTTGATACACCATGATTCAAGTGTGCTAAGATCAGCCTGTAGTTTAACACGGTCACTTAATTTTGTTATCTGATTATATATTTTAATATCATCTGCATAGGCTAGGCAATTACTATTCAGGGAGTCTAAAAGATCATTTATAAAAATTAAAAAGAGTAAGGGTCCTAATGTATATTGTAGTATTGGCGGCATTTTAGACAATGTAGTTCGGTTATTGTTTATTGGAAAATAAGACCCCGGAACATGAATTCTGAATATTTTACCTAAGTGAAGAAATAAGGGATGTCTACAATATGCATATTGTTGTTATATAGTTAAGTTGGCTTTACAAAATCGCTATTATGGATTCATTGAATTTGAAATTCCAATTTTTGAAATGAAACTAGATATGTATTTAATATAAAGAGATTATTTTTATTTTATGGCGATACATACATGACCATTTATGGCATTACATTGAGCTTACCCTTAATTGAGCACTTCATTTTCGTAACAGATATTTTATTACAAATACATTTAATACTGTTTTAGTTGATACTATTGATATATTCTGGAGAAATAGTTTTAAATGAAAATAAATATTGCATATAAAGAGATTTTTTTATTTTATGGCGTTACAGTTATGAACATTTGTGGCGTTGCATTGAGTTTACCCGTACTTGAGCGCTTCATTTTCGTAACAGATATTTTATTACAAATACATTTAATACTGTTTTAGTTGATACTATTGATATATTCCGGAAAAATAGTTTTAAATGAAAATAAATATTGCATATAAAGAGATTTTTTTATTTTATCGCGTTACAGTTATGAACATTTGTGGCGTTACATTGAGTTTACCCGTACTTGAGCGCTTCATTTTCGTAACAGATATTTTATTACAAATACATTTAATACTGTTTTAGTTGATACTATTGATATATTCCGGAGAAATAGTTTTAAATGAAAATAAATATTGCATGTAGAGAGATTTTTTTATTTTATGGCGTTACAGTTATGAACATTTGTGGCGTTGCATTGAGTTTACCCGTACTTGAGCGCTTCATTTTCGTAACAGATATTTTATTACAAATACATTTAATACTGTTTTAGTTGATAGTGTTGATATATTCCGCGGTAATAGTTTTAAATGAAAATAAATATTGCATATAAAGAGATTTTTTAATCTTAGGGCGACACATATATGAACATTTATGAAGTTTCATTGAGTTTACCCTCACTAGAGCGCTTCATTTTCGTAACAGATATTTTAATCTATACCAATATTATAAAGCTGGAGGGTCTGTTTGTTTGGTTGAACGCACTAATCTCAGGAACTACTGGTCCGATTTGAAAAAAATCTTTCAGTGTTACATAGCTAATTTATCGAGGAAGGCTATAGGCTATATACCATCACACAGCTAGACCAGCTAATCGAGCTAAAGCGAACATCTAATCAGCAGCGGGAACAGCTACTTACTATTATATTGAATACTGTATTACTGGATATTAATGACATAGTACGTGGAAGTAGTTATAAATGAAAATAAATGTCGATTATTAGAACTATTTTTATTACAACGGACACATTGTACGTGTTATATATACATGCACGTGTTTAGATGATGCATCTGCGGTTGCATAACAATGACAAATCAAGTCATACGACACTGCGCTCGCACCGACCCGACGCGACGAGGAGACCCACCCAGAGTCCTAATGTGACATTTTCATATACAAATTATGTACCTACGTATAATATGGTAACGGTATTTAAAGAAGTTTACAGTACAGCCAAATGAAAACTCCAAATGAGTTGTGTATTTAATTTACATGGATATTCCAATGTAAATTACCTTTAGGCAATTTTAAATAAGTATGTCATCAAAATTTTTACGTTGCCGTACTTTACACAATACGGCTACAATATTATATGTTAGAAGTGTCGATAAACAATTACTTAACAAATGTTATGAGTATGTCGTGTATTCCGCTTTAATGTAAGATGATTTAGATGTGAATAATCTACGAAAAATAGAGAATAAAACTTAGATATTATAACAATTATTTCATGTAATATTTAAAAATCCTTTAAATACGACTTTCCGTTATAGTAAAGAATCGAGTTCTGTAATCATTTATAACAACTAGCTGTGCCCGCAACTTCGTCCTCGTAGAACCTTATTTAAAAAACAGTGATTAATAAAGTCATCTGATTGTATTAAGTCCATTTACTTATCTACTTTTCTCTCGTACTTACGCCGCGTCGTCATTAAAATTACAATAACTTTTTATAGAATGGACCGATTTTAATGAAACAAAGACTAAGTTATTCTCGAAGATATTTTTTATGATTTTCTTCGTGTGGGTTTATTGTGACTCTAGTACTTTAGTAGTGAGGCATGTTAACACAAACAGACAGACAAACAGTTATTTCTAAAAATGATTAAGATATGTTTTATTACTTATTTCTAGACATCTGCAACATTTTTTCACGAAAATCGAAGAAGTATAGACACGTTAGTTTTAGATTCTTATTATATGTATAGATAGAGGTAAAGAGCAAGGCGAGTCCGACCTAGTCCAGAGTCGTAGAGCAATAATAAAGGGCAATATAATTTTAAAGCCGACTTTGGATTGCCATCACTAAATAAGATTAATAAACAAATAATTTTATTGTGATACCTTATTTTAAAAATAAATCTCCAGATTCGCAATTAAGCATTTTGGAAAACTTCTTAATTTCTATTTCTATGACTATTCTTAATTATGAATTAAGAGAAATTTTCTTGAATACGTCGCATTATTAAAATACGTCATGTGCTTAAGGTATTTGCGTCAGGGAAAATTATTTCAGTTTTACCAAGGCTGTATCTGCTACGTGAACACTTACTTGAGCTTTCTTAAACCAGTTCTACGATACGTAGCTCGCTAGGCGTAGCACAAGTCTTTCAAGAGGCACCCCACATGCACCAGCCAAAGTTCAAAGGTGTTTGGACCACACAGCACAGGTGCACTACTGGACAGTCGAAACCAAATTGTGACAATTTCTATTTCATAATTCAGTTAAATCACATCAAGAGGGGGACGACAATGGGAGAGCATCGATGTGAGCGTATCAGACCATCGCCACGCATCGTTTATTTTCCATGGCGATCCGTGTTTAGCGTTGGTGATGACCGTACAAAAATTACCATAGTTTACGTACACCGGCTCATTGTCTGGTAAAATTCAGTGCGAGCGACCTGTAAGCTCTAAAATATGTTATTCGATCATGACATTCACTTTTGGAATATATGGAATAAAATCTACTAAGAAATTATCTTAGGATTTTGATAGACAAAACTGACTTCCGTATTTTTATGTATCAATAAAATATTATATTTAACTAAATATAATAAACAGAAATCTTAATTAGATTTATTTATGTACTGTTTGCCCGTCCCGGCTTCACTCGGGTGTACTAACAAAAAAATGAGAACAAATCTTACTTTTACAGTAGTTATCATATAATAAAATGGCTTTATAATCACTGATCGTCAATCTGTTAATGCTGTCAATGATTTTGAAGATCTACTGTTTCCTCTCTCACTCACCTTTCATATGGAAATCTTTGAATCCAAATTTTTCATTATTCCGTACAATTTTTCAAACGATCTCTTTCATACAAACCTTGTTCTGACAATTACAAACAACAAATAAGAAGAGAATTAACCGAATAGACGCAGCCTTCCTCAGGCTATGTGCTTCCATGCATTGGACTGTAGATTTTTATTTACATGTTATTGAAACAATATAAGTTAAATTAATACAGATGGAGTATTCCGTAACCCTAAAAGGGCCACTTTTACGGAAATAACATACAACGCCATCGTCAGAGCAATAACTTGAATACACCCACTGTAGTTTTAGCTTCATTTCACTACACTGCTTTACTCGGAATTATTACAGAGTTTGATAAATATCGTTATTGAATTAATTATGATTTGTGTCAGTATGGCCTTGGGCACGGTTACGTCGGTCATAACGCGTTATCGCTGATCGAAAATGACGATTAAAGGTCGCTTATGTTGGTTCAGCGAATTTGCTGAATACGAATGAATAAAAAAGAGGATTTGCAGTCGTGTAAAATATCAATGTCAGACTTTGTTTTATGGGAAACCGGAGGACAATGGAAACAGTGAGGTAATTAGGGCTTGATATTAATACAAGGAAACCGTGTTCCAAACACTAATAGTCAGGACTATAAACATATACTTTGGTACATATACTTATAGGGGGCCAAATTTGTGTTCCAGATAACGAGGAAGGGAAATTTTCGAATGTGCTTAGGACAAAAAATGAGAAAAAATGTTTGAACTTTGACGCATTACACCGCAACGCTTCACATCGCATTGAATAATATATTAGACAACGCATTTTAATTGTTTCCGCGTGAAAAAATCATATTATATTATCGTATCTTACCTCATTACTTTAAACATTGAGACGCCGCTGCTTCGTACGAGGGGCTGAGTTGCAGGTTAGTCCACGCTTTTTATTTTGGGACCTTGTTATTTTATTTATTTATAGGAAAGGCCACCAACCGCTCCACGCTCTTATTTTTTCACTCCCCTTTTTTATATTTTCACCACCTCCTCGTGGGACCTATTTTCACGGTCCCATTAGCCCCTTGAATAAGGAACAAAACGTATATGTATATGCGGTGATGATGCGCGGAAATACGATGGAATAAATACGATATAATGACATTCAAAAAATATCTTTGGAAAGTGTTTGCATGCTCCGTAATCGACCAATGAGATGCAGGCCAGAAACACATCGCATTATCTGGAGCGCAGCTATTAAATTTACTTATAGAGGGCCAATCATACTTTTTTAAGATGGTAATTCCATAATGGGTACTCACTGGCCCGGAAGAGCGCGAGGGTTTATTTGAGTTCCTACTCACTAAAACTCTACAACACGGTGTACCATCTGCTGTGTCATCGCATGATCATATAAACGCGATGCGCAGGCAGCAAAACCCAGCGCGAAAAGTCAGGCCACCCTCTGATTAAGATAGTCCGGTGTAGCTACCTACCCTTTCGTCGAACCACCAAGTCCCAAGATTAGATACCCTGCCCCTTACCCCCTGATCCGGTCTGGCAATGAAGAAGAAGCCACCACCAACCTACGCCCATCGATGTTTTTAACAAGGTTGTCTCCTCACCCTCTATTGCGTTTTTTAAGTCATTTTCTCATATAGTCAATTTTAAGGTTTTCTCCCTAAAAGTTCCATAGCTTTTACCGCCCTCAATTATGTACATATACTTAGCAGCAGCACTAAGAAGCTAGGTTTTCGATGAAATTTTGTCAAATATACTGTGGAAGCTGTAAAACGTTTTTACGAAAGTGTTAACTTAACCAACTAAGATGTAAAAGTCCCGTCGCTTGTATCTACAAATGCTAGAGCAATATAATAATTTAAATATGTCGACTATTAACGAATCTATAGACTCTATATACTAGTCTGTCTATACTCTATAGACTATAGACAAACTTTCATAAATATGACTTTATATATACTGTTAATGATAAATTATGCAATATTTTTTGTTTTTGAAAACGGGTGTACACTCAACCCACAAAAATGTAACAAAGCTTCGAATAGTAGAAGCATGTAGACAATATTGTTAAAAAAATTCTGAAATTTAAATTAACTGCGTTATATTTTACAACTTGAAACAATTTCGTTCTTTATTTTGAGATATCTCTTAACAAAGTTGTCACATAGTTCAGTCTCACTAACTAAATTAATGTTCGTTAACAATGTGCTTTAATTAATATTATAAATGGGAACCTTTCACAATAATTTTCTGCTATTTGCTATCGTCGAGAACGTCCACTATTTAATAGGCTTTGTAGAAATAGTAACCGTTCTGTCGAGCAGGAAGATCGAAGGTTCAATGTCCATGCGGATCGTATTCTTGTGTAGTGAGCATTATTTGTTGATTCCATGTAAATCGCCTTTAGCATACATAGCAATACTTAGTACTTTTTATCCTATTCTTTATTGCATAAATACATATGCTGATAAATGATATATGTAAGATTACTTTCTACGATCTTATTAGGTACTGATGAGATTTTCCGGCATCAATATCTCAGGAGACCCATATTTCTAATTCCCTATTTAACTACTGAATAAGATGAGTTTCCAAATAGAGAACTTCTGTACAGAATCTCATACTTTTTAAGTTTTTGTAGACCACTTATGAGCAAGCTTTAGAAAACAGCAAGCCAAACTTTAGGATGTTACCTTTGTTAACGAAGTCTCGGACTGTCGATAATGGGCAGTTGGAAATAAATTACTTTCTTTATTTTATACACTAGCTTCTGCCCGCGACTTCGTCCGCGTGCAATAGTTACTTTGGGTTAACGCTAACACGCAACGGAAACTCTCAAAAGGAAAAAAAAACGATTTTGAATTATTCTTCACTTGTGCTCCGCTTCCATTGATCTTAGCGTGATGATATATACACTATAGTCTCCTTCGATAAATGGGCTATATAGCACTGAAAGAATTTTTCAAATCGGACAGGTAATCCCTGAGATTAGCGCGTTCAACCAAACAAACCCTCCAGTTTTAAAATATTAGCATAGATTTACCAGGTGAAATACTAAAAACCCATGAATCGGAATAATATCGTTAATGAGAATCTTGACTTTTAAATTGAGAAACAAGGTAATTAGTGTTGGGATCAATTCCAATCCAAATTATCATCAGTAAGCCCCAGCTTTATACTTTGATTTATTAATTTGTACCATATAATCATCATATAAAAAAAGTTGTTCGCATTTATATGTGCTTCCAAACTTATAAAACACTTTTCTTGTCTGCATTTCTTAAGATTTGCGGACCGGATCAAAATTTGTCGCGGGTCGGCTATTCTACGTTCCAGTAGATCAACCGGTTTTAAAAGCGCGTCGTCTGTCAGTCAGTCTTAAGAATTGAATGAAATAGATTTATATTTTGTAAGTAGTTTTTGAACATCATAATTTGGAATATTGAAATTTAATTCATAGTATCATTTTGTTTTTTTTTTATGTCATAGGAGGCAAACGAACATGTGGGTCACCTGATGTTAAGTGATCACTATCGTCCAAAGACACTAACAACACCAGGGGAGTCGCAAGTGCGTTGCCAGCCTGTGTCTGGGGAGAATAGGAGGGGGGAGAAGGAGAGGGGAGGGAAGGGGAGGTGGGCCTCCGGTGCTCTCACTGACCGAACGAAACACAACAATGGAAGCACTGTTACTTAACGTCGGTGTTTCTGTGAGAAGGTAGTACTACCCTGAGCGAGCCGATCCATTCATGCTGAAACCAGTAATAGCTTCAGCATGGCTCTACCACCTACACTTGTAGTTTAAATATCAATATTTTTTCACAGCATAAAATATATGGGCTAAGTTATATTTTGCCTTCGAAATGTACGTTATGCATACAAACAAGGTATATATTGCGTATCAAAATGGAATATATATTATCAACATGATAAATGAGACAGATTTATATTAACTAATATGTAACAACAACTGCCAATTATAGTTTTACAACGTAAAAAGATAACGCAAGGTGACACGTACTATTTGTATCGTATCTCTAAACTGTACATAAGTGTATATTACGGAATTGCAACAGTATTATTTAACTCTGTGCATGTTTATTTCACGTGATATGACTCACAATTTAGTCATTACTCGCATGATAATTTAATTAATGGAAATAATTTTAACTGCGATTCAGAATCGCACTAGGAGCCTCGGAAAGGTCTTTTCTAGATAAAAGCAGCAGGCTAATCACTGAAACGTGTCTTTTTAAGGTCTTACCTCACTGTATGTCTAGTATTTAGATATAAAGAACCAATCTCAATTAGAAAACGCAACGTAACTTATCGTCGCTGCCATAGACTAGCACCTAGCTTCTAGTGCAGTTATACTAATGCTAGCCTTCATACCACACACACATAGATGAACACGTTCTAATAATATCGCTAGATTCTACGCCCAAACCATATCTCTTTAGACGACAATTATAAAACTAAGGTCTGATTTCCCCGGACAACAAATGTGTCTACAAACAGTTAATTCGTTTGGAATGTTATACCTAAAATGTATACTAGAACACAAATTATTAATTTATATCAGAATATAAATAATTACTACGTTATTAAAAAATTTTGTTTAGAGAAAATAACCTCATGATTGAAATCATCTATTTTACATTTAAATTTTAATATGTCACAATACACTTTTTCAAAGATCTTTATTCCCTTTACGAGAGGTAAATAACGTTTATCTATTATACCAGCTCTACCTGCAAGGAACCTTTGTAACGGTAAAATAACTGTCTTATAGAATTATTGTACTGTGTTGTATTTCGCTATTATTTTTTGAATTTATGACAAAAATCAGGTTATGGACCCTTCTACCAACTGCCATTGTATTAGCAGGTACCTAACCTTCAACAATGTACATTTATTATTTGTTTTAAGTAACGATATAAGTTTTAATACTTGTTATTGTTTGAAATATTATTGAAACTTTGCTGTCTGTATTTTAAACATGGTATCATCATTTATAAAGCAAGCAATTAAATATAAGGTTAATGAACTTTAACATAACTGACAAAAACAATGAACAAACACAAGTTTTAAGTTAAGTCCGGCCACAGACCTTAATAACTCATGAATATTATAAAATAATGACAAATAAAACTTAGAATTAAACGTTTTTGTTTTATATGAAGAATCTAAAAAAGAAACTAAAACTGAAGAACAGAGCTAACTACCGGACTGAACTGGAAGCCATTCAGTTCAACAGAAGCCACAAGTACAAAAAGTATCAACAAATTCGCAATTCTAAACAAAAAAAGCTAGACATAAGTAATTCCCAAATATTTGGTAAAGCAACTTCTTATCTAAATATCTTACGAATTTGCTAAGTAACAACATCATTCAATATTATCTGAATTATTTTTAACAAGATTACAATTATACTTACATTCATGAAGTGTTATAATAACAATTGATAAAATACACATTCGTTGTTTTATGGAACGATAATAATGTGTGGTGTTACGTAGTTACTCACACATTTTATGTTTTTATACATCTCAATAATTATTATTCGTAGTTAATTGGAATTTTTCATAATAATTACCCATTTTACTACGACGTTCTATATATATATTATACGTTATAACTTTTGTAAAGAGAAATAAAAGTATTTTAACGAAATACTAAAGCATTTTATATTTCAATAGTTATCAAAAAACATTTGAACAGAATAATTTCTAAATATAATAACCTTGAACCATGAATAAAGACATTTTCAGCTTAGGATTTGACGTGATTATATAAAATCTTACCACTCAAGCCAAATGACGGTCAAAGTTCGCAGGTAATTCATTCCATCAATATATCTCACTAACTTATATACGTATGAATATGTAGCTTAGCTTAGGTTAACTCAGTTAGGTCGCGAATTGCATAAACTAGGCAACAGTTCTTGTTATTTCTTCGTGTTCTTGCAGTATTTGAAGAGCTTTTAAACTATAAACCTGTGTATTTTCTAAGAGAACTAATTTATTTATAAAATTAAATTGGATTCATGAATACCAGATAGATATACCTACGGCAGTGATTATTTAGTATCTCACTTATTTCTCAACAATCGACGTAATGTTTTTGTCTTTAGTAACAATACAATATTTTTTTCCGAGACAATATAAAAAGTAAGATTTAATTTTATTGTATTTGCAAATAAGTTTAGATAGGATTTGTGTCTCAGGTGTACTAAGCATTCAATTTTTCGAATCTCAAAAACCAATATTATTAAGAGTACATTATTATTTGGTTTCGAACGAAGACTGAAAAACCAAACCTAAACAATGTGTACACACATTAAAAAAACTCTTATTTTATGAGATCCATACATCGGCAATATAATCGCCTAAAAAGTATGTGTAGATATTTTTGCAAGGCAACTTTATAAAAATAATTTAGTAGGTATTGTGAAAAGTCTAATAAGTATTTTAAAATTCAATACGAGTTCTCGACAACATTGAACTTGACATTGGCAATCCAAACATGTGCACGCGTCGCTAGCGTGATATAAACTTATCAACAGTTTATAACTATGCTTCATTAATTGAGGGACAGGACTCGATTCATTTTATTCATCTTGTTATTTGTTTATAGAAGCACAGCAGAATTATGGTACATCTTGGTATGGTACATATCTTATGATAAGCTCAGTGCAATATAAAAACAACAATCCCATCCATCGTCGCTTACCGCGGTCATGCCAGCCTCCGGCCTCTTCTATCTATATCTGTTAGACTTAAAATTTCTGATGTCATAATAAGAAAAAGAAGGAACACATTGCCCGGAAACTATTTCACAGTACGATAAAGATAAGGCAAAGCGAACTTTTTAACTCATGTCCTGTTACCGTACAAACACACGGCGTTTGATTTGCCATTTCGGGGACAAGAGAGATCAAGCATAATCCGTTTGTTTCGGATTTGTAAAGCATTGTCTCTGTCGCACAGAGCTTGATTACGATAGACAAAAAAATAGCTATATAAAATTGAATTTAGGCGACTATTTTGGTCTTCTCCCCGACGCGGTCCCAAAAAAGCCGGGTACTGTAAACCTGTACACAGAAAATACACAATAAGCCGTGGTTCCATTTACGAAAATGCCCAAATAAAATCGGCTGAGTGCCTTAAGCGCTCGCCTTAGTAGTCCGGTGAAGCTGTTAAGACCTTGCTAGGCCAAAAAAAAACCATTTACGAATACAAAGAAACCCTTTTTTTAGCTGACTACGCTATTGGACTGACGGGCGTAAAGGCCTTTGTAACTTCACCCGACTACCTTTTGGAAATATAGTGCGTAAAAAGATTATGGAATAGAGAGAAGAGATTGAGATTTAGTAGTTCTTCAAAACACTCACCATGATGCAGGAAGTAGATCTTGCAACAAAAGGATTTATTTAATGGTACAAATATATCTACAAGGTGTTGTAATTGCTATATGTGTTTAAACGATAAGTAAAGACGAAAATTAATTATAGAATCAAAGTGTTGTTTGACTTATAGGATAGTAAATATTCATATCAAGAATTCCAACCACTGACTTATACTTGTGATGCTTGTAATAACTTGTATAAACATACTAAAGATAACATTTATTAAAAATTTGAGTAGTTACAATAACTTAGATTCTACAGAACTGAAGTAATACTTAATATAACACTTTTATAAACAAATGTTAAATTTCCTATTCCGTTTTTTCTCAACTTAGAGCCATATTACGGGGTTGCGTTCCGAATTGTAAGAGGTCGCAATGATTTAATGATTTCTCGTTTGTAGATCAATGTAAGTTCGACTTCTATGATGAGACTGAAACTTCGGTGAAGGAAAACAACGTGAATAACCATATTAGTAACAAAATCACGTTTAATTTGAGATGCTTTTCTATTTCAAGTTTAGTTAACTAGATGTTTACTAACATCGTTACTTGTAACTCAATAAAATTGCCTCTTCTCGTATATGAGGTTCATTTTATTTTAACTTTGCGATAATAAATATGTATTGATTTATCGACAAGCAATTCCAATCAGACTGTCGTCTATTACTAAATCATTACGAAACAGAATAAAATAATCTCGTAATGATGTAAACGACCTCACAGTTAAGAACTTGGAAAATATTTTCGTTAAAAATGTTCAATTTATTCATATAATGCTCTAAATTTGTTATAAAGGCATTGATAATCCAAATGTAATCAATTTTAAGACATTAATATAGCGATAAATATAATGTAGCAGCGCGGTCTATAGAACATTACCAGACGCGACCAATGCGCTAGGTTTGATTATTGTCACAAGTTAAAATCTATCTATCTATTTATATATACGAGTACATGAAAATACAGTACTTCTGAGGTTCGATGACATGAAACTATTGAACGTATCAGCATATGAGTATAATCATTCGATACGGAATTTTTCGTAGATGGTTCTAGGTTAGTTATGTTTTTGGATTCATTGACCTTTTACAATTTTTATTATTTCCAACAAAACGATTGGGAATCACTTAGCCTGTAGATAGAAACTACTTCCTAGCAGAATGAGTTCATCACTTTCCAAGCCATTTCGCTGGCGAGAATGGCTCGCACCACGCTCGGTAGTGACAAATCCGTTCCTACCGCCGCAGCCAGAGTGCGACACTACTCCCTACGCGGCACATTCAGACACGGTGTGCTGCGCGGAGTTCAATTCAGCGCGCAATCGTGACATGCAGTGGTTGGCTTCCTGCGCACGATCTGGTGGAGGTACCACCTAAAACCTCCATGCCCGGTTAGCACCTGCACAGACGAAACGTCAGGGAACAACTCTCCCTGCAATCCCATTCCTACAAGACCGGGTGGACGGCATAATTGGTATATTTGCCATACCGTACGTCTACCAAGTCCTGCGTCCATCTATTCCGTATGTAATTTCAGAATCTCGCCCTCATTTTTTCTATTTCCCTACATATCTATTTTAGAGATAATCTTATAAGCTCCTTAAGAAGTCTGCATTCACCTAAATACAACAACATCGACGATTTATACTAACGACGATTATTATCGTGCCTGTTGAGAATGTAGAGAGATAAATTAACGTAGGTATATCGAATTTAAAGATACATCGAATTTATCGTTATTATCACACACCTTCGGCAGGTTGGCCTCGTGATTACGTATAATGTAAACAAAAAAATTAGGTCATCAGCATTTTACTGCAACATTATATACAAAGAAATTATGTTTTTTTCTATATTAATAACATTATCGCAAACAAGCAGTGTTTACTAAAATCGTAACACAAGCGTTCACGTATCTTACTTTAATTGTTTTCAAACGCTCATACAATTTTTCAATATTAGTTTCAAATATTTAGTAATTTAATCGAAAAAATCCTTCACTATCATATATAGTGCGAGAACTTATAAATGATGTGAAATATAGGTAACATAATTAAACTACACAAAGTTATGAATAATTAGTTTTATAGACAGATTAACCTTAAACTAATAATAACATATATTACTCATAATGTAATCTTATAGGGCACAAAACTTTCTATAATTTATTACAGTGTACCATTACACAATCATTGATTTAAAAGAATTAATTGTATTAAAATTGAATACGTTCTCATCATCTAAGAGCTAATGAATTATTCATTTGGTAATGAGCATACTTTTTCCACGTAATAGTAGAAATTTTTACTTTTTAATTGTGACTTAAATGTAGAACAAAAGTCAACTCAACGACTAGTCATCACCTATTGACTACCATTAGTCATTACTTTTGTTGGTTTTCTATGAGGAAATGTTTATTGTTTAGAAATTTTGTTTGTTGACGATGTATCAACTTGGATACATTATGCGTCAAACATATTTCAAACCATGTTATAGACGACAAGAAAATAATTGACTACATTATCTAAAAAGTTGGAAATATGGCCGTCGTTCGCACTAATTATTGTAAACACAAAAAATTATTACCTACTTATAGTCTTATTTGCTTAAATACGAAAACTATTTAGCTATAAATCACTATATAAGTATAATCATATTTTTTTTATTTATTTCATTACTCTTATTTTAATAATTGAAAGCTGCAATGTCTATATTTAAATAGGGAAGTCACCATTACCATGATTATGTCTCATATACGTTTAACATATCATAAAGACACCATCAAATTATTTTTGATCGAGTTTTCGTCACATGATAGTGTAAGGGTTCCTAAGGTCACATGAGAATAATTTAACGACTATTAAAAAAAATATATATTCATGATAATTTAATGTATGTCCGCAAAAATTTAGATATGCTGGATCTAGTAAAAGACCAACATAATTTAAATACTGGAAACAGCAATAAATTGGTCACACCATGCTTCAGGCTCGCTAAGTCCAAAAACAGTTTAGGTAATAGTTTTAGGTTTTATAACAAAGTCCCAAAACACATTACCGATTTGACGGATAGTGAGTTCAAGAACCATGTCAAGCGAGTTTTAATATCTATAAGGCTATTATAGGGTGGATCAATATGTGAACGATTGTGACGTCTGGAAATGACGCCCCTCTCTGTGCATCCCCTAATAAGGAATGAAACTGTTTATGTTTTGTAAAAATATATAACGTGAAGAGATAAACCAGATCGAGTTTCTTGCCGGGTCTTCTCGATGACTGGGTTGTTTTCCGAACCGGTGGTAGCTTTGATGTTCATAAGCGCCTACTCAGGGCCTAAATTGAATAAAAGTTATTTTGATTTTGAAAAAATATCCGAGACACAAGGGTCAATTTTCTATTAATATAAAAACCTAATGACAAAGTAAATCTAACCAACAGCAGTTTATAATTTAAACGGAACTACTTTTAAAATACTCATACAGTTTAATTAAAATATAAATTCACTTGTTGGTTATTTTTTTGGGATTAAAGCTAGTTGAAGTTGTTTATAATTTTGGGTCACGGGCGGACAGTGTGCACATGAGTTGAGTAGCAAAACGCTTGGTAGAGTCGGCTGCCGGGTGCCTACGTGACACCGACCGCATGAAGAGGATCGAGGTAGGGGGCGCCGCGCCGGACCGGTTTGTTTTGTAGCGTGCGCATCGACTAATGCTGAACTGTTGTTGTCGATAATGTTACATCTATACATATAATAAAAATGTAAATAATAGGTCTTTACCTATGAAATTGCCGTTCTGCAGTACTGGCCATTTCAAATCAAAATAATTTTTGTTTGGCTAAGAATTCTAATTTCAAATTAATTTTATTTTAAAAACATGGAATTCTTTTGCCAAAAGCAGTCATTTGTTTATTGATTAGTGTTACATTTTCATCGCATTTCAATCTTTTTTGTCATCATGGATACGTTAAAAATTCGAGTAATTATGGAATATGAGTACCGTCGTGGCAGTAACGCGGCACAAGCAGCCCGCAACATCAACGACGTTTACGGAGCTAACATTACAAACCAACGCACAACCTGTTATTGGTTTGCTCGCTTCCGTTCTGGGAATTTTGACCTGAAAAATGAACCTCGCGGTCGTCCGAATACTTTGGTCGACAATGACGAATTAAAGGTGATTGTGGAAGCTGATGATACACAATCTACGGCTGAATTAGCAGCAGCTTTCAACGTTAGCGTCAAAACAATATTGTTCCATTTGCGTCAAATTGGCAAGGTAAAAAAGCTTGACAAATGGGTGCCCCACGAACTCAATGATCGCCAGTGCGAAGTACACGTCGAGACGTGCCTGGCACTGCTCAACAGACACACAAATGAAGGAATTTTGAACCGCATTGTTACCTGCGATGAAAAATGGATTCTGTTTAATAACCGCAAGCGCTCAGCAAGTTGGTTGGATCCTGGTTCAGCACCTAAACAATGTCCTAAACGAAAACTTACCCCTAGAAAAGTGATGGTCACTGTTTGGTGGTCTAGAACCGGTGTGACGGTGTGATTCATCACATCTTCTTACCAAACGGGGTGAGCATTACTGCAGATGTGTACTGTGAAGAACTGAACACAATGATGGAGAAGCTGGCACATCTCCAACCAGCATTGGTCAATCGCTCGTCTCCGCTGCTCCTGCACGACAACGCGCGACCTCATACTGCACAGCAGACGGTCTCCAAGTTGCAAGAACTGGGGCTGGAAGTTCTCCGTCATCCGCCCTACTCACCAGACCTTGCGCCTACAGACTACTACTTTTTCCAGAATTTGGATAACTCCTTGGCGGGAAAAAAATTCAATACCCGAGAGGCAGTACAAAATGCCTTTGAAGAATTTGTTGCCTTCCGTACAGCTGATTTCTTTAAGAAGGGCATCAATAAACTGCCACTGCGTTGGCAAAGATGCATTGATTGCATGGGTGATTACTTCGATTAATACAAATAAAAAACACATGAAAAAAATTCGTGTCATACAAAACGGCAATTTCATAGGTAAATACCTAATATAATGAGTCTGTACTTTTAGATTTTTGTGAAAAAAATTGTTGCACGTGTCTTGGAATAAGAAATAAAATACATTTCAATTATTTTTAAAAATGTCTGTCTATCTGTTTGTATGAACACGCATTACTGCTAAGTACTGTGTTCACGATAAAACCTCACTAAGCAAATCATAAAATATATTCTCGAGCAACATTTCGTCTTGGCTTTATTAAAATCGGTTCACTATATCAAAGTTATTGCAATTTGATTGGGGACGCGATTTAAGTATGAGAGAAAAGTAGATAAGTAAATGGACTTAATACATTCAGAGGATTTTATTAGTCACCTTTTTTTACATTAAGTTCCACGCGGAAGGACTCACGGTCACAGCTAGTTATTCAGTAAATTTAGATCTTGAAATTTCTCCATAGATCTGCTAGGATTTTTGAAATATAAATGATATTAAATATACTAATTAAATCACTGGAAATCTATAAAAACAGCACAAAATGAGAATTAAAAGACCTGTAAATTACTTTAGAATTATTGTTAACATTTATTTCTCAGATATAAAAAGGCATGTAGAATTTATAGAAAAATTTCTAGAAAATATTTTGAAACTTTTTATAAATTACCTTTATTACAACATTATAATGTACCTACATTAAAATCATAAACTGTAACTTATTACGTTCTAATTGCAAAGATCATAATAAGTACTGAGAAAGTAAATCAAAAGATATTTCAATATCTTGTTTAAATATTATAATACAGTACTTAGTCTGCAAACACAGCAACATTTCTGAAAAATGTAATTAGCAACACGCATAAATATTCTAACTCAATTATCAAAAGTAGGTAATTAT
The DNA here is from genome assembly GCA_036509395.1 of Antheraea yamamai. Lineage (NCBI taxonomy): Eukaryota > Metazoa > Arthropoda > Insecta > Lepidoptera > Saturniidae > Antheraea > Antheraea yamamai. The sequence goes on along the minus strand of AP028442.1, from coordinate 8,500,872 downwards.
CAACTCATCAGTGATCTATCTCGGAAAAGATTTCAATCCTTTTTGTTGATCATATATGACAATCGGCTTCAGTATCATTTGCTTCGGTACAATCAACAATACAAGAAAAAAAATAACATATCGATATCGATAAAACATTGTAAACATTATATAAAGCGCTAATGCAGCTGTGGAATTGGTAAGGAGGCAAGGCAAAACATAACAAAGAATCAGTCGATCAATCTAGCTCGTTGTAGACACACGATACTAAGATTTACTTGAAAGCATACAAGAGTTTATTAAATTAAAAATATATAAATAATACTATTTTACACACGACAACGTTGAAGGAAGACTCTTAGAGAATTCTGAAGAAGTTTTCAAAATGTTTTCCACAAAGAAAAGTTTAGATAAGTTCCTACAAACTTACAAGAAAGAAATTTGTCGACAAATCAGCAAGACCACAAGTGTTACTAATTCGGACGCTATGGCACCGAGGTTGGACCAACCAGCAATCAAATCGCCACAGAACGACGAAACTGGATCGAAGAAACTTCTAAAATTGCAGAAATATCACAGGTCAGTGAACTCTAACGAACTCATTTTGCGTAATAGGCAAAGTTGTAAAATTTTCATTTACAAACACGTTATCTATTATTGTAAATTTTACATCAGATAATGTAAATAATGACCTTGTTTTACAATTCTCTATCATATGCATATTCTTTCCGTGGATAAAAATAAATAACTTTAAGTTATCTATAGAGTTTGGCGCGCGTTTTATTTATGACAATATTTACTTGGAAGAAACTATAGAATCTAGACAAATAATACAAAGATATTTCGTATAATAGCAGCAAAAGTATTTTTCAAGGCGAAGGTACATCGAAAGTAGTTATATATTCTAATTACATTGATATGATTTTAAATTACATCACTGATAACAATGCAAATAATGAACTTGTTATTTATAACACAATCCAAACAATAATTACATATATAATGTTTATTAAAGCATACTTTTTTACATTTTTATTTACATAACTTATAGTATTAAATGTAATCATCAAAATTTACATCCACTGTGTATTGATGGAATAGTGAGCATACTCCTTTATTATCGATCTTGTATTTAGCAATTTGCTATAAATATATTTTGAACATTTGGTATAAAATAAGAAAGGTGTCCAAGGGGATCGAATTATGAAATCAATTGGGAGCAAGGCTTCAGGTAGGTCTCACATAACAATCAAGGCAATTGCGGCTTTATTTTGTAGATTATTATGGTCTTATGCATTTAAAGTTATTAAAAAAAAATGTTGCATAGCACCGTTTTTGTAGTCAGCCGTTAACAATTGCAAAACAAATCTTTTTTACTGTAGATTCCTGTCGACCCTGACTCCCCAAGAAATGCCGATGGCTACCCGAGGACTGGCCGTTTCGAAAGACCAGTCCCGGGAGTTTATGGCTGTTTTCCCGGACATCGTGAGGGATCTCACTGAGACTGGCAAGCACACCGATGTGCCGGAAGCCAGCAAGTGGTTGGCTAAGGTACGTTGCGTTGTTGTCTGTCAGTCGTAAGTGAAGTGTATGTTTTATTATTAGAATAATAATATGCTAAAACTTGTTTAAGTATATAAAAACTAAATTATATAAAAAGTAGTATGTAAATTATGCGTTTAAATCGGACACGCAGGTAGTAAGTACGCAATAACAATACATAAGTACTTTTTTGTGCCATCTACGTCGTGACGATACCAAAATTCGGATACCAAAATTCGTTCATTGTGTTTAAATATTATTCATTTATGTATTTTCGGTGCCTTATTTTATTTATAATTTGTTTATAGTCACTGTACCTCATCAGTCATCGTAGTAAATTTGGGGCGTATAGAAATGTCAAAGAATAATAATATCTAAAAGCAATAAAAATAATCAATACAATCTTAACCTATCAAGTTTACTGATAATGCTTCCTTGAACTCCTTCTAAATTGATACTCATATCCAAAGTTCAAATTTCATTAAATATTTGTACAATCAAAATAAGTCGTTATCTCCAAAAGGCAAACTTCAAATTCCAACTACCTAAGGTAAAATGAATAACAATAATCTCTATTGAATATTTGAGCATACACAATGGTTTTATAAAGTTTTTGATATAATTTTGTGACTGGTAAATCAATACCTATGTTTAATATGGACAGAAAATATATTTAAAATATTATATTTAAAAAAATATATTTTTCAGAGTAAACAGTACATTTTTTCTTTATCACGTTTGAAGAACGGTGTTTCTATAGTTATAATTACCATAATTATATGGTATAATTACTATTAAGTTATTCAGTAATATCTTTTACTGTTATGTCAACTATTCTTAGTCCCATAAATACAACCTGAAGAAATTAATCTCAATAATATCAACACTCTAAAATACAGTATCGCTTTTTTTTTAATTCGTACAGAGCCCTCCTTTTGTACCTTATTAATATGAAGGTTCAATTTCAAAAATAAAAATGTTCTTCTAATCATCATAAAAAAATACACAAGGACTCAAAACTTCTCCGGAAACTGGAATATTAAATAACGAATTTAATACATCCAAATTTAGTATCAAAGCGGATATGAACATTAATAAAATTTACATATATAATATAAAAATATACAAAAACAACATATACATATATAAAATAGTCTGTCCATCATATACCTAATTAAAAATAAATTAAGTGTAAATGAATTCGAATTAAATTTGTTATACTTGTCTATTAAAATTAGTTTATGCACACGAAATTCAAAAACTATTTCGATAGAGAAGTCAAATTAAGTCGCATATAGACGAAGTTGCCTTAACTATGTTTGTTCTACCGATATATCACAATTCGATGATATCTATTTACCCACTGCGCCTTTTAGATGACATTTTTATAACCCACCTGTATAAAGAACGATGATTAATTCTATTGTTTTATAATACAATTCGGTAAATAAACGATATTATTGTTGTAGTTGTTGCAATACAATGTACCGAATGGGAAAAAGAACCGGGGTCTAGCAACCATACTGGCGTACAAAATGGTGGAAAATAAAGAAAACCAGACTCCAGAGAACATACATTTGGCGAACATTATGGGATGGTGCGTGGAAATGGTATGTATAAAAATGTTCACAACAAACCGCTGCTATTTTAACATCCAATTAGGGTTGCCAACTATACTTTATAATACGTATCCTACTTTATTTCTAATAAATATACTTTATACTTTTGCAAAAAGCATGCGAAAATATTTAATTTCCGATATAGGTATATTGTGATACGTAAAGCGAAACACATATGTGGATAATTATTCAACTATTATTTATAGATAGTCGCACTAACCACACAAGATCTCTATAATATTATGAATAGTTTAAAAACTAACTAGAATAAAAAAAACTAATAAGTACTTTGGTTGTGAATCAAAATTAGATTAAAAAGAATTGAAAAGTCATTACCAGAAATGGCCAATGCAATTATCAGTACTTTTTTACATTTTATTAATATTAGTTTACGTTAATCGAGACATTGATTTATTGTTAATAATTACTTACATATTAAAAAAAAAACATTTGAATTTAATCTCTATTCACGTTTCTTTAACTTTCACTTAGAGTGGTTTTCAGTAATTAATATGAAATAGAGAAAAGAGAAGAACAGATCGATAAATTTAACAAAAAAGCGAGTAATTTATTCAAATTTTAAAATTAGCTTTGAAACTTTCAATGACAACAAACAATTGTTAGCTTGTGATAAAAGCACACAACAATATTTGTAAGGCAATAAAGAAATAAATTTGAACAAAACTTTTTTCTGCCAAATACTTTTTTCATAAAAACATAATAAGATACGTTATTTTCTTTAAAAAAACGTTGGCAACACTACATCCAACACCGTAGATGTTTGACAAACGTTTACATAGACTGGTAAAATATTGCTTTATCGTATAACTACGTTATACAATAACCTTGAATAATGTTTGACACTCTCGAAATGGAATGATAATAAAAACGGGCGTCGTCATTCGCCATTAGAACCAAATAATAATGTGATTAATTTTATATGCTATATATAACTGAAACAGTTCTGCACGTGTTTGACTACGTGGTTAACAAAAATACAAAACAACAAACTTCTGTTATATCGTTGTTATATATATTATCGTATATTACATTTAAGACATGATACAGCATTCCTTTTTTTATTTTGTTTCGGCAATGTCAATAAATCTTTACCGACTTTTAAGTATTATATAAAAAAGTCTTCGTATCTTGTTCATTTTCTATACCTACGCATATTGATTATCATTTTCGTGCTATTAGGAACCAGTTTGTTCTGATATAAGTACTGTCTAAACCAGATTAATCAGGTTATTAGCGGAATACCGAAACAACAAGTTTTTCTTTCTAATGTATCAACTGACTTCAAAATGTTTTAATTTCTAGTTCCATACATACCAGCTAATTTGAATAACATATTAGACGATACAAACACATGTCACGGGGTTCAACTAGTATCCGTGCCGTCGTGTGCGTTATTTATTATAATAACAATATATTTTATGTACTAAGAAAAAAACAAAAGTATACATTGATTACAATACTCTTTGTAAACAATGTTGTTACTTTCTCTTCTCAACGCATGCGCATCACACCGCTTGTATTACTTCTCCACGCCGGTAGCGAACGATCAGTACCCGTCCGTCTCTCCAAACAGTGCGTGTGTGTGCCCCCGTCTGTTTTACCACAGATCACGCCGCCGTGGTCTGGGGATTAATATCGCTCCCACACACACGCCATGCCCCTCTTCGACTTCGCCTCAAGCCTAGATCTGATCCCCGGAGTGAAACCTTCGAGCACGATGCTATCGCGATACAGTGACGCTGAAAATTTTCAATCGCTAGCTACACAACAAGACAGGTCACCCCACATTCGTGCACACATACACACAGGTACACATATGATGGAAGGGTTTTTATTTTTTCCCTTATTTTCAAACTGGGTTAGTTAAGATTAACCAAATTATCAGACACAAATTACACGTTTGAATTCTTGAGGCTCACATATCGGTATAGATGTGCGTCGCAGGAATTCTTATATGTATGAACAGCTTAGCTTAATTCAGCTCAGACAGACTAGCGAAGTTGCATCCAAGGCAACAGCCCAAGCTGAGATTCGACCATTCTGGCACCCTTAAACTTATTGCCAAGCGGCGAGTGCCCTAAGCGCTAGCCTTAGTCCGGTAAAACTGTGAACTGTGAGATCTAGCGTAGGCAGTTCGAAAAAAAAAATCTCCATGCCAAAAAAATATATAGCTGAACATGTGTTACTTATAAAAGTCGTAGTTTCTTAAAACTTTAATAATCTTTTATCAAATGAAGATATCGTGATATTTTTTTAGATAAGTATACCAAGTGTCTAATAAGTCAAATTTAATAAAATTGGTCGAAGTCTATCCACAAGTTATTTATCATTTTATTTATATAGATTTTTTTGAATATAAAATGTTACTGAGTTCAAACTGTTCTTATTTCTAGTTCCATACCTACCAGCTCATGATGAATGATATTATGGAAGGGACAGAGATGCGCCGCGGGGTTCCTTGTTGGCACCGCCGCCCTGATGTAGGTCTTGATGGAGTCAACGACGCCGTTTTGATCCAATCAGCAATGTACTCCACATTGAAACGTCACTTCAGTAACAAACCATACTACAAGCACATACTTGAGACATACAACGAGGTATGTACCTTTTATACATATTTCTTTGCCTACAGTTTATAATTTACTAGCGACCCGCCCCAGTTACTGTGGGTTATTCTTTAGAGATAAATACTATCGCGGACTTTTTAAATGTTTTTTTTAAGATATACAATTCTGTAGTACATTAATTTGATCTAACTCGTAAGGTTTAGCCAGCGTTTGCGATTTAAGTTATAATTTAGTATTTGCGATTTAGTAGTTGCGATATAAGTAAAAATATGTTTGTTACGACATCACGTTACAAATCTTTGAATTTTTCGGCTTTTCTGTACAATCTGTATAATATGTATGTATTAGACGTATAAACATTCCTCTTGAATCACTCTATCTATTGCTGAAAACTGTATTAAAATCCATTGAATAGTTCAAAAGATCTAAGGGAACAGACAGCGTTAGCGGCTTCATTATATACTGTCTACTAATGGGCCTATAATACTATACTAATCATGTACCAAGTTATAACTCGGTTAATAAGGCATATTTTTGAAATTTGGATAACCAAATGCTAATACAGTAAAACCTCTGTAAGTAGAAATTCATAGGAGACGCCGAAAAATTCGGGCTCAGCCAAGGACATATCATATTCGAGGTTCATTCTTACTAATGTTGACTTAACATGGCAAATTCTTGAAGTATAGTTTCAAATCGAGATAGTAGGTTTTAATATCAAAAATTGCTATGTTCGAGGTGCAGAAGATAAATTTATTTTTTCGAGTTATGGAGGGAAAATATGTACGAAAATAACTTGTAAGGACATCATGACACACTGAATATTTCGATATATAGACGGTTGAAATTTCGAGTAATGGAGATATTGGCGCTTAAAAAAGAAGGAGGACAAACACTTATTCTGGTTTTAGAGATTTTCGACTTATCGATGTTCGACGTAAAGAGGTTCTACTGTAATATACCTTAAGGATTCCATTGAAGTCCTTTGGGATTTATTTGTAGCAAAAGCACGTTATTAATTCGACATTTGATAACTAACATTAAGGAAAACAAAAACGAGCTCAGTAGTATCGAACGCTTTTGGAATAGCAGGATTTCTTTTCATTCAAATAAGGTTTTTAAGGGGGTAGAGCCATGCTGAAGCTGTTACTGGTTTCAGCATGAATGGGTCGGCTCGCCCGGGGTAGTACCACCCGACCCACAGAAAATCGACGTGAAGTAACAGTGCTTGCATTATTGTGGCGTTTCGTTCGGTCAGTGAACGGTCACCTCCCACCCCCACTTGCGCACTTGCGACTCCCCTGATGTTGCTAGCATCTATGCACGGCGGTAATCACTTACCATCAGGTGACCCGCCTGTTCGTTTGCCAACTATAATATATAAAATTAAAAAAAAACATATTGAACTAAATCGCAACTTCATACCCTAAAATTGAAAGTTTGTTATCAAACATTTTTCAGTTTATTATAGTACTTGAGAGGTTGCTCCTTTCTAGGTGCAGCACATTCTCAGGATGTGAAAAATATAGGCAACAACGTACTTTACAACAACTATTTATACATACTTTTTTAATAATAATAGTTCAACAATTTGTGTTTTAGTGGCATACGTAATTCATTTTTATGTTTGGCTTACTCTCATTATTTTTGTATTGCCATTACTAAGGCTATTAGGTAAGGATAAACACAAAAAAACATTAATATAATTATCGCTATGTACGCAAACGTGCCTACAACGGCGTTTTCAACCTCGTATCTAAAAATAACTTGGAAGTAATAAAATTGTTAGAGGTGAACTCTGTAGTTATTATGCTTGGAATTTAAGCAGTTATATTGTGTAACAATCTTTTGTTCTCGTTAATTTAGGTTTGGAGTAACATCATTTTTTTCTTGTGTAAATGTACCCCATGTCCTCCTCTGTACCCCTGACAACGTGTATCCAAAATTTCATGATGATCGGTTGAGTAGTTTATGCGTGAAAGCGGAACAACAAAAAAAAAAAACAATCATTTACAATGTAGTTAGGACTGTTAGAATGATATGTAGAGATCGCATTTCGGAGCTTACGGTGAAAGACAACTTGATGAAATCATATGGTAGGGCTTCTTCTAAACCCGTCTGGCTAGCTACCACGCACGAAAAACTTATCCCGAAGCACCCGTTAGTGTGTTACGGCAACTTGAGAGCCAGTCTCCTCTAGGTTTACCATTTTAGAGCAAATCGCCGTCTAATATCAGATAAGATTGTTATCTAACACTTATGTGTACCTATAAAGTGTAAGATAGCAACTTAAAGACAGACTTAAAGGTAACAGCTAGTCAGGTACCTTCCTACCACGCTATAGTTTCAAAAATAATTGTTCTTCTTACAGATGACAATGAAGTGCTCAATGGGCCATTACGTGCAGAAGTTGATGTTGAAGACGGATAAACCAGACTTAGCCCAGTTTACAATGGACAAATACGAGATAATCACAAAGTACAAGACTTCCTATTATACATTCCAAATGCCCATTAGTCTTGCGCTTCTCATGGCCCGAGTGGAAGATCCGGAGACTCACAGACAAGCGAAAACGATTCTATTGGAAATGGGCGAATTCTTCCAAATTCAAGTAAGTAGTAACATGATTTCTTGTGTTAATTTAAATCTAACCCTTTTTCATTAATTTATCGTGCCATAAACTAAATTCTATTCTCAAATACAACTGGTTTATAAGGTTAAAACCGTTTTGTATTACTAAGCACTAAAGGGGATGTAAATTTAACTTATATTTCATAACATGGGGAATGAAGCCTAAAATGCTATTGCGCTAACGATATTAACTTTTGTGTTTTTACTTTTCTTAAGTTGTAAGGAAACTTGTGAGAAAATTTTCATATACTTACATAAGCATTGGAGAGTTAATGAGGGGGTTGGGGGTTTGTTTTCTTTTGCTCACAGAGGGAAGGGATGGATGATTTATTTTCCTATGCAACCAATAAAATACATCGATTGATGCAGATTTACGAACTCTCATAGTAAATAGATAAGGTTCAGGAAATGCTCTAGTTATTCTATAGATTCATCATTCCTTCGAGCATGAGCATGGTTCAGTGGTGGTGTATTCTAATCTCGTGTCGATCGACATAGGTTTAAATACCTCCAATGAGATTGAAGTTTCGGTGAAGCGAATCATTGTGATGAAAACATATAATGGTGGTAGATAATTTTTCTAAGCCCTCCTGGCTAGCTACCTATCTCAAGTTGTAAATCTATCGCTGAGCACTTGTAGCTCGAATGGGTCGGCTCGGTAGGGGTAGTCCCACCCTCTCATAGAAAACCGATGTGAAATAACAGTGCTTGCATTGTTGCGTTTCGTTCCGTCAGTGAGAGCGCCGGAGGCCACTCCCCTTCCCCGTCCCCTCTCTCCCCAAACATAGGCTGGCAACGCCCTTGCGAGTCTCCCGATGTTGCAAATATCTATGGACGGTGGTGATCACTTACATCAGGAGACCCGCCTGTTCGCTTGCATCCTATGACATAAAAGAAAAACCTTTATTTCGGCAGCTGTACTTAACAAGCAGTTCTATTTTAGCGTGCTACCATCTTATGTCACGTCATAGCTTAACACGAGGTGTGATTGTGTGCAAATGCTCAAAGTTATGACAGAGTAGAAAATGGAACATTTTATGCATGCATGTATCACGTGAAATGAATAATACATTATTATATGATACCTAAATGTAAATTTGTATCAAAGCTATTCTCTACATGGTTTGAATATTGCTATACATCATATGATGATAATATTGTATGTGTTACATACTAGATTCAGAACTGTAAGTCCGATTCGTCAAAAGTCCCTTGCAATATTCCCTTTTTTTTAATCTCCTAGTATCTAAATGAAATGGCTTACGGGTGGGTGAACAATCGAGTAAGATAAATTTAACTTGTTTTCCTCTATCTCCAATTAAATAGTAGTGATATAAAAATATGATTTCACTATAAAAACAATAATTTCTAAACCTAGTAAGATCAATAAAAGAACCTTTTAACTTAAAAATGAAACAACCAAATTTGAAATATGACCCTCTACCCTCTCTTAGCCTGCAAAAAAACCATTGCTTAAACAGCCCAAGCTGACGTTCGGCCACTCTGGCACTGTTGAGCATGTTTCCAAGCGGCAAAGTGCCTTAAGCGCTCACCTTAGTCCGGTGAAGCTGTGAAGGCCCTTCAGGCCAATAGCGTAGTCAATTCGAAAAAAAAACATTGCTTAAATGGAATTTACTGTTTCTAGGACGATTTTCTGGACTGTTTCGGCGATCCCGCTGTCACAGGTAAGCATGGAACCGATATACAAGACGGTAAATGCACATGGCTCGCAGTCGTAGCTCTACAAAGGGCGACACCAACGCAAAAACAAATAATGGAAGAGAACTACGGCGTCGACAACCCTGAAGCGGTTGCCAAAATCAAAGATCTATATGAAGAACTGCAACTACCACATACGTATTCAGTTTTCGAGGAAGCTACTTACGATCTCCTCAGGACACAGATCCAGCAAGTCACTCGAGGGTTACCACATGATTTGTTCTTCAAAATATTAGATAACATTTTCAGGCGAAGCGTTTAATTAGTTTCTAAGTTTATACCCAATCGATACGTGACCTTGATTTGGCCTCACAAAGAAGTCATAAAAGTCACGTTTATGTAAATATGACACGGATTATTCGTGTGTTAAGTCAGATTAAGGTCACGTGTATAGCGGGTTTTTAGTCACGTAGAGTGCAAAATAATATTAAGTGATATATATTTTCAACAAATTAGGTATTACAAGCCTTATTGCGTTCTGAATGAGGAGATGAAACATGATTTTTTTTTTATCAATAGAAGACTCGTAGCGATCTCAAATTGTTTGTCAATGTGGCAAAATAAAAATTGTAAAATGACTAAAAGTAAAAAAAATAAAAAGGATTGTGTGGTTTTATGAAACCACGGTAAAAGTGAAACTTTTTTTCACACTATAGACATTTAACTAATAATAGTCTATACACTACACGATCAGCTGCTGCGAACTATAGGCGCCGCCATATTGGCCCTGGCTGCTCTGACGAGCGCCTTTCACTTTATCCGTACTCCGCGGCCGACCATCACGTGACATGCAACACACAAACGAAAAAGTTTGAGACGATGTAATAAAAGTTTCACTTTAAAAATTAAATTATGCTAGGGGCAAACTAGTGACAGGAGATTGTAATTGTAACTAGTTATATTTTAGACTTAGAACAAACTCGAAACACTATGGAAATACCAATCAGTTATACTAATTATGTGACACAGTAAAATATGTAAAAGTACTTACATTGTGGTAATACTATGTTAGTTGTTTAGTGAGTTACAATATAACAAAAAATGTTTTCGCATTTTTAAGTATCAATAATTGTTCATCTTTAAAACAACTTTTTAAAGCTAACCTAGGTTAGACGATGAAAATAATGTAGATACCTAAGCATTTATATTATTATGTATCATTTTGTTAATGACTTAAACAATTAAAAAATAGTTAATTTTTATTTGTATTATTATCTTGTACCTTTTACTAATCGTATGACAAATGGTTCACTCGCATTGAACAGATAACAAAAACGATTTCTTCATTTTTGAAGACTAGTTGATACTCGCCGCTTCGTTTGCGTTGTCTATTATTTTAACAACATATTTAATGGATAACACAACAATCACACCGCTTGCCCCACTTCTACGCGGCAAGAAAACATATATCGCTGAACTAAAAATCGTTGTTTTTGTTAAACCATTTTTTTTGACTGACCAAGTACCTAAAAACATCAAATATGAATCTATCCAGTCGTTATTGAGTGATACGATAGGTGAGTGTTAAGATAGTGGCAGAACTCTATCATCTTATTTATATAGTTAGATTTAATTCTAAAGTATACACATTCACGTAAAAATATCACGCGCCCCTATAATATATCATAATTAAATAGTAGTATTAACTAAGAATTAATATATAAGAATTAATACAAATGAAAAAGTCCCTGATTCTACATACTATTTCTGAATTGCATCATTGATTAAACTTTCCCACATTTTTGTCAAAAAAATTCTAAGTAAACGGTTCTTATTCGCTATTTCTGTATTCGTAGCTGAAAATTTTGTTATTCGCGTATCCAGAATTTAAAATATATATGTAATTTTTTTTATAATAGATCACTGAAAAGTATCCTGCGTCTTATTTCACGAGAAATCTATTTCTATGCTGAATTTCACTACAATCTGTTCAACAGTTTGAAACTGATTAATAAACGAACATCCAAACATGTAAATATATATCTAACCAATGTAACCAAAGCATTATCTAGTCACTTCTTGAATTCATATTTTACATTTGAATGAAAAAATCACATAAAGAACGAAGGTATTGTTAGGTTATAAATATACGAACAATAAGATAAAAATCACAAGATAATATGACTGGATAAAATATGCAAATCTAGGTATAGAATGCACTATACTCCACCGAAGTAATTCATTCGAGTTTAGTTTCTCAAAGCATACATCACAATAATATATTATAACATGTCGTTAACGGGGTTTTGTACAAAAATTCGTCATTTAAATATGTATACACAGATTATACCACCCGAATGGTATTTGATGAAAACTCTTCTGAAGAACAGGTAAGCAGGTTTGATATTTTTATAGCTGTTACTCATATATAAATCAACCTCCTTACATACCCCGTGGAAAAAATCTCATATATTTGCAATACAAAAAGCTATGAGAAAACTATAAATTTATCTAGACATTGTGTGTGTCAGTGAGAACAATAAGAAAAATACCTATCTGGCATTTTTATTTACTTATACATATTTACAATTATGAGAACGTTATCAAGTTTGAATAAGTTTTTACATGAGTATTTTTAGTAATACATTTACATTTGTAATTATTTTAATAACCTCGTATTTCACAGAATCTTATACATGCTCATAGAAATATATATATGTAACTCCAGATAGGAAGCTATTCGAAACCATTTAATGACCACTTGTAAATCTACATATAAACAGGCACAGGGAAAACAGTTAAGAACATTTCCTATTCTGTTTCTCAACCGATTTTTTTAGTTTAGTGACGAACTTTTTGGTGTCACCAAGATTTTTTTCTTATTATTGAAACTTAAATAATAAAGAATTATTCGATCACCAGTTCTTAAAAAATGCGTATGTTTTTTCTAATTTAACAAAAAAATTTAAAACTCATAAATTCTAAAAAAAACACTTATTTTTCCACTGAATAATCAGTTACATTCTAATTGCTCCTACAGTGGGTATCCATAGCTTTTCATTTGTTAATTTACAATTAGGTTATTTAGGAACAACCTTAAGTACCTACTTAATCTTTCTAAAGTTTTTTCAGTGGATAAATAGTATAAGTGTGTGATCATAATATTAGTGTCTGATTTTTATTAATAAATGGCCTAGGGAAATTAGTGTTATTCCTAAAAAAAATATAAATACAAAAGATATACTTCTTAATTCACTTTTAGTCTTAGATCCCAAAGACCTAAAATATCAATTTTTTTCATCGTGTATTTGTTACTCGTGATACAAGAAACGTTCTTAGCTTGGCTTGAAAACCAATGATATTATAACTAAAAAGCTGTATATACGTTACCTACATGATATTTTGTCAAAACAAATGGCACGATAACGCACACATACTTAAAGTAATATTTTAACGCCACGCTGTCTTCGATAAAATGTGAAAGTGAAATGGTATATTCTCAATATCAGTGGTGAAAAAGAAATATTTATATGTTGCTTAGATACGGGAGGTTAGACGGGGCAGCCGTCAAAAATAAAAAAAATAAGTTTTAACAAGGCGCTGTCAACGCGCTTATGACGTATCTACAGCTAAAATAGTTATAATATCATTGTTGAAATCATATGTAAATCATACTATGAATATTTCATATAAAATGATTATATAATATGTATTCAATCCACGTATTTCCCGTACACACATTTCTAATAGAATCTTATATTTGGATCTATTTTCTTTACTTTCCAACATTTTCATTATAATTTTTACATTGCAAATAATGTTTTTTTATTACTCGACTTTACAATTACAATATACAATTCGTGGAAACGAGCTAACTATGTTAAACTTTTTACAGCAATAACAAAATGACCATAATTTTGTGTGTTCATAATAACCATAACATGAATAAGACGGATAATATTTAGTTTACTATTAACAATCTTGTTTTAGAAGAGGTTTACATAAGTACTTTAATAAAAACTTATCTACCCGCACAATTTATACGGAAAGCGAAAAGGAAGCTTTCAAGAATGTTTTTCCTGCAGTGATAAGTTCTCTTCAAAGCGACCCTAAATTTATTGAAATGCCCGAGGCCGCTGACTGGATGAAAAAGGTATCACTACATACATATTATAAAACAAAGTCCTTCGACATGTCTGTCTCTCTGTTCGCGATAAACTCAAAAATAACGAACGGATTTTCATGCGGTTTTCACCAGTAGATAAAGTGATTCATGAGGAAGGTGTATAATTTGTTTAAGTTTTTTATTATCAGGACGGGACAACGTCTGCCTTGCTCGCTAGTACTTTATAATATGTATTTACTAGCGGCCCGCTCCGGCTTCGCACGGGTATAAAATATATAGCCTATGTCATTCACTGAAAAAATGATTAAAATGGATCCAGTAGTTTTGATTTATTCATTACTGCTCGTGGCCCGCCTGCGTTTGTTGCAATGTAAGCGGAAAAAATGTAATTATTTACAACATCAGATTAGAAACCCCAAAAATGACAGTATTTCTCCACTATTTAATGGATGTTATTATAGATATAAACCTTCCTCTTCAATCACTCTATCTATTAAAAAAAACCTCATCAAAATCCGTTGCGTAGTTTTAAAGATTTAAGCATACATAGGGATATAGGGACAGAGAAAGCGACTTTGTTTTATACTATGTAGTGATGACAAACGTTCAAAAGAAAATTAAATATACAAACAGAACTACAGAATTATATAGATATACATTTATTTCACAGATGCTTGAATACACTGTGACTGGTGGAAAAAACACAAGGGGATTAACGACAGTTATGACTTACAGAATGTTACAAGACGAGGAGAAAATAACACAGGAATCATTAGATTTAGCACGTAAACTCGGTTGGTGTGTGGAGATGGTAATGAAGATAATTTTAATTACTTACTATTTTATACTTTTTTTTTATTCAAAAGAAAATGATTACATTCAGTTCTATATTCCTTAACAACGTCTCAAGTCTAATAGTATTTTTCGCATTTTTTACTAGATTTTTTTTTAAATTTACGTGATCATGTATACATGCAGTAATTATTTTCGACACTTTATTTTATTATTATGTGTATAATAAAATAACTGACTTACAGAAAAAAGTATGGGGTTTATACTTTTAAACGTAAAAAATAACGCCTAGATTCAATGAACAATTTTAAAGAGGCGCTTTTCAAGGTTAATCAACTGCTTATCGTGGGAATGCCGCACGGTCGAACAAAGGGAAGCGGAGCGTGGCTCGAGGTTTGGGATAAGGCCCGGACTCGACGGCAGGGCGTGATTCATTCGTTTCCGTATTTATTACACCAGTTCGTTTTTGCGTAAATCACCTTATGTTGCGTGTATATCCGTTTTGCATTTCTCGAGATAATTAGATCAAGTATTAAGCATATATTTTTTTAATTGATTTAGAATGAGAATCGACTAATGCTTACCCTGTAAAAATATTGCTGGCCACTAACCAGTCGCGCTGTATACATGTAACTTTTCACCGCTCTAGCTCGTCAGATATTCAGTCAGTTATTCCTTTGTACATAATGGTATAGGGTTACTGGACGTAACCACTTATTATAACGGCGACTGTAATAGAGAAAAGTACTCCAAGAATCACAGTGACTAATTTCAGTCCTAAATATTTATACTGTGGTTTTAATTTGAAAAAACAGTTTCAGGCTTATTGTGTCATAGTAGACGATATTATGGACAAATCCAGTACCCGAAGGGGTTCACCGTGTTGGTATCGAAGACCAGATGTTGGTCTAGCTTGCGCCATCAACGATTCAATTATGGTGAACAATGCGCTGTTCCAAGTGTTAAGATCTCATTTCGCCCATTTACCAAATTACATCGACATGGTTCATCTAATGAATGAGGTGAGTTATTTAATTCATATTTGTGACACATCGTAAAGTTTTATGCAACTTACTTAAATTGGAGCATTCTGTGAATAAAGGTAAAAAAAGAAATTAGATCTTTTCACTTCACACTAATACAAAAATAATCTATTGATGCAGTCATACATAAACACAATCGCACAGATTACATTACTTTTGAAATCCTTCCCCGTCCTTGTTACAAATTGTCACATTTATGTGACCTCCGTACTTCCACTTCCTATTTTAAAATTATGTTTTTTGAATAAAAACAGCAGCCCTAAATGGTTTATACTCTATTTCAAACTTTTTTCATAAAATCAACCATATATTCAACTGTATTTGATTTGAGTTTTAATGCTTTACATTTTCATATATGAACTCACGTAGCTTCCATACGGTGTTCTCCCCTTTATCACAGTTCGTTGACCTTACGTGACGTAATTATGTATGGGCACAAATAAAATAATCGAGACAGTTATAACGACTGCCAACAGAAGTGAAAACTCAAAACAATGGAATAGCTTTTCTTTTTTGAATAAAAAAAATAGTCTGCATTCTTTAAATTTCATGCTTTGTAAATCGAAGTTAACATTAGTCTAGTTTTCACATTTATTGGCACTCCGAGTAATAGTTATATACATTTTCATACAGTTTATTACAGTGCTACCTTAATATAACGAACCTCAATTTAACGACTTCCTCGATTTAACAAATTTTTCGTAATCCCCTTGAATTGTCCATAAGAGTCAGTGTAAATAATACCTTTACATTACGAATTTTTTTTTCGAACAACCTCTTTATAACGAATTTTGTCAACTCAAAACCTAAATATGCGTTCCCATCAATATGACCCTTAATCCCATAGTATGAAATATGTTACCTACCTAATTGTTTTAAACAGAAAATACATAAAGTAATTTGATAACAATGTGTTATCATTTATAAGCAGAAGTTGTTCGCTATAACAAGATGAGTACGTAATGTTGAGGTGAATAAACCTACGTATTTCTTTACCTCTTTATAACAAATTTTAGACCAACCTTACGTCAATATAATAAACCTCAGTTTAACGAATTACTTGATATAACGAATATTTACGAGTTACCGTCGGATTTGTTATATCGAGGTTGCACTGTATTTAATCAGACATAAGGGCCTGCAGAAGTTCAATACAAAATATCAATACTACATGTAAACAGGCCGCTATACTACGCGACGCTAGTATGGCACAAGCGTAATATTCACGATTCACGAGCTTGTCACGTTTCAAAAATCTGTATATTCCAGATCTCCTTTACATAATAAATAGGGTAACTTAGTCTAAAACAATAAGTAAGCGAAGTATAAACGTTCCAATGGTGAAAAAATGTGTTGTGAATAATAATTATAAGTATTTAATTACAATTTCACATCATATAGCTTTTTAAAAATTCTAGACGATATTTCACACCGCTATTGGACAACATTTGGATTATAAAACAGCACAAACCAAAAAGGACTACAGCAAATTCACTATAGACCGTTACTTTACCATAATTAAATACAAAAGCGCATATTACACCTTCTATCTACCAGTAACTTTTGGTATGTTACTGGCGGATGCCGTGGACAAGGAGATATTTAAACACGTACTTCCAGCTTGCTTGGAAATCGGAAAACTTTTCCAGATTCAGGTAAACTTTAACCAATTTGATATGTGAGAACTTTGATTTATCATAGACCAAAGACCATCATCTTCTTACCCTTATCCCACCTAAGTAGGGTCGGCACAACATGTTTTGTTTTTCCACTCTCTCCTGTATCCACACCTTTTACACACATCATTTTTCCCACAATCCATCCATACTTTTTTCTGGTCTTCCTCTACTCGTATATCCGTCCACCATCATACTCAAAACTTTTCTAGTTACATGGTTTTCATCTCTCCTCATAACATGCCCATACCATGCTAACCTATTAGTCCTTAACTACTATGTCACTGGTGCTTTTTTCAAACTTCCTCTGATATACTCATTCTTAATCTTATCCATTCTAGCCACACCCCTCATTCACCTTAACATTCGCATCTCTGCCACATGTAATTTTCTCTCATCCGTCTCCTTCGTAGCCTGGGCTGGGCTGGCACTCAGATGCATACAATATGACCGGTTTTATAATAGTTTTATAAACCTCCCCCTTGAGTTTCAAAGGCATTCGTGGGTCACAAGCTACCCCAGACACATTTCATCCTCCCTGCATTTATTCTATTCTTCACGTCCTTATCTATGCCACCGTCGTTTTGGATCAATTTTAATTAGAATGACACTATCGATAATAGTAAATAAATTTATTTCATAGAATGTGTTACTACAAAAGAATACGTGCGTGTATCAATGTACACACGTAAGAAGTGAAACTTCTTTATGACATCATTTTTCGAAAAATGATCTACTATATTTACAACTTTACAAAAAAAAACGGAATCTGATCATTGTGAGCGCACCTTTAGAAATAAACATGGCGCGTAACGGAAAAATGTACAGAAATTAAGATGGCGCGTAACCGAAAAACGTTCATACGTTTTTACATGCTCTAAAATTCCTCCCTACGTCGATAAAGAAGTTTCACTTCAATAACATTATATATTTATGAAACAATTAACAATTTGAACCAACTCGTATGACTGGCTACAGTGATATGCTTGAAGCGTTTGCAAACAGGTAGCTTTTTCTTGCTACTTCCTCAAGGTTATCTTCGAAATGACAAGCGAGCACAGGTTTTAAAGTGATCGTTCTTACTCTGAGTTTTCATCATTTTTCATCAATGACGAATAAAAAAAACTTTTGAATGTACGCACGTAATAATTTATACTCAAAATACGCAAAATAGATGTAGAATAATATCTAATTATCAAATAATAATGTAATAATAACAATTTACAATGTAAACAAATATAAAGAATATATGCCGACTATTAACCTCAAATCCATAACGCTACTTAAAAAAGGTTATAATATTAAAAAAAAACTTTTATCACGAATACTCATAATAAATTATCATCCACCACCACATATAATTAATATAAATATATGTTTACGTAGATTTTCGTGAAAAAAACTGGTGCAGGTGTCTAGGAATAAGTAATAGATTACATTTCAATCATTTTTAGACACGTATGTCTGTATGTTTCTATGAACACGCATCACTTCTAAAGTAGTGGGTTCACAATAAAACCTCATCATGAAAATCATAAAGCACATTCTCGAGAATAACTTAGACTTTGTTTTATTAAAATGGGTGCACTCTATCAAAAGTTATTGTAATTTTAATGACGACGCGGCGTAAGTACTAGGGAAACGCAGATAAGTAGATGGACTCAATACATTCAGATGAGTAGTCCGGTAAAGCTGTAAAGACCTTGCCAGGTCAATAGCGTAGTCAGTTCAAGAAAAAAAAACTTTCAGATGATTTTATTAGTAACTATCTTTTTACATTATGTTCCACGCAAAGGATGTCGCGGGCACAGCTAGGAATTAATATAAATATATATTTTTAGAGATTATTTGGATATATCCGCTGACATAAAAACGTGTTATAGATTCATAAATATTTGAATAACTACCTTGAATAAAACTATCAGTTCCCACGAAAACTTGACAGACAATTATGGTGTCGTTAATAGGTGTTGGTGTGCGCGCGCATTATAATAATTGAGTCTCATTATTTTACCCCAAGCGCGCCAAAAGAGGTATAACCTCACAAATCTGAATAGATACATAGAAACGTCAATGTGCATATAAGAGAGGTACAATGCAAAGACGCCATTGTCTATGATATGCATAAGACCAAACAAGAAATATTTATTCTAATCATGTAACAATCATCAGTTACTAGATACATAAAAGAAAAATACAGTTAAGATTTGATCTAATATCATTTTAATAATTCGTATTTACATAAATTTACTAAATGGTCATTGGTATCATTGCTAATTTTTGTATGTGGTCTATGGCGTATTTGCTTTGAGACACTCCTATACAGATATACAATTATAATCATACTTTTAGTATACTCAAAATTACTTTGTACTAGCGGTGACCTCCGGTTTCCTTTTCTTATTAGAGTTAGAATGCTTTTATGTAACCTAGAATCTTCGCAATAAAATGCAATAAAACCCAATTATGTTTTTTCAAATCGATTGTGAAATTAACCCGTTCAAGCATATTAATAACCATCCATATTTTACAAAACCATTAGATTTATATAATTTTAAGTCAATATAGACACGCTGTTTCGAATTTCGAAAATATCGAAAAATTCCCATAAAAACTGAAAAAAATGAAAGAGTTTGAAAAAAAATCAATCTTTGTAACCTAACTTTCTTGAACAGTTACCGCGTCGCATAGAGGTTTGTCTCTGTAGTAGGGGCCGTAAAAAAAAAATGGACTTATAATTTTCGCAAATTAACGTTCCCCAAAAAAGAAGTGACAAAAAATTACCTGGTGGTAGGTAATAATATTATCCTTACTCTAATATTATAAATGCCAATGTACATTTGTTTATGTTTTAATTTCTTCATTACCTTAACTATTCAACCGATTGTCATGACATGACACACACGTTATCAAGGATATATTAAATATACATTAATGCGAGCGAAGTCGCGAGTAAAAGCTAGTCATAATATATTTAAAAGATACGACATGTATATATACTCAATCTTATACTTATGCCATCGTAAAACTTCAATATTCTCCTCATGCGATAGTATTTGAATATTTGATAGTTTCTTCAAGTATTACAAAATGGTATAAGTGATCCCTAAACTATTTATATGTAAAGGAACTCTTTTCCAGGATGATTTCATCGATTGTTTTGGAAATGAAGTCCTCACGGGTAAAGCAGGAACAGATATTCAGGAAGGCAAGTGTTCATGGTTAGCAGTAAATGCGCTTTTGCGCTGTAGCGACACACAACGCATCGTATTCAAGGCTTGCTATGGAAGTGCTGAGCCCGCACATATACAGCGTATAAAGCGTCTTTACGAAGAATTACAATTACCCGAGGTGTACAGACATCAAGAGCGCATCATCTATGAAAATATCTTGGAACGAATTAACTCAATACCTTGTGAAATAACTCAACAACTTTTTAATAAGATTCTTGATAAACAATATCAAAGGATGCAGTAATTATAATTTTATTTAGAATTATTTTTTAACATGAGATACCTATTGTTCTTAATATTTATAACTAGCTGTGCCCGCGACTTCGTCTACGTGGAAGCTTATGTAAGAAACAGTGATTAATATAATCATCTGAATGTATTAAGTCCCTTTACTTGTCTACTTTTCTCTCGTACTTACGTCGCGTCGTCATTAAAACTACAATAACTTTTGATAGAGTGGACCGATTTCAATGAAACAAACACTAAGTTAGTCCCGAGGATATGCTTTACGATTTTCTTGCTGAGGGTTTATTGTGAGCCCAGTACTTTAACAGTGATGCGTTTTCATACAAAAAGATAAACAGAGATTTCTACAAATGATTGAAATGTATTGTGTTACTTATTCCTAGACAACTGCAACAATATTTTTCCACGAAAATCGAAAAAGTACAGTCACGTTGGATTTACATTCTTATTATATGTACAGATAGATATAAATGTATAGATAAGATATAAATTAAATACCTACTAATCTACACAAATAATGTTGTGTTGTTTCAATATTACTTATGTATTTTATAAATGATTACTGAATATTACAGATATCGTATCATTTCGTATCTTTTGAATCGTAATATTTACACACAGCATAGATTTTTACCACAAACATAGTTAAACGAAACAGAAATATCAAATAATATTAACTTTTTCTCTACTGAGGTACGATGTGAGAATTCTGTGAGCTATCCGATAATTTACTATAACTATTATAATAGCGAACAATAACTATACCTTAATTTCGTGTTACTATAGGTAATTTGAATATTACCTTTTTTGTAAGCAACATCGGGAGCGGTCAGTATTTTGATGGGTGACCGCTTGAGGACACCGTATGACTTTGATTTTGTATTGTATTTTACTGATTAAAATGGTTCATTCTAATACAAAAAATCACTTTTGTCGTAGGTCTCTACGTTTAATTAGACTTAATTTATGTTGAACAGAGAATAATAAATATTTTGAAATAAGCCACAAGAACGAGACATTTCCACAACCTTAATTATGCGCACCTGCAAAAACTAGACTAACGAGATCCCCCTGACTTTGTTTGCCTCCGGGCCAACCGGTGAGCAGCCAGGACGATCCACTCGTCATCGTTAAAATTTCCTGTAGGTGCCCATAAAGTGTATTTCGGTTAATACACGGGTTGCATCGAAAAGCTCGGTTTATAATCACACTAAAAATTAAAGTTTGCAATCTAGTGCTTTTTCTTATTCTGGTGTTAATGTTTTAGTGGCATAATTATCGTTTTTTATTTTAGAGGGAATTACAATTAATGTGACTTTAGGGGTTTTCGGCTTTAATTTTAGAGGTAAATATTCGTTGAAAGTTAGCAACTTTGGTACTCAGTAGCATTCCAAAGGGTAGTATAGGGATGACAATTCTTCCCAAAGAAATCGATTTCTGAATCAATTCGAACTGTAAGCTATGAAATCGATTTAAAAGAAATTCGAGTTCTGGTATGATTATTCAAAAAGTCAATCTCATAAATTTATTTAGGGCTTTTAATTGTATAAAAAATACAACATAGTAATCGATGTTTCATTATCTTTAATATAAACAAGGTCGTGGTTCCTTTATAGTTTATATAATTTTACAAAACTAAAGTCAAGTGACATTTTAAATTTAACATGTTTTTAATTAAAGAATATACATAAAATTCAACAATATATTATCGTAATTCTCAATACTTGACGAAAAAAAAGTGTGTAATAACATTCAGTTTGTTATTTGCAGTAAGACACAATAGAACGGTATAAAAGTGAAACACACTATAGAAAACGTTAACAATCCTATTATTTTAAAAACTTCTTGTTTTTAAAATACATTTAAAAAAAATACTTTTTAAAATGCTACATGTAGGCAAGTATAAAATATTATAAAAAAGAGAACTAGAAAATATTAATAAAATCAATTTCTTTTGCTTAAGCTCTATTACTTGATCATACTAATAATAATCTTAAAAAACTATAGTTATATATATGTATTGTTAATGACTACGTCCGGTACTGCTATGACACACCCGAGAGGCGAGACTACAACGCCACCGGAACATTACAAGCGCCACCATATTAGAGATATATCGAGGGAGCCACTATTGACCTATGATACCACGCTATTGACTATATCGGAGGTGCTACTAATAACCTCAAACGTTATTGGTTGGAGTTATCGGCTGTTCATTATTCACCCTGGTGTGAGACGTCATTGGTTGGGTTCGGCATATAGAGGGCAAGATGTTGATCTACACGCATTTTTATGTGGAAGTTATTGTAAGGCGAAACTCTGCCCGGATAAATAGTCACAGTGTACAGAGTGTTATTGGTTTCCCTGACCGACTGACCGGCTGCCTATACGAATTTTGTAACAGTATGTATAATTATAATCGGGCACAGATAAAATTATAATTATATTATACAATATTTTTTATTTGTCTCTGCTATAGCATATTATATTTTACCTGCCATAATACTATTTTTAAATCGTAAACCTTTTCGATGTTTGAAAATATCCATTTTCCTTAGTAACAAAAAATGTGGGTTCGGAGGCTTAAAGTAGTAACGAACGTAGTTTCAAGATCTGTTCCATTGACATCTGTCATTTAAAATTGTAGCATTGGCTAACCTGCAGGAAAATAAACCTTTTATTTGTGTAGTGTATATTAAGGGGATCATACACAACATACACATATCGCTTTAATGTTTAAGTAAACAATTGACCTCTATTTGAACACGACGAAGTAATTATAAATTGTTTTATGGGTTTTTTTATTTTATTTTTTGGTCGCTTTTTAATATCTCGGGTTATTAGCGACCACAATTAACAAAATACATGCATTTAAGTACTACTATAGGTTAGGTTATATTAGCTTATAAACTTTTATCATTTTTAAGAAAATTAAAGTTCGTGTACATCCGTCTTTGATCTAAAGTCTTTTAGGTTGTCGGGAACGTTACACAATCGTTTTTCGTTGTTAAATGCTGCGCATTCCACTAATAAATGTAAGACTATCAGATCTTGTTCACACTTGCATTAATTTTTATCAGTTTTAGTGACTAGATTCAGGTCAGATAGTAGGTCAGATTTGTGTGTCCAATCCTCGGCCTGGTGATCACCACTTGATATTTTCTACAACTAAAGGAGTTAAACGATTTGTCAAAAATTGATTTTCTAACATTAAATAACATCGATGTATTTTCTGTTTGCCAGTAATGATCCCAATTGATTTCAATTTTATGTTTAATGTATTTGTGTAGTTCAGTTGGAGTTCATTTATTTAAATGCCAATTTTCATTTTCATTCGTTGCATGTCTCGCCTCTCTATCTGCCTTTTCATTACCTATTATACCTTGATGACTTGGAATCCATATAGTTTCGAATCTGCTATTATTTTTAAGTAGATTTATCATTTTTTGCTTGATATCTAAAATAAGAGTGTCCATATTCTCTACGTTTTGTAACGCTTTCAAACGTGACTTTCAGTCGTTATATATTGTATATTTACTTGTTAGATACATCAGTTATATATTCCAAAGCTTTAAGAATAGCTATTGCTTCATAACTAAAAATCGAATTAAAATTGCCAAGTCTGTATCGGTAACAATTATCAATAGTTATCACTAAACATCCTGATCTCCCATTCATAACTCACTCTTCCGTGTAGATGATCTTACAATCAATATATCTACTATTGATATCATGAAATAAATTTTTGAACATACATTGAAGAGTATTGTCTTTTTGGTAATTAGCTAGTTCAAGATTAATAGGAAATTTAAGGTTTACCCATGGTCCGGAAGTAAGTAGTTTCTTTGCGAATATTTTTGGAATTTTAAGATTCATTTCATTTAAGTATTTGACTGCCCTGATTCTTAAAGGTTGTATTAAATTAGGTTGAATGTTGTATTTAATATCAACTGCCGATGTTTTAGTGTAGTTATAGTAAGTAGAATTTTCAGGTTGATATAATATATTTATAACATACTCAATCAAAAGTTCTTTCCTTCTCAATTCTAATGGCTTTTCTCCAGCCTCAGCCAAGATGCTCTTGATAGGACTTGACACACACATTCTAAAACCTGTATATACATTTATAGATGTCTCATTTTCATTTTATAAAATTCAATTCACACTGTCTCAAAAGAAGTTTTACTTCAAAAATCAAATCACTCTATTTTATTTATTTTTATTAAATTTAAACTTTATTGTACATCAATTATACCAATATACATTCATTTCAAAAACATTTCACGTTTTGTTATTGGTACAATGGGCGACCTTATTGCTATCAGTAATTTCTTCCAGGCAACCTTTGGATGGATTTCTTCAATGGAGTAGAGTCAGCGTTATTCTGGGTTTACAAGAAAACGACATTTATCATTGAATTATTTTGAATAACTTTGCGATGAAACATCGTTTACAAAAAGCATCGATACTGTAATATCGATATTCTCATTAAGAAAAATAGATGTTGAGAACATCAATGTTTCGGGATGATATATCGATGTTTTAGAAAAAATATAATGAAAAGGTACATTTAAAAATGCCTAGTATTTAGTACCGAGCGATGTTATACAACATCGATGTATCTTTCGTATCCCTATCTGTCATAAGTAGTATTGTGTGTAGTTGGTATTCTAGTCCGCATAGATAATATAGTATAATACCTAGGGCTGTTGATATTTTTAAAACTATTGGAATATTGATATTTATAAAAGTAACAATACCTATGATCAATATATGGGAAAAAATGAGCCGTTACGGGACGCCTGGCAAATGTGAAACACCGAAATTGTTTTGTGTAAGTTATATGCATAAAAGAACAGATTACGACAGGAATCAGCTATGGTATAATGAAAAGATAAAGTATTACAAATTTGTTCCATAAAATAATGACTGTTTATTTATTTTATTACATAAATATTCATTTTTATTAAATACAAAAATTCAACTATGCGCAGGCGCTGTTTGTTGGCGACATTTATCAAAAGACGCTAGGTCGTTGGTACCGCGTAACACAAGTATAACGAGTGGCCGACAAAACAATTAGAATGTCATGTCATACAGATAGGGTTGCAAATGTTTTTGAATATTTCATTAATAGTGCAAAGTTCGTGTTTTGCGTCGCCACGTCGCGCCAAAGCATAATTAGGTTTACCCGGGCATATAGATGTTTCACATCAAAAATATCAACCGCCGATATCCAAACTTTAATATTGATTATCTATATATATAAATCCCAAAAATAATATTAGTAATTAATATCGATTTAAGATAATTTAAATATCGATTTTTCAATTTATCGATATTGTAGCAACAGTCCTATATAATATTGAACTACTTTCAAAGTAGTCCGTTTCTATAATAGCTGATGAGAGCTTGTTTCTGTAATATTATTGTCGTTTTTTATACATAATTGTGTGTGACTTCTATGTTTGATATACCTAAATAAGTAAAAAATATATTATTGTTCTATATAAAATTTAGTTCAAATAATAGTGCAAAAGTTCACTAGGGTTCTTGTTATTGCTGTGAAGAACACTTTCATAGAAAACTGTCACGTAGCCTTTGACATGAATACTAATAAAATTCTTCGATTTATAAGTAGGAGTAGAAAGTTTTATATGAACTATGGAGAATTCTATTGGTAATGTATACTATTAAATATGAATATCACTCAATTAACTCATCTCTTAATGAAATAATAGTGAATTAATTCAGTGAGAATGTTGTAAAATTTAATTTTTTAAATGCTTTTATTTGTATATAAAATCTATAGAATCATTAACTTAATTGATAAATTTAAAGACGATTAATAGTATTAGAAAAACCATCAATTTAATAAATAGTCAGATAAGATAAACACAAACCAAAGGGAATTACTGGTAATGTAAAATAATTTAAGCAAAAGTGGATACTGATAGTGTTCCAATATTTTGAAGAGAATCATAACCTGGGTAGTTTTGATAACAAAAAGTAATAACAACATTATTAAAAAAAAATTATACATACTGATGTCTTAAAAGCTTAACCTGTTAACCGAGCAAGATGTATAAATGCGTCAAACATAAACAATAGCCTGTACAGGTAGTACATATAAATATGTCCTTGAGATAAACATTTGTTGCGCCATGGAACGGGTGGGATGTATAGTTTTGTCAAAAAGGTATTAGTCATCGATACATGCCGAAACGTGAATTTAAATAATAAATAAATAAAAAATATATGAAATTACTTCTCCAGCACGAGTACTTACACATTCTAGTGAAGTAGTTTGTGCCCGATATATACTGCATAATTAAGAAACGAACTCCCCGGTTAACAGGTTAATTGAGAGGCATGATCATCAATGTGTCAATGATCCAGTCAATGTAATCCATTTTTTTATTAACATAGGGAAATCCCTTATGGATACGCCAATCTCCCGGGGGACGGTGCGTTATGTCCAACTTGCAACTAAAACCCCACGGTGTACCGACATACCATAATTGTTTAGACCGCAAGGGATCCGGATCGTACAATGCTCTAAGATCCTAACTAATATTATAAATTGCTTGTTAAATTTAGCTAGTCAACCGATCATAGTTATATTTTGCATACACTATGTTAGAGGTATGGAAAAGAATTTAGAGTACTTGTTATTCATAGGGAAATTTTGTTCCCCAGGAATAAGTTAAAAACCTCTGGCAAAAACTAATGTTGTATGATAATAATCTTCAACTAAAGTGTAGGCTAGTATATCACTACATATTATAACAGTAAGTCCTCCACCGCATCTGTCTGTTTGTTTGAGAAAAACTCAAAAAGTACTCAACAGATTTCTGTTCTTTAGTATCAGGGAGGGACAACACCCACCATATTTATAATGACTACAAATATCAATTTGTAAGAGATTATGAAAATATTTTATTACCTAAAGTATACATTTTAGTATATTGAACCTTTATTATGATATCCCATGAGACATAAATGATGGCTGTTATCATGTTATCACTTAAAGTTCAATTAACATAATAAATGAATAAGAAAGGTACCCATTTGATTATCATTACAATGTTGATATGTTTTAATGAACAAATAAATTATCATTACAATTATACCTTGATCTCTTACAACTTAATTGTTAAATGTATATAAGGAAATAACAGAACTAAAGTCATTATCATTTAAGAGAGAACAATTATCAAAGAATTATGTAAAGAACGTAAGAGCCAAGTTTCAGTATATTAGTGGTTTTATTTTGTTTTTTTTTTAGCCTTAAAATACATTATTATTTAGTCAAAACCTTTACTAATAATATACCAAAATCAAACCTATAAAGAAAAGATTCTGATTGGAAACTTACTATGTTAGAGCATAGTAGTACTAATTTGTGTTTTCCTGTACAAAATATAGAGTTAAAACAAAGTCCTAAATAGAATGTACAAAGTTGATGGAAACTATGTTGAAGAAATCATAAATTAATTATTCAATTTTGAAACAAGAAGTTTTCATTTATGTAATGTAAAAGTATGCATAATAATTAAATATTAAATAATTATGATGTCATATACTTTAATTAGTTATTAATTTTATTCTTACAGTTTGAGTTATCAAGGAACAAAAAATATGTCAATGAATGTATCAATATCACATATGGATAAAGTGAAACAAACATTCCAAAATTCTTGGCATGATATCCTTCATTCTCTTGCAACAAATGAAAAGATGTCTCAATTACCAGAAGTGGGTGTTTGGGTCCAAAAGGTAAAAAATTATTTGTGCAGAATGGATATAAAAAATGTACAGAATTGATACCACATTATTACAGTAGATTCTCTCTTGGTTTAACCTTAATAAGTTAAATATCTATACAACACAATAGAAATGTTTCATCTTTTTCGTTTAAGTCACTAATGGTGGTATCCATTACTCTAGCTATTAGCATTTGAACAACTAATCGAAATAATAATCTATACATATAATAAAAATTATTTCTGGATTCCCTCTATATTCTATTAACTGAAGTTTTACTGTATATTGTATAAGGACTAGATAATCTGATATATTCATTCAAAATATTTATAATAAAGATCATGTATTACATATATGTACATTACAGGTACTAGAATACAATTTAGCTGGCGGAAAGAAATATAGAGGAATGATGACAGTACTTGCCTATGAATTGTTAGAAAAGCCGGAAAATATAACAGAAGATTCTCTGAAATCAATACATGTTGCAGGATGGTGTACTGAAATGGTAATGAAATTAAATGTACATGGGAATTTTATAACTTAACATTTATTAAAATTCCTTAAATTTCTAACAGTTACAGTCATATCTGGTGATCATCGACGACATAATGGATGGTTCCACGACTCGTCGTGGTGTTCCATGTTGGTATCGCAATCCAAATGTTGGTATGGGTGCCTTGAATGACAGCATCCTGATCTACACTTCACTCTTTGAAATACTTAAAACATATTTTGGTAATACACCACACTATAGACGTATAATGGAACTGTTCAATGAGGTACGGATCATCACATAATGTATAAGTTAATATATCCTGAAAAAGCTGCACATATTTCCTTATAAGTTAATAACTTTTGCTCACAACTTCGCTCACATTAGTATAGATTTTGAAAATAAACTACAGCCCATGTTAGTCACTGATAATGTAACTTTATATAGGTGATTTTTTTTTAAACAAATAAAATATCAAATATTTTCATTATAATAGTTGTATAACACTGTGTATTCACTCTGAAAGGGAATAATTCTTTGTCTGTTCATTATATATCTCCATGACTTGTAATAAAGTAGTTTCCTGCAACAGTGCCAATTTCTTTTTACTGTTTACTTTAATCACAGCATGAGACATTGATTATACTGTACCTGATGGTAAACACAAAGAGATGATCCAAAACAACAATGATTACAACTCATAGTCAGTGACCCCTGTTATACCGCACTGCAAACTTCTATGGTTGATTAACCAAAAATAAATCTGTAACAAGTTGGTTGCTATATACTGAGTGGTAGTAAACCAGTCTGACATTATAGTGAGTGGCGGAGCGTTTTTAACTCGGCATAACAAAAAAATTCGCAATAGCTACTACTCAAAACTCAAACAAATTTTGCATACATGTAGTTAGGGGTAGAAAGCGACATACGTTTCATCCAGAAAAATAATACTGTACCAAATGGATTTATCAAATCTACAAACCTGAACAAAGCCATGAGTAGAAAGTACTGCCTAAATGAGCGCTGATTATGCGTTAGGCAGTTAGTCATTCCACCTTCAATATATTATTACAGTGTATACATAAGCATTGCAATAAAATTATTTTCAATTACACTTATTTGAATATGAAGATATTAATTTTCCAGACACTGCTTTATACTAGTATGGGACAGCATTTAGATTATACAATGGCCCATAGAAATAAAAACGACTACAGTATGTTTACGATAGATCGATATGAATCTATAATTAAATACAAGACTGCATACTATACCATAAAGTTACCCGTATTTTTGGCACTACTTCTAAAGAAGGATGCAAATAAAGCGCCTTATGAATTAATCGAAAGTATTTGCTTGGCTATAGGAGAACTTTTCCAAATTCAGGTAAATTAATAATGTCTTATTTTTACTTTTACTTTTATTAGTTTCTAATCTGTATTTGTACCTTTACATAACTGATATTCCAATTTCAACTTAAATATTCTTCTATGAGTATAAATGTTATAACTGCTGCATAATTGAGTTTTATCATTTAAATGTTGATATATTTATCATTTCCAACAATTTTACACATATTAACAGATGTCTAACGTAGATGCATTAAAATATTCAATATACAATAATATCTAGAACAAGTACTTTACTATACAGCACAAGAAAAATTAGCTAAATAGGTGCAGTTGTTCTGAAGTTATGCACTGACATACATTCAGTAATTGATTTTTATTTATACCAGGTGACTGTTTAAAGTTTAACACCCTTCAGTCGTGGGGTAGTTCATGGTGACATTTAACATATAAATTTATAATATCAAAAGAAATACTAATAAACAACAAAGAGAACCTTAATTAAAGTTTGTTTTAAAACTTTTAAAAATATGAGAACAATACTTTTAAACGTTAAAAATTACACTTGGCTTCAATGAACACAATTCCAGGGGCGCTTTTCAAGGTTAATCATTACGTAACTGCTTATCGTGGGAACGCACGGTCGAACAAAGGGAAGCGGGGTGTGGTGCTCGGAGGACGCGACAGGGCATGATTCATTTATTACACCAGTTCATTTTTGCGTAAATTACCTGATGTTGAGTGTATATCAGTTTTGCGTTTCTCGAGATAATTAGGTAAAATATTAAGCAACTATTTTTTTATTGATTTAGAACGAAAAGCCAGTAATGGGTAATCTGTGAGAGTATTGAAACTATTTAACCAATTATGCTTTATAAGAACATACATGACTGAACGAAAATTTAACCTAATTTAGAAAAAATGAATATAAAGACGAGATGAAGATTATTCTGAAGTAAGTGCTTATTTCAGGATGATATGATAGACTGCTACGGAGATGAAACTCTAACAGGTAAGGCAGGAACGGATATCCAGGAAGGGAAATGCACATGGTTGGCTGTGCAAGCGCTTCAGAACTGTAACGAGTCACAGCGAGCAGTGTTTGAGGAGAACTATGGCAGCTCTGATCCGGTTAAAGTTGACCGCATTAAACAACTTTACGATGAACTGCAGCTGAGAGACATATACGAAAAACTTGAAAGCTCGAATTATAAGAGCATATTAGACCAATTGAGATTATTACCAACAGATTTATCTCCGGCGATCTTTTTCAAAATTCTCGAAATACTTAATCAGAGGAAACATTAAATAAGTAACGTAGGAACAATTTCAGTATTTGAAATGTAATATATTGTCATTTTCGAACTGAACTTTTACTTTATATAACCTACAAAGAATCTATATATTTTAAATTTCGTTAGGGTACAGAAGTTTTCTTATTAATTGGTATCTATAGATTAGGATAATAAAAAGGGTGTTAAACAAGCAGTTGTTTCACCCAGTGGTAAGGGGTAACGTCAATGGCTTATTAACAACACCAGATTTATGAAATACGTATAATAAACCCTTTAACAAGCTGTCAACACCCCCTTTGAAGGGCTCCGTACTTTAGTCCCTTGGGAAAACTTCAGCAGAGTTATTTTAATTCCCAGGTGTGTGGATAAACTCCATCTATTATCATAATATTCCTACAAGTGTAAGCAGAAATATTAGAGCTATGTCTTTCTGCCTTGGCAGTTTTTATTTTTATTTTTCAATTCTAAAATAATAATAATATACTTTTTTAATGCAATGTCTCGCGGGCACTTGTAGACGGCGTCCAAAATCATCCAAAGATTTAATTTTTTATGTATTTTAGAGTGTAGTAGTTTTCATATAGTGTACACAGCTGTTTTTTATCGACAGACGAGTCGTTACGTTTCAAAATGAGTTAAATCCAATTTTAGCCGTTCCTTATATTTTTTGTTATTTTTCAAGATCTTTAAATTTTGTACATGTGAAATATAAAGATCATAGAAAAAAAACTAAAAACCTTATGGATGGCAAAATTAGAACTACATTATCTGTGTTTAAAAACGGGAAATCTTAAAAAACATGTTATATGAAAGATTAAAGTTATATTAACCTTATTTTGAAATGAAACGACGCATATATAAATGTTAATGTTTGTTTGCCTAATCTGTTAGTAAACTAATGCAAACAGATGACAATAGATGGCGCGCACGTTGTTTCGTTTCGAAGTAAACGGGAATTAAATAGCATTTCTTTATAACTATGAAAAGTTATCGTTTTTCGGTATTATATTCTACAATTATGTTTAAGTGTACAATATAATTAATATACAGAGTTTTTTTTAATACTAATCGTAAATATATCTATAGTATTTACTAGACAAATATTTTTATCGCCGAGGAGTGATGGTTGAACCTGTGGAATAATATATAACGTATAGATCTGCAATAGGAGACCAAAAATCAAAATAGTGTGCGTGAAATAATTAGAGTGCTAAGCTATACTGAATCTTAATATCGATACATATGCAGTAAATGAATAATTATCTACTATTTGGAAATATAGTCGAAATCCAAGTAGCTCAAGGTTAAAAATTAAATTACATATAAATATGTACGTACCTTCATTTACTTTTCTCTAAACAGAATTAATATATCTATATCTATACACT
This sequence comes from Antheraea yamamai, assembly GCA_036509395.1. NCBI lineage: Eukaryota > Metazoa > Arthropoda > Insecta > Lepidoptera > Saturniidae > Antheraea > Antheraea yamamai. The sequence continues at coordinate 8,467,443 of AP028442.1, read as the reverse complement.
AGCGGGCCCGGCAGACGTTGTCCCGCCCTGATTATAAAAAAATCCGGGACAAATTATATACCAAAACGTTCCCCGTGAATCACTTTATCCACTGGTGAAAACCGCATAAAGATCCGTTCAGTAGTTTTTGAGTTTATCGCGAACAGACAGACAGACAGACGCGGTAGGGGACTTTGTTTTATACTATGTAATGATACATATAATAAAAATGTAAATCGAAAGTGTCTGTACTTTAGCGGTTTTCGTGAAAAAAATTGTTGCAGGTGTCTAGGAATAAGTAATAAAATATATTTCAATCATTTTTAGAAATGTCTGTCTGTCTGTTTGTATGAACAGGCAACACTGCTAAAGTACTAGTTTCAAAATAAAACCTCGAGAATAACTTAGTCTTTGTTTCATTAAAATCGGTCCCGTCTATCAAAACGTATTGTAATTTGAATTACGGCTTGAGTTATGTACGAGAGAAAAGTAGATAAGTAAATGGACTTAATACATTCAGATGACTTTATTAATCTCTGTGTTTTTACATAAGGTTTTACGCAGACTAAGTCGCGGGTACAGCTAGTACCTACTAATATTATAACACTGGAGGGTTTGTTTGTTCGGTAGGTTGAACGCGTAACTAACTACTGACGAAAAATCCTTTCAGTGTTAGATAGCTCATGTATCGAGAAAGGCTATAGGCTATATATCATCACGCTAAGAACAATTGGAGCGGAGCGCCAATGAAGAACGTTTCGAAATCGGGGTTTTTTTTTCGCTGCATGTTAGTATTAGGGCAAAGTAACTATTCCACGCGGACGAAGTCACGGACAGAAGCTAGTTTAGCATAAAAACAACTTGCAAGTTCGTGCAACTTCGTGTTTGATAAATAATAACAGACAAATTATTCTGTTACAGTATTTAACAAATCACCTACGTGTTTCAATAACTTGTTGTCGATGTATTTCAGTCTGTATATAAAAAAAAAGTTTCAAAAATTCAATTCTGAATTATATTATATCTATAGTTGAACCTATATCAAATTACTTTCATACTAATTTTAAGTCCTATATAAGCATAATTTTTCTTGTTTGTATTATTAATGTTTTTTAACAACGACTCTACAATTGAAAGCATAATACAGTATAACATACTATTTGTATATTCCAGTTCCTACTGTACAGGTCAAGATTGTCCTTATGTTTTTATAAAAGAGATACAAATGTATTTTGAAATAAATTTTTTTAAATATTTTATGAATGTTTTATGTACCTGATATTGATTTAATTTGCGAATTCTGTTCGGATTACTTGTAAGGTTCACCACGTATTCGGTATAACAAAAATACTGAAATATGTCCGATCGATAAATTTTTTATCATTTATATCTTTAACTAGCCGACCCGTGCCCACTTCGTTGGGCGGTAATAGGCATGGGACCATCCATAAATTACGTCACACGTTAAGGGGGAGGGAGGGGGTCGACGAAGTGTGACATTGTGTGACAAGGGGGTGGGAGGGCTCCTAAATTTTGTGACGTCACATTTCCAAATCTACGTGTTAAAACACGAACTTTGGTACTATTAACGAAATATTCAAAAACATTTGCAACCCTATCTATATAAACGTAAGATTCAAACTGTTTTGTTGGTCACTCGCTATACTAGCGTTACGCGGCACGCGCCGACGAACTAGCGCCCTTTAATGAATTCCGCCAAACACACAACGCCTGCGCCTAACGGTGATTTCTTTGTTTCTATTTCTTTAGACAATTGAATTTCACTGATTAAACGACGTAGTTCTGGTATTTTATGTTTTTAACTTACGAAACAAATTTAAAATGTGAAATGAAGAGTGATTTAGGTAATCTTTATCGTAAATTAAGAGCTCATGGTATTCCCGAGAATCTTTGCTTGTGGGTATCGAGTTTTTTGTCCGGACGGAGAATAAGAGTTGTTGTCGATGGCTACACCTCAGATGCCATAGTAATAAATACCGGAGTCCCACAAGGCTCTGTGCTATCGTCAACGCTGTTCGTTCTGCGTATTAATGACCTTTCAGATATTTATAATATTCATTGTTATGTGGACAATAGCACAAGTGATGCCGTATACTGGGGTCGTGCAAACATCTCCCACGTACTTGTGGAGCAAAATCGAACTAAACTTGTGTCTGATGTTGAGAGGACGTTGAACAGGATCTCTGAATGGGGAGAGGCAAACCTTGTCCAATGTAATCTTTCAAAGTCAAAAGTCTGTGCGTTTTCTACGAAAAATATATCCATAAATCCATTCCAAGGCACTTCTCTAAAGATTTGCAGTAATATCGGGATTCTTAGTATCAACTTATTCAGCAATGTGCAATTTTGATCTCATTTGGAAAGCAAAGCTAAATTGGCAACCAAAAAGTTAGGTATCGTCAATCGGTCAAAGCAGTACTTCATTCCAAAGCAACGACTTGTGCTCTATAAAGCACAAGTACGTCCTCACATGGAGTACTGTTCACCCGTTTGGGCTGGTGCTCCTGCCTATCAGCTTTACCCTTTTAATCCCGTGCAAAGGCGAGCTATCCGCATTGTTGACGACTGCACAGAGGCATTGGATCTCTGTGTGTACTTTATCGCATGTACAATGGAGAATCTTCTGAAGAACTTTTTGACATGGTGCCCTCATCGACGTTCCAAACTCGTACTGCCCGACGCTGGCTGGTAGCTCATCCACACACTCTAAAACTTAATAAAACAGCAACAACTGTAAGGTTCTCCAGAACCTTCATTATGCGTACGCTGACATTGTGGAATGGGTTACCCGGTACAGTATTCCTTCAGAATTATGATATGGGTCTCTTCAAAAAGGGATTGTAACACACTCTTCAAGGCCGGCTGCGCAATAGCGATACCCCTGGTATTGCAGGTGTCCATAGGCGATGGTAACCATTTACCATCAGATGGGCCGTCTGCCTGTTTGCAGCCCTTCAGCATAAAAAAAACTATACGAAGCTTACAGCCTACGCTGATAAAAAAAAAAACAAAATGTTCAAGAAGTTAATAGCTTATGGAAAAGTTTGAAAAGTGGTGACAATATTGAAGGTAAAGTGGAATCTAAAATCAAAGAATTGCAAATAAAAATTACGAAAAAGAAAGCGAAACGTACGAATTTTTTTTTTCGAAAATTCCTTCGACTCTCGACCCAACACAACGAAAGTTCCCGACATCAACAATCTAAACGAGAACGAAGTGATTGCTATGCCACTTATAAATAATTTAATGAATATGTTCAAAGCCCATGGATTCAAGATGATTTAGTTTTCTTTAATTAATAAATTTATCGTTTTTTTTTTTTGTTAATTTCTTGAAATGTTTGATTTGATGTTATTTTTTATTAAAAAATAATTTAAATGGATATAAAACTAATTTCGGACCTACTGTTTGAATTAAATAATTTCTAAATGTAAAATTGCAAAATATGTGATGTCACACTAGGGAGGGGGGGATTCTCGCAAATGTGACTAGCTGTGACAAGGACGGGGGAGGGGTCAAAAAATCATGAAATTCGTGTGACGTAATTTATGGATAGCCCCTTATCAAGCTACACCTTTTCTCTAGAACTCAATCATATATCTCTCATAGTTAAGGCAGCGTTCGTAGGAAACGTTTTCGTTCGACCATTTTTTCTCCGACTTCCCAGATATTACCCCCTACAACCTCACAAACTTTACCTAGTTATAATATTACTAGCTGTCCCCCGCGGGTCCGCACGCGTTTTTTTTAAATGTATTAAAGAAATGTAAAATTGTAATTAGGTGTGTACATTACAGAAATGCTTTTTCAAAAACATTTGTAACTACGACACGCACGCCATCTACTGTATTATGTTACGTGTACGTTAGATATGTGAATACGAATAGTATATCGAATGGGATGGGATTTATCATCAGCAGCATACCTGGAACTTTAACTTACTATATACCACCCTCGATGCTCACTAACACTATATAAGAAAGTAGGTAATGAAAATTTTAAACTATACATTATCGAACAATATGTGATAAATTGTTTATTATATAGATATACCATGCCCATATTGTCAATATAATTGTGTTATTCTTATATGTATTTATAATCACTGAGTTATGTATAGTAGTTCGATGAAGCCGTAAATGCCGCAAAACTAATAGCATAGTCAGTTCGAGAAAAAAAAAACTGAGTTATGTAGGTGCAAACGTGGTAAATAAAACAAAATGGCCGCCAAATTGACCAAAATGATAATATAATTCAAATTACATACATTTATTCTTGGAGTCCAGTACAGCGCACGTCTCACGCGCTTGTTTACAGTAAACAAATTATTTTTGATCAATCTCACACGAACGAATGCATAGGAATGATGAACTGTTATCACTACATAGTGTAAAACAAAGTCCTCTGATCTGTCTGTTTATCTGTTCGCGATAAAGTCAAAAACTACAGAACGGATTTTCATGCCGTTTTCACCAGTGGGTAGAACGGTTCATGGGGAAGGTTTAGGTATAATTTGTCAAGGTTTTCTTTTTATTAACAGGGCGGGACAACGTCTGCCGAGCCCACTACCTTAAAATAAAATAGCTCATTAGTTAGTTGTCTGCCAGTGAAAGTCCCGTGAAAATTAATTGAAGCATTTCGGATATTCCACTGCGGCTGAAAAAACCCTAAATTACTTTTTATGAGGTCTGCAATCTATCAGTGAATATCCCGTGAAAATCGGTCCAACCATTTTGGAAATAGCAATGTGGACGAAGCCGCGGACAAATAAAATAGAATATGTCAACCGCTATAATTTCGGCTTTCTGGCAATAAAAAGTAAAATTCCCGTTAAAATAGGTCCAGCCGTTTTGGAGATTACCCGGAACAAACAAAGAAACAGAGAAAATATAATAATCTAAAAATATAGACAAAGAATAAAAAATATTTTTTTTGGTCATTTGTAGCCATATCCATTCATCAAAAAGTTGTTATTTTAATTGTACATACACAAACTTTATTTTTATAATACGTAATAGAGAACAAATAAAAAATTGGAAATAAAAGTAGTATAAACTTTTTACATAGGAAAACAAAATAAACTTTGATAATGTTTGCGATAGAAACTTACCACGTTACCATGGCAACGTATATAACACTAACGCTAACTAAATAGCTCGAAAGGAAAAAAAGTGCCCGATTTTGAAACATTTTTCATTGGTGCTCTGTTTCTATTAGTCTTAGCGTGATGATATATAGCCTAAAGCCTTCCTCGATAAATGAGCTATCTAAAACAGAAGGGTTTTCTCAAATCGGACTGGTAGTTCCTGAGATCATAGCGTTCAACCAAACAAATAAACAAACTCTTCAGCTTTATAATATTAGTATAGATTATAGATAATATAATTAGTTAATAGCTTCTGCCCGCCACTTCGTACGCGTGGAATAGTTATTTTGGGCTAAGACGCAGCGGAAGCTCTCAAAAGGAAAAAATACCCCAATTTTAAAACATATCATTGTTGCTCCGCTCCTATTGGTCTTAGCGTGATGAAATATAGCCTATGACACTCACAAATGACGTGGCTTTATATTGGTAAAAGAATTTTCAAAATCGGTTTAGTAGTTCCTGCGATTACCCCCTACAACGTCACAAACTCACAAACTTTACCTCTCTATAATATTAGTATAGATTAATTCATTGATTGAAATATAATATAATTAGTTGGTGCGTTGTTAATAATGAAACGAGAATGCCATTTCCATTCAGCAATACTTGCGTAGAGATTATTTAGCGACATAAACCCCCGAAGCAAATTAACCTTACTAAATTAAGCATTTGTTTAAAGTAAGTTAACTTTTATATCTATCTATGCTTAATCAATCCAAAATATCGATTATCCCTAGAGCGACCTTTTTATCGATTCGCTGCAAATACACCTTCCCTCCACGAAAAACTTTAAGAAATTCAGAACCTGCGAACATTGAATTATCATTCCACCGGTCAAACCACTAAACCGCCACAACTTCAGTACACTATGCTCGCAAAAAACCATTGAGAACGCATTTCAAAATCAAATGAAAAAACGATAGTATATCGCTCCAACTGCAAAATATGTATCATACTATATTTTTAATATAATATAGTTAAAATACGAATTTATATTTTTTAAACGTATTATTAATTGCCTAAAGATAAGAATTATTGATATTGCAAATATGCATTGTATCATTACATATTCTAAAACAACGTTCTGTCTGTTCGGGATAAACTCAAAATCTAAACGGAGTTTTACCGGTAGGTTCATTATGTTTAGGTATATAATTTGTTAAGGTTTTTGTTATTATCGGAGAGGGACAGCGTCCGCTGAGCTCGCTAGTTTACAATTTTTTTTTTCGAACTGATTACGCTATTGGATTGACGCGACGGGCCTTCGCAGTTTCACTGGGCTAAATTTTACAATAATTGTTTACTTTAAGCTATGCCACAAAGAATTTTTATACAACAATAATTACACAAACATAAAATAAACTCCTTTAGATAGTCAAGTGTGCAATCCAAAAAATAATATTACTTTTATTTTTATGAACAGTGCAGATTATGCTGAAAATTTGTTCTATGAAAATATGCAGCTGAGATAAACAAATAAATAAATATTTATTCCCTATTTACTACATATTTCTTGCATATTACATTTCAAATAACTTTTGTAATATTTTAACTACTTATATAGTTTATTGTATATTCATTTTTCACATTTCTTAAAAAATATTCTAATTATTGTTCGTGGGAGATATGAGTTTCCCCACGGGTTTTCAGGATTTAAAAAAGACATGGTAATATTAATCTATTGACATATGATAATGCTTAAAGCACATATATCCAGTGGCCTTAATAAATTTAAAAGAATTAAAGACATTTGATAACAAAGTTGAACGGAGTTTTTGGCGGGATTTTGGTCTATCATGTAGTGGATTTTATATTTTATTCATAATCTTGTGTTACTTGACTCTATATTGTGTAAAATTGGTGGTGTTTTATGTAATATGGTTTGTTTATTGTGGATAGGTGAAGTGAATGGAAAATAATACCACGGACAATGAATTCTGAGATGCCAAAAAACTCCATGGAAAGTTCTAACAAGAGAGCCACCATCTTGTCGGAACTTTGAATTAACTACTTGACAATGGAAATTAACAAACACTCTGGGTGAGAGAAACGAAATAATTCAGTTAAAGAAGATGGTACGCTACTATTAGCAAGGAGATTAAGATAAAAAAGTTGGATAAAATAATATGTACGAAATATTACATAGAAGATTTGGCGCTTATGCCTTTATATTAACTTGGACACGGAAGAAAATTGGATAAAGGATACATAAGAACTACCTATATTGACAACTTCAGAATTGACAAAACGAAATAATTCAGACAAAAGGAAATTGGTACGCTACTATTAACAAGGAGATTAAGATAAAAACATGGATAAAAGAATATGTACGAAATATTATATAGTAAATTTGGCGCTTATGCCTTTATATTAACTTGGACACGGAAGAAAATTGGTTAAAGGATATATAAGAAATACCTATATTGACAACTTCAGAATTGGCAGTATGGATTAATTCCTTCGCCTGTCCTATTGGACGAATATTATTACTACTACAAGGTTGAAATTTCAACGTTAATTTAATTGCCTAACGTAACCTGCAGAAGGTAGTTTGTTTATACTATATGTAAGAGCTATTCGTTGTAACATATTTTTATCGTAGGTATATAATTGTGCATGTCGCTTGTGTTTGTCATGTCTAACTGAATTAGTAGTGTAGTGTAAATATAAACAAAAATACCATCCTTGTTATTGCTGCGCGGAAGACTTCCAGAAAGCTACCACATAGTCTTTAAAATGATCATTAGTAAAATTATTCGATTTATGAATAAGAGTAGAAAGTTTTATGGGAACCATGAAGAATTCAAATGGTAATGTATAGTAATAATACTGAATTAACTAATTCCTGAATCAAATATTACGTCTTTACCTATGAAATTGCCTTTTTGTATGAAAAAATTTAAACGAATTTTTTTCATGTATTTTTTATTTGTATTAATCGAAGTAATCACCCATGCAATCAATGCATCTTTGCCAACGCAGTGGCAGTTTATTGATGCCATTCTTAAAGAAATCAGCTGGACGGGAGGCAACAAATTCTTCAAAGGCATTTTGTACTGCCTCTCGGGTATTGAATTTTTTTCCCGCCAAGGAGTTATCCAAATTCTGGAAAAAGTAGTAGTCTGTAGGCGCAAGGTCTGGTGAGTAGGGCGGATGACGGAGAACGTCCAACCCCAGTTCTTGCAACTTGGAGACCGTCTGCTGTGCAGTATGAGGTCGCGCGTTGTCATGCAGGAGCAGCGGAGACGAGCGATTGACCAATGCTTTCAGTTCAGTTCTTCACAGTACACATCTGCACTAATGCTCACTCCGTTTGGTAAGAAGTAATCACAACGGCGCTAGACCACCAAACAGTGACCATCACTTTTCTAGGGGTAAGTTTTCGTTTAGGGCATTGTTTAGGTGCTGAACCAGGATCCAACCAACTTGCTGAGCGCTTCCGGTTATCAAACAGAATCCATTTTTCATCGCAGGTAACAATGCGATTCAAAATTCCTTCATTTGTGTGTCTGTTGAGCAGTGCAAGGCACGTCTCGACGCGTACTTCGCGCTGGCGATCATTGAGTTCGTGGGGCACCCATTTGTCAAGCTTTTTTACCTTGCCAATTTGACGCAAATGGACCAATATTGTTTTGACGCTAACGTCGAAAGCTGCTGCTAATTCAGCCGTAGATTGTGTATCATCAGCTTCCACAATCGCCTTTAATTTGTCATTGTCGACCAAAGCCTTCGGACGACCGCGAGGTTCATTTTTCAGGTCGATATTCCCAGAACGGAAGCGAGCAAACCAATAACAGGTGGTGCGTTGGTTTGTAGTGTTAGCTCCGTAAACGTCGTTGATGTTGCGTGCCGCTTGTGCCGCGATGCTGCCACGACGGTACTCATATTCCATAATTACTCGAATTTTTAACGTATCCATGATGACAAAAAAGATTGAAATGCGATGAAAATGTAACACTAATCAATAAACAAATGACTACTTTTGGAAAAAGAATTCCATGTTTTTAAAATAAAATTAATTTGAAATTAGAATTCTTAGCCAAACAAAAATTATTTTGATTTGAAATGGCCAGTACTGCAGAACGGCAATTTCATAGGTAAAGACCTATTATAATAACTTAAATGAAACTGTGTACATCTACGCATTAAGGGATAAAGTATTGATGGAACACCATAAATCTTGAGAACAAAAAAAAATATTTACACTAAACTTTTGTCCTCCTTTTTCACTCAAATATTTCACATTTAAGCTCATAGTGGTTAAAAAAATATTTAATATAAAACAAGAAGGAATTTGATGTGTTCGCAATACTAACCTACATAAAGAACTAGGGGGGAGCGAAGCTACTCTTCGCTCCAGCCCTATTCCTCTATTAACCTAATGTGGCTTAGTCGGATTTCCTCTGACCAGTTCGCTCTCTCGCTACGCTTGCTCGCCTGTGTTGTGTGTGAAGAGGCTTTATGATCATACAAATTTTTTTTTTTTTTTTTTTTAATTTATTTATGACAATATAAAAATTACATGTACATACAATAGGACTCTCTTCAGGAAACCACTATTGCGGTTTAATCGAGGAGAGGTATGTTCGTCAACACGCCGACATTTAATATTTAAGTTTTTCGAGGTAGTTCATTTATGAAATATCTTCTTAAAATACATTTCGCTTGTTTAACGTTACTTCCTTGTAGTTCTGTTGTATAATCGGCTGGTAATGTGTTTAAGATTGAGGGAAGCATATATTCCCATGTACGCATACCATAGTAATTATTGTAACGAGGCAGTGTGTACATGGGGACATCTGCCAAATTCCGCAAAAAGTCCGGTCGTACTCTTTTTTTAAGCTTACTAAATTCATCCAGATTCTCACAAATTACGGCCATTTTAAACTTGTCGAAGACATTCACAATTCGACAATGTTTGAAGAGACCTTCTATATTATTTTTATATTTCATTTTAATCTTTTCAGGCACTATTGTCTTTAATAATCTAATTTGTAATTTGTGAATGTTTTCCACAAGGGTTCCGAATGTATTACCATAGACACTTATCCCATAACTTATTACAGAATCAGCAAGAGATAGGTATAACATTCTTAATGTATTATACGGTACTTTATATCTTAATATAACTAATCTAGACAAGATAGCTCGTAATTTGTTACATATATAGTCGATATGCGGCTGCCAGCTGAATTTATTATCTATTAACAAACCCAGATACATATGTTGTGTTACCAATTGGAGATTCTTACATTTACACGACCTGTTTTTACTACTATTATTATGCATACACTCATGACAATGGGCAACGACGCTGGGGATTACATTTGTTTTTAAATATGGTGAATGTATGTGCAAGAGTTTAGTTTTTTGTGCATTTAAAATTAAACCGACATCGTGTGCCCACTTACATAATAAGTCAAAGTTATGCTGCATCTGCGCTTGTGCTAGCTCAATGTTCTGGTGCGCTATTAAGAGACAGGTATCATCAGCAAACTGGTACACCGAACCTTCATCAAATATGTTACACATATCATTGACATAAATTAGATATTCGGTTGGACCTAAAATTGAACCCTGTGCTGTTCCCGATTTTGTACAAATTGTCTTACTGAAATGGTTTTCTATTTTTACTGTAGTAGATCTATTTGTGTGATAGTTTTTAAATAGATTAAGAAGGGGACCCTGTATGCCATTCTGTTGTAATTTGTCGTATAAGGTATTGTAATTCAGCATATCAAAAGCTTTAGTGAAGTCTACTAAAACAGCTAACACATGACATTTATGGTCCAAATACTTATTAACTTCATTAGAAAACTGTGACAACAATTGGATAGTATTTTTGTTTTTTTGAAAGCCGTATTGTTTAGGGTTAATGACATTATTATTAGTTAAATATTGTTTTAATGAACCACCCACATACTTCTCAATAACTTTATCGATACAGGATAATATAGTTATAGGACGGTAGTTATTGATGTCATTGTGAACGCCTTTTTTATGTATAGGACGAATAATACCTATTTTCAACAATTCGGGGTAAGTACAAGTCGTTAAACATTGATTAATCAAATGTGTAATAGTAGGACTAATTGCTTTATTTACATGTTTTAAATCTTTAGCCCTGATGTTGTCTATACCTGCACTTTTTTTTATGTTCATATTTTTTATTAAATTATATACTACGTCATTTCTAGCCTTTTCAATTCTCACGCATACTTCTGGCTGTCTAATATAGGATTCAGAGGGTAACAAAGGAGAAGTGCACGACAAACTTAGGTTATTAATGGTATTATGGAATTCTGTAGCAAAGCTATCGGCTATAACACTAGAAGGTTTTTTAAAATATCTTATTATTAAGTCATCCACAGATTTTATTATTTTACCGGTTATTCTATTTATTATTTCCCATATTTTTTTAGTATTTTTAAAATTGTCACTTATTTGACTTTGTATAAAATTATTTTTTGTAGTATTTATATACTTATTTGTTTTATTTCTGTATTTGTTATATATTATTCTATTTGAAATATTACTTTCATCCCGCTTCCAAATAAGTAACAATTTATCCTTTTTTTTACACATATCGACTATTTTTTTATTTACCCAAGGACATGTTTTTCTTCTACTTGAAAAGGCCTTTACGGTACTTGTACTTTTAGAGTATACGTCGTTAAAACGATCTGTGATAAAAGTAAGAATGTCATTTGGATTTGAATATTGTTTGCCCACGTTCCAATCTATTTTTGCCAATTCCGCTGATATCTTTATGCTATCGAGTTTTTTAAATAATTTACGATTTATACTAGTGGAATTGCTATTTTCGTGTGGCTTCTCAATTATGTGGCAGTGTCCTATTATATAGTGATCGGCTAGTGCATTATTTACAACAGTTGTTTGTACTGATAAGCCATCGCTACACATACTTCGTGAGAAAATATGATCAATACAACTTTTTGATATATGAATTCCTTTTTTTTCTACACGTGTATACTGATTAATACCGCATTCGAACCCAAGTTGACAAAACGAATTTAGATAGAAATATACTATTTTGTTCGACTGTGTGATATCTATGTTTGTGTCACCAATTAAAATAAAATTAGTGTTAAGTTTGTACTGAGTAATCATTTGTGTCAATTCAGTAGTAAAGCTAATTGGATTTGTACTCGGTGGTCTATATAAAGCACAAATGTTTATGTTACAGTTAAAATTAGTTATTACTTCGCCACAGATGCATTCACAACTATATGTACTTACTATATGTCTTTCGAATTTTATACTATTATGAATATATATAATTACACCACCACCCTTACGACGCCAACGTAGCTCGGTATGCATGTCATAGTTCTCTAGCTCGAATAGATTCATAACATCGTCACATATATTTGCCTCGGTTACTACTATTACGTGAATTATGCTGGGACTGTTGGTTACAATGTATTCTAACTGATCGAAATTTTTTAGCATAGATCTGATGTTAACATGAAAAGTAAGTAGAAAGTTCTGTGTATTCGGTACTTCGTTGACAAAATCATTCCATGTGTTGTAATTTTTTTCTATAATTAGTGGTGCACCTATATCCATTAAGATTGTTAATTATTTAAGCTGTAGACAATTGTTGTATTCATTATTAGCTCAACGCTGTGTTATTAGTCGTTCAATATCCTTATTGGATCTGATATAGTATATTTTATCTTTTTCAGTTTTTCTAGCCATTATCATACCGTTTTTACACCAAACATATTTGTATAAATCCGTGTTTTTTAATTCGCTTTTCGCTCTCCATAGTAGATAAGCGGTTGTCGGAGTAAGAGACTCACGTAGGTAAATTTTATTGTTAGTCGATAAGCCCAGTATTTTTGGTTCAATTTTGATACCCTTATTTGCTTCCAACCATGTCTCACGACATCCTTCTTTCAGAGACACAATTATAGGAGCTGTAGGATTACCGTTCAAGTCACCTTCCTTTGTACGATTACTCTTTTTCCGATACGCCTTGACGACATCATCTTTATGCTGTTTAATTGATACACCAACTGTTTGCGCTATTTCGACTACATCTTCTTGTTCTGTGTGAGGAATACCGCATATTTCTATAAGATTAACTATCATATTTTGCTGTATAGCGTTGATTTTTAATTCTAAAGCATCATTTTTTATTGTTAGATTTTTGCAAGTGTTCTTTAGATCCTGACATTGATTTTGTGTGACTTTTATATTTAATTCAAAGTCGGATATCTTTTGCTGAAAGTCATCTATTTTATCTGAATAAAATTTTAAAGTTGCTTGCAATTCTTGCTGGACAACTGTACGTACTTCACGCCGTATTTCACTTAGAAATTCCTTTTTTGCTTCACCGCTTAACGTAACCGTATCACTTTTGTTATCATCTTCCAATTCTGGATCTTGATCAGTAATTATACACGAAAGTCGTTTTGGTTTACCTATTCCTACGCAATTACGGCATTTCCAGTCCACAGAGTCAGTAGAATACAGGACATTCAGTTGTTCGTTAGATATCGATGCACATATTCCATGGATCCACTTCGAACATTTACAGCATTGAATACCAGGATTTCTTTTGTTTATTATTTTATCGCATTTTATGCATTTAACCATTGTTTTAACTTATTCACTCAAAAAAGTTTATACAAATCGAATATTAACAGAATAACGAATCTGCCAGCCGGTGGTTACACATAAAATAGCTTTGAGAAAAAGGTCGCAAGCGCCATGCACTTCGTGTCGCTTACGCGTTTAACTGTAGCTATTCGCAACGGCTGTGTAATATTGTCAGTGTTATATTTTCACTAGATTTTTCGGTGATTATTGATGAATCTTTTCACAAATGTTATTACACTTATAATTTAACTTATCACTGAAACACTACACGCCTTCTTATCAGATTAGAAACTGTTATTTCACGGTAAAAACTATTTAATTTAGCAAAAACAATGGGGAACGTATTGATCTTTATGACGACGAAGCGAACTTATGATTATATTATATATATTTTTTTTAGGATTGAGACTGTTGAGTTTTGGACTAAACATAGTAGAAATAAAACAAAAAATACAAGATCTGGAAAATGATCCGTTTTACGTCATACAAATAATTTATATTTGACTTTTTGTTTTTTTTTCTGAAATAATAGTGAACAATTATAAAACAACAATAAATATGTATAAAACAACAAAATTATAGTATTATAAATCAAAAATGCACATCTGAATGAAAAATCAAGTGATTTACGTTACACGTAAATTCAAACACATATAAAAAAAACTGCGGGTTGAGCGGGGTGTCTTTTGAAAGGGGTAACAACCCCCTATAAAAATCAACCCCAAATTCGTGATGCGAATTTGTAATGCCAATCCTAATCTTTAGCTAATTCATATGGGTAATAGATATATTAAGGTATCTTCACTACATACTTCTAGACTAAAATCGGCTGAGTGCCTTATGCGCTCGCCTTAGTAGTCCGGTGAAACTGTTAAGACCTTGCTAGGTCAATAGCGTAGTCAGTTCGAACAAAAAAAAACTTCTAGATTCAATTTGTAAAGCAATATAAAAATATTAATTTCATTACCCAAAGTTGAAATTTTGTTATATCAAGTTTATTTGTAAGATACCACATCACACATAAATTATTGTTAAATAATATATTATTAACAACCAAGACATTAAATATAGTCTAATTAACATAAATTCGATATAAAATACCCAACTAATTACCATTACAATAAAATGTATTAATGAAAAAATTTGTTAGCATTCAAAATGAATCACGTTTTCTTGTAAATGAGATATTAAAATTGCATAGAATTATCATTAATATTAAAACCCGGTTTCAGTATTTTGATTCTGTTGTCATTAATAGCCACAGTTTCTTTTTTCTAAAAATAAGATAATGGACCTATTTTCAATCAAAATCTTGTCCAATAAAGTATTACTATCAAATCTATAAAAAAAGGAGATTAGAATGATGATTAAAAACTCTTACTTTTGGAACAGATCTACTAATCTATATGATCCAATAAATCATATAAGGTCATGACAAAGTCCCAAAAGTAATGTATAAAAGTGATGGTTACTCTGTTTAGGAAATCATATTTTTTTTTATCTAAATGTATTCTGTAACATAATTGTATGCGCAATCATTACATCATCATTATTTATATATTTCATTTATTTTCATCAATAATTAAAGTAATTTTTCAGTTTGAGTCATCAGGGAGCAAAGAATATGTCTTCGAAAGTCTCAATATCACATATGGATAAAGTGAAACAAACATTTCAAAATTCTTGGCAATATATTCTTCATTCTCTTGCAACAAATCAAAAATTGTCTCAATTGCCAGAAGTATCTGTTTGGACCCAAAAGGTAAAAAATAATTGAACATAGCATTTAATTTTATATAATTCGAACCACATTAATACAGTAGAATATCTATAAGCCAAACCTTATGTTAAACATACATACAACATACAACTCTATAGAAACACTAGTTCACTACCCTCAAACCTTAATATAGGTAATAGTATTATTACCCAACATCTATTAACTGTACTTTCTGCATGGTATATCAGTTGCTATTTTCCCTCTATAATAAAAAAATCACTTTTCTATCTTGATTGTTTTAATATAATATCATCATATCGTTCATTCGGACTTACAGAATTTAAACACAAATTAAGTAAAGTGCGAACTTTGAGATTTCAGATTGCCAACATATTTACATTTTCTCTTAGAATTAATTATTAATTTAAATAATAGCACTAGGTAACAAGATTGCAACTCCCCAAGTCTAAATTAGGGTGGATAAAATCACTAATCTCTGCAAGTTGATTTATCTACTTTAACTTTTCTGAGTCTAAAACAGTTTATAAGTTGAAATTTCGACATCCCCCTCCAGTTGTTTCTCGACGCCTTTGATGTTCAGCTGAAGTTCTACTATACATTGTCACTATATTTTTATGCTGTTCGTGGATTTTATAATAAAACTCATATATTGCGCATATGTACATTTCAGGTATTAGAACACAATTTAGCCGGTGGAAAGAAATTTAGAGGAGTGACGACAGTACTTGCCTATGAAATGTTAGAAAAACCAGAAAATATATCTGATGATTCTCTTAAATTAATACACGTTGCAGGGTGGTGTACTGAAATGGTAATGTAATTAAGCATGGTAATTTTGTAATTAGGCATTTTTTTAAATATCTTAATTTTCCAACAGTTACATTCATGTGGACTGATCATAGATGATATAATGGATGGTTCCACGACTCGCCGTGGTGCTCCATGCTGGTATCGCGATCCAAATGTTGGTATGGGCGCCTTGTATGACAGCATCCTAATCTACACTTCACTCTTTGAAATACTTAAAACATATTTTGGTAATACACCACACTATAGCCGTATAATGAAATTGATCAATGAGGTATGGACGATCGCATAATGTACTTAATAAATCCTGTAAAAGTTGCACATATTTCCATATAAATTACTAGCTTTCGGTCACGACTTCTCTGACGTTAATATAAATTTTGAAAATAGACTACATACATACTACTATTCGCAAGAACTACATTCGATTCGCGCGTACTCATAAAATTGTTACACGCATTAAAATTGCAATCAAACGTAATTATTGACGTCCACGACAATAAGTAGCGTGCTAACGCAAACGCCCTTACAGTAATTTTATATTTACTCTGCCTGAGTGTGCTGCGTGGGAGGGACAGCACCGCATTCTGGCTGCAGCAGTAGGGCAGGATTTATAGCTTCCGAGTGCGGTTTCGGTCAAGCAAAGAGGTCATCTCGCATAAGGAGGCGGCGGAGAGGGCTTGCGAAGAGTTATAGCGTTTTTTACTCGGCATAAGAAAAAAAAACCGCAATCAAATCAAAATATACTTTATTCAGTTTAGGCCCTGAGAAGACGCTTATGAACGTCAAAGCTACAACCGGTTCGAAAAACGACCCAGTCATCAAAAAGAACCGGCAAGAAACTCGATCTGGTTTATCTCCTCATGTTGTATATTTTTACAATTTTTTTTACAATAGCTTAACTACTCAACCGATCATCATGAAATTATGCATAAAAATTGTTAGGGGTAGAAAGCGACATACATTTCACCCAGAAAAATAATACTGTTCCGAATGGATTAATCAAACCTAACATTATCCTGAAGAAAGTCATGAGTAAAAACTAGTGCCTAAATGAAGGCTAATTAATTAACGAGTGATTGACATTCAGCGCGTTAAGCAGTTAGTCATTCCACCATCTATATATTATTACCATATATACACAAGCATACCAATAAAATGATGTACAATAAAACCTATTTAAATATGAATGTATTAATTTTCCAGACAAT
This sequence comes from Antheraea yamamai, assembly GCA_036509395.1. Lineage (NCBI taxonomy): Eukaryota > Metazoa > Arthropoda > Insecta > Lepidoptera > Saturniidae > Antheraea > Antheraea yamamai. The sequence goes on along the minus strand of AP028442.1, from coordinate 8,449,910 downwards.
GATTTATTCTAATATTGGACAGCATTTAGATTGTACAATGGCCCATAGAAATAAAAATGACTATAGTATGTTTACGATAGATCGATATGAATCTATAATTAAATACAAGACTGCATACTATACCATAAAGTTACCAGTATTTTTGGCGCTACTTCTAAAGAAGGATGCAAATAAAACGCCTTATGAATTAATCGACAGTATTTGCTTGGCTATAGGAGAACTTTTCCAAATTCAGGTAAATTCGAATTGTTTTATTTTTACTTTTATTATTATTTACTAGCTGACCCGTGCAACTTCGTCTGCATTAAATCGGTTATCACCGGTTTCATTGTATTTTTAAATGCGAATAATTTTAATAAACCCGATTGCAGCCACACTTACCGTTTCCAATTGTAAACCCAAACTATCAAGGGACTCACTCAGACATATACCCAGAGCGTATGTGAGAAATCTTTTAAAATAAGCCTACAACCCGTTCGTAGCATCATCTACTGGGTTCAATTAAAATAAAAAGTAACCTGCATATATTGGCGGTAATGTAAGAAAAGCTTGAGAGGTCTATGGACCCCCAGTTGGAACGAAGTTCCTTTCTCTTTTTTGTAGAAGTTTACTATACAGTCAGTATAGTTTACATTATAAAATATCAAGTTGATAGAGTTAAATTGTAAATTAAGCGATAAAATATATTCATAAAATAAATAATTATAAATTAAACACTGAATGATATAATAACTATTTTTAACTTGTAGTTCTTCCGAACAGCGTAAGGGCTACCTGGCTGCCGATAAACGTTGCGTTTATTAATGCATATCGTACCTTTACAGGCAAAAATATTGATTTTTATATAATTTTAGAATGTTTTGTTTTTCACTAACTTTGAAACGCTACTAAAACATGAAATTATTATTGCCAGACATTTTTGTTATTAACAATAATGTGCCCGATGTTATTTTTTGTAAATAAAAAAAGTATGTTCAAACCACGTTAAGATAGCTGTAATATTAATATTATTATATTTAGACATAAAAGAGGGTAAATTATAAATAATATGTATATCTATAGTTTAGCGCAACACTGGATGTAGGATAAAGATAGCGATAATTGTGGCAGCGCCTGTTATAGATGCATGTATTCAAGATAGCGTCAGTCCCAAGTCATATGTTTACGTTTATCGTTCTTTTCATTGTTCACGGTAAAATCATAATATCATAATGGTAATTAAAATGAAATATGTTCTTTGCAATGGAAAAAATAAAATGGTTTGAAATTAATTATTTTTAATTATAAGGAATATCATCGGGCACATTATTGCCAATAACAAAATTGTGTGGCAGTGATACATTCATGTTTTTAATAACGTTTAAGAAGAAAGTTTTACTGAATAAAAGTTTCCTAAAATTATTTATAAATCAAAATTTTTACCTGTACAGGTGTGATGCGCATTAAAAAACATAACGTTAACCGGCTACCAGGTATCCTGAATCCTGTTTGGAAGGGCATAATATATCTTCATATTAAAGAACCGATTTTTCTAAAATTCTCGTTCTTTCAACGTTGCTGGTTCTTGTACTAAGGTGTCGCAAAAAAATCTAGTTACATTAACTACAAATTTCTGTATTTCGTTATCCTTCTTTTTTTTATATTAACGTGGGGAAATCCTTTATGGATACCCACCCCTCCGGGGGAGAGAGTGGGTTATGTCCGACTCGCACGGACTAAAACCCCACGGTGTACCGACAGACCGTATTTGTTGGAGCGTCAAGGGATCGTACTAGCTACTCAACCTTGGATAGCCGGCCCAACGGTCCGCCCGGCGGAGGGTGGCCGCCGAGCTCCTACCTCATAGGGAGACAGACTGAGTACACTTCAGCTGCCTCCCCTCGTCAGCCGGACCCGTGCAATGAGGAGATGGGCCCCCGGCCCATCCCCTCAGGTCCGACTACGGTGGCGGAACGAGGCGGGCAAATTGCCTCCTCCTCCTGCCGGTCCTCCGTCGGCGGAGAGAGTCGCTCAAAGGATCATCTTCGCAAGCCCTCTCCGCCGCCTCCTTCTGCGAGATGACCTCCTCACAGAAGGAGGCCATCGCCTGACACGCCTGCTCGCTGCCGAGTGTGGTTTCGGCCATGCTCGGCAGCGATAAATCCGCTCCTACCGCCGCAGCCAGAATGCAGCGCTGTCCCTCCCACGCAGCACACTCTGACAGATTGTGCTGCGCAGTGTCCTCCGGAGCGCCATATTCATGGCATGCGGCCGTCGGCTCCCTGCGAGCGATCCGGTACAGGTACCACCTGAAACAACTATGTCCGGTGCGTACCTGCACCAACCGAAACGACAGGGAGCCCCACTCCCTGTTACATTATTCTGGCAGGACCGGACGGACGGTGTCAATTGTGTAACGCCCATAACGCGCGTCCGCCAGGTTCCGCCTCCACCGCTCCATAGCGCCCTCCCTCTCCAACCGCCTTTTTGCTTCTATCTCCCTCACGGAACTCATACACGGTGGTAAGAACTTCCGCCTCCAACTCCCAGGCTAGGGAGCCGGCAAGCACCCAGGCCGCCGCGGAGGCCACGATGCGGTACCCCCTGACCACCCTCTGCGACATGATGCACTGCGCACTGCGCAATGCCCGCACATTGGTGGCACGGAGAGCGTCGGCGCACACCGGGGCCCTATAGACGGCCATCGCACGTACGACTCGCATATAGAGTCGGCGACACCCAGCACTCGGCTCCTCGATGTTGGGGAGCAGTCGGCCGAGTGCCGCCGCCGCCCCCACAAATCGCGGTCCGAGCTCCTTAAAATGGGGCTCGAACCGCCAGCGCCCGTCCAGGGTAAGGCTCAGATACTTCATCCGGGTCCCCACCCCGATACGGGCGCCATCTAAAATTAAGTGGGCCCCAGATTTGTATCCTAAATGTAACCTTGTAATATCACTGTGTCAAGTTTCGTCAAAATTGGTTCAGTACTTTCAGAGTGATACGTGTTCATAGGGACAGACAGATAGACAGAAAAAAATTTAAAAGGATTATTTTTGGCTTCTATATCGATAACAAAGTCTACCCCGATCAAAATTTTCAAAAAATATTTAATGTACAGATTTGGCCTTGTTACAGTTTTATTATAGTATAGATGTCTCCAGTTTCAACATTATTCTTCCATTACTATAAGTGTTATAACTACCACATAATTAAGATTTATCATTTAAAATTATGACATATTTATCATTTCCAACAATTTTACACATATTAACAGAAGTCTAAAGTAGATGTAATAAAAATTTGAATATACAATAATATCTAGAACAAGTACTTTACTATACAGCAGAAAAAGAATGAGCCGAATATGTGCAGTCGTTCTGAAGTTATGCGCTTACATACATTCAACAAATGATTTTTGTTTATATAAGAACAAACATGACTGACTAAACGAAAACTTAACCTAATTTAGACAAAATGGATATAAAGACGAGATGAAGATTAGTCTGAAAACAGTGAAGTGCGGTGCATATTTGCAAAGTACAGACACATTAGATTTACATTCTTATTATATGTATAGAAAAGGACAAACTTGACAGAACAAAGACTTAACCTAGTTTAGAAAAATTAGCTATAAAACGAAATGAAGATTAGTCTGAAAACAAGTATTTATTTCAGGATGATATGATAGACTGCTACGGAGATGAAGCTCTAACAGGTAAGGCAGGAACAGATATCACGGAAGGGAAATGCACATGGTTAGCTGTGCAAGCGCTTCAGAACTGCAACGAGTCACAGCGGGCGGTGTTTGAGGAGAACTATGGAAGCTCTGATCCGGTTAAAGTCGACCGCATTAAACAACTTTACAATGAATTGCAGCTCAGAGATATATACGAAAAATATGAAAGCGCGAATTATAAGAATATATTAGATCAATTGAGATTATTACCAACAGATTTATCTCCGGCAATTTTCTTCAAAATGCTCGAAATACTTGGTCACAGGAAACATTAAATATAGTCCGCTTTAAACGTTTTGGCTGCTCTGAAGAAGTGAATACAAACCAAATTCAAAATATTATTATAGGAATTAAACTGTACTTGTGTATTAAATGCACCGCGGCTGGCTTGCGTTATTTTTTTCGGAAGTCTAACCTAACTTAACCAAACCAAAACAAAAGAGCAAGCTCGAGAAAAATAAAGGAAATTAGATCTTGAACTCTATATCAACCCGTTTTCCAACTAAATCTTATTGAATACTTTGTTTTTAAATAAAGTATTTTGGAAACAAAAAAAAATATTAAACAAGCAGTCGTTTCACCTAATGGTAAGAAGTTACATCAACCTATAATTATGAAATACGCATAATAAACTTTTATATGTTGTGTATTATATGAATGTTAGTGATTTTTTTATTAATACAGTTTTTAGCGTGAGTTGTGAGCACGAAAGCGTGAAGTGGTACTTTGTTTACTAACTGTAATATCACTTACTTTAAACATTTATTAACAACGACATTTCGAAAATTGAAAGCATAATACATTTGTATATCCCTACTGTACCGGTCAAGATTTTTCTTATATTTTTATAAACTAGACACAAATTTATTTTCGAATATATTTTTTTTTAATATTTTATGAAAAGTATGTATGTTGAACCAATATCACCGTTATATAAAATTCAAATTCAAATTCAAATTCAAATGTATTATTCTTATATTCGTCTTTTTTAAATTTGAAAAGCGTTGTTATTTGGTAAAGGAAAGGGGGTTTGGGTAATTATGATGAGAGTTTGGATCTTTTAATTTATTTTGTGAATAAAGATTATAATTATGTATCTAATATTTATTTCATTTATTAATTCCTAATCGATTACTTGTAAGGACCAGCATTCCTCCTAGATGCTGTCTCATGGAGGTTGTCCCATTCTTCAGACATAGTAAAACCAGTAATAGTTTTTTGGGAAATAGTGTTAGGTTTTACAACAAAGTCCCAAAGGATATTACCGATATGCCGGATTGTGAATTTAAGCGCTATATCAAGCGGGTTTTCGTGTCAAAAGGCTATTTTAGAGTGGATCAATATGTGAACGATGGTGATGTCTAGAATTGACTCATCTCTGTGCATCAATTAATAACATTTGTGATAATGTACCTAATGTATTCTAAATATTATATATATTTGTTAGAAAGATAAACCAGATCGAGTTTCTTGCTGGTTCTTCTCGATGACTGGGTTGTTTTCCGAACCGTTGGTAGTTTTGACGTTCATAAGTGCCTTCTTAGGGCCTAAATTGAATAAAGTGTTTTTGATTTTGATTATGTTCGGTATTACAAAAATACCGAAACACGTCCGATCGATAGACTTTTTATCATTTATATCTTTAGTTAATACATTAAATTTAAATACAATTGGTTGTTGCATTGTTTATAGTTATCCTATGAAGTAACCAAAGCAAGGAAATAATTTAGAGTAACAAAGTTGTAATCGTAACAATGTTCTTAAAAAAAGTTGGTGAACGGGCCATTTTGGAAACTAATAGTCTCAATAAAGCCCTAAATGATAGAGGTATGCCCTTGTATGCGCATTATACAAAAAGTACTGGATACGTTTCGATCAATTTTCTTTTGTGTTTACTTTATAGACACTTGTTGTTATTAAAAAAAACGATAGCTTCATTTAACATGGAGTTATTAAAGTTTTAAGGAACCAATATTTTATAATATTCAATGAGACATGGTTTGTAAAATGTTTTTGTTGGAGGTATATGACTGTGTGTGACACATATTTGACTAGCGACCCCGGCAGACGTTATCCCGCTCTGATTGTAAAAAAATGCTTAACAAATTATATACCAAAACGTTCGTCATGAATCACTTTATCCACTGGTGAAAACCGCATGAAGATCTGTTCAGTCGTTTTTGAGTTTATCGCGAACAGACAGACAGACGCGGTAGGGAACTTTGTTTTATACTATGCATAATGATACATGTAAATGAGTTCAAATACAATATTGTTCAAATATGAATAAATGGGTAAAAATGCACTAGCATTCTTGTTTTTGCTCAGAGGAACAATATCACAAAAGGCTATCTAGTAGCCTTAAAATGAATATTAATATAAAAAAATATAAATAGGAGTAGAAAGTTTCATGGCAACTATGAAGAATTCAAATGGTGATTTGTTGTATTAAATATAAATCATACTAAATTAATTCATTCCTTAATGAAATAATAGTTCAAATCAAATGTATGCAGTTTAACACAATCATTTAAAAGCTTTTATAGGTATGTTAATGCTATAGAATCCTTAACTTAAATAATTGATAAAGTAAAATAAACATATGAAAAATAACTAATATAAACAGAAAAACATGCAAATTAAGAAATAGTCAAAAAAGATAAACACAGAAGAAAATGTTGATAGTATAAAATTATTTAAACAAAAGGGAAATCACTGAGGGAAAGACAATTTTTTGGAAGGTTTTTATTTGTTTTGTCATCTCATAACAAACCATTAAACAAGTCAATGTTATGAAAGTACAAATTGATCAAGATCAACGTGTGTCTAATCAATGGTTCCTAAAATATTCTATAGTATTAATCTTCAGTTAAAGAGTAAAAAACATAATCATCATCATCATTCATCATTATCATTTCATCATTATCATTTCATCATTATCATTACATAGTATAAAACAAAGTCCCCGGCCGCATCTGTCTGTCTGTCTGTTCGCGATAAACTCAAAAACTACGTAACGGATCTTCAAACGGTTTATAAGGTGGATAAGGTAATTCATGGGGAACGTTTTGGTATATAAATTTGTCAAGGTTTTGTGTATATTGATTGAAATATAACCATAATTGTTGGACAAGTCGGAAAAATTCAAACCGCCTGGGAGATTTAATCGAAAACGCTGCCTAATCCTTTTGAGATATAACAATGTATGTTGGTTAAATGTAATAAGGTTTACTTTTGTATGTATAGGTTAAAATAAAAGAAAGTGACGTCCATTGCAAAATGTATTCACGACTTAATATTATAATGACAATGACATGCTACATTTTTGTTTTTCTTTTTAGCCAGGTGTGAATAATGAAACAACAGAGACAATATAGATCTACAAAAAAGTCTGTGAGGGCATATATCTATCTTTTAAGGATAGCCCATTATACTCATTATATGTTCTAAAAAAAAGAGACATACAATTCTAAAGTTATTTAGACGTATTGAGTTGGGTTTAAATATAACAATGATTGTTGGGCATGTCGGAAAAAGTCAGGCCTCGTAGGAGTTTTCATCGAAAACGCTGCCTAATCCTTTTGAGATATAACAAAACAATGTACGTTGGGATATTCCCCTTTTATAGATCTCCAAAGAAGTCTGTGAAGGCATTTTTTAAGGGTTACCCACTATACTCATTACATTTTCTAAAAAGAAAAGGTGACGTACAATTTGAAAGCTATTTAGACGGATACAGTATTAACAATTATCAACTTAAATACTTTAGTTACATTAAGCATTTCATGCACATTCATATCTTTATTCTAATATATCAAAATCATGTGTCACGACGTTTGTGTTCGAACTCCTCCGAAACGGCTAGACCGATTTTATTGAATGTTTTAATGAATGTTTGGTAGGTATGTGAATAATTTGTAAAGTATATTTTATATCTCTAGGTGATTAGGATTTTTTTTTTTGTATTTTCCGACATTTTTTTTGTAGTGGTGTACTGCGTAGATGTGTTACATTGAACAAAACTTTTTTAATAAATTACAAGAGGAATAAGTTACGCCTAACAGCCTTATTTTGAATATAATTGAAATGTATATATTTTGGGTATAAATGTATGTAGTTTGTATGTTATTATACTTTTCATCAATTTCGCTATTCATCTTTATACATATAATAAATCGGTGGCTAGATAAATACTGTACATTAAATATTTTTATGAAAATTATAATCGGGGTGGGTTTTGTTATCGATATAAGAGCCAAAAATATCTTATTTAGAATTTTTGTCCGTCTTTCTGTCTGTTTCTGTGTCCGCATATCACTCTGAAAGCACTGAAGCAATTTTGACGAAACATTACATAGTGATAACTAATATTATAAAGTAACATATAGAGTAATTTTGTCCCATAAAATGCAAGGATTAATCCAGTGTAAATGACAAAAGTCATAAATTTGTGGTATATGAAATTCTTGATGGATTTTAATGACATTTTCTTTGTGATATTGCCGACAAATTAGCTAAAAATGCAAGCTAATGCACATTTTTGATATACAACTTCTCATATTCATATATCTGACATATGTCAGGTGACTGTTGAAAGGTTAACACCCTTCAATAGTGGGGTAGTTCATGGTCACATTTAACATATAAAATAATAATATTAAAACTAATACTAATACACAACAAAGAGAACCTTAGATAAAGCACGCTTTTAAAAGTATGGGAACGATACTTTAAACGTAAAAGAATCACACCTAGGTTCAATGAACAGAATTAAATGGGATCTTTTCAAGGTTAGACATTACATAACTGCTTATCGTCAGAATGCCGCACGGTCGAACAATAGGAAGCGGGGCGCGGATCGAGGTGCAGGAAGCGGGCCGGACTGCGCGGCAGCGCACATTGAAAACGATGATTCATCGCGCTTTTTGTGTAAATCATCTGATGTTAAGTGAAAATCAGTTATGCTTTTCTCGAGATAATTAGGTCAAATATTATGCATCTATTTTTTTATTAATTTAGAACCAAAAATGACTAACGATTGTCCTGTAAAAATATTGCCGGCGTCTAACTTAACACCCAGTAGTAACAAAATATGGAGCACAATGACAAAAATTGAGTCAACTTATGTTTGTTTTAAAAAAAATACCTTTTACGGCGTTGCTAAACAATGAGTGATTCCAGGATCAAGTTCAGATGATTTTTCTAGAAAACATAAACCTACACAATATTATATTGCGATATAGAAAATAAGTCTCAAAAGTATCTAATAGAGTTTGGTCAGTACATGTGTTCTTTCGATATTTGATAAAATTAGTTTTCCAAATACTGATAAGTATTGGAATTATTGGATGCAAGTTTGTAAATTTACGATTACAATAATTAGTTTAGGCGTTTGCAGTTGCCATTTAATACTATATCTATACTAATATTGTAAAGACAGGTAAAGTTTGGGTGTTTGGGGTAGTAATCCTTGGTCATACTGATCTGATTTTGAAAATTATGTCTGAAACGTAGAAGTAGATAAAAGTAGAAAGGTGTAGTATCTCTCAGTGCTGAAGATTACTTATTATTTTGGCAAAAATTTATATCTTTAATAATTAATCACATTAAATGTAATTAAAATTGGCAACAATGCAATAATATGATGTGCGCCGCTTAAATGGTTTACAACAACGCAATAAAATTTGTAGCAAAAATATTCATTAGCTTTAGCTTTACGAAAGTCCACTTAGAAAAACAAATAGCTAAATAAAAATGGAGATTTCATGGAGATAAAGTTTACTTTGTACAGCATGTTAATTGATGAAGTTGGTCAGAAGATAATGCAAAATAAAAACAACAAGTTGGTAAAATTATTGCGTTGTCGCTGCCGCTGGACCTATGAGAATAGTAAGTGGGGCACGGTCGTGAGTGGCACAGAAGCTATCCAGAGGGTACTGGGAAGACATTGTGTATTTGAGTGGGTCGCTGAACTGTTTGGTTACACAATTAAAAACGGTTGGTGTTGCTGCAGTCAGGTTCTAGGTTTTTAAGATTGTTCGAGTTTGGAAATACAATAGAAACTTGTAGTAACTGATTTTATGCAGACGAAGGTGCGCGGGTTAGCTAGTATTATAATAAGGTAAAGTTTGTGAGTTTGTGACGTTGTAGGAGGTAATATACGGATCTACTAAACCGATTTTGAAAATTCTTTTACTAATAGAAAACCACGTTATTTGTGAGTGTCATATTATGCTATATATTACCTAACTTGAAAAATGAAAAGACTTTTTCTGTGGAAGTCGGATTTGCAAAGTAAGTTGGAGAAAAAACGATCGAACGAAAACATTTCTTACGAACGCTGCCTTAACGATGAGGGATATATGATTAAATTCCAGAGCTTGATAATGCCTACAAAAAAGTTAGCGACAGCATAATATGTCTAACTTTTATATTTAAGTCACCAAAAGTAGTTTTTTACAAATGTTTACCGTCCAACGAAGTGGGCACGGGTCAGCTAGTAGATATATAAAGGTATCTTTATAATGACTCATTAATATTAATTCCATTAATATATTTCAATTTTGACATATTAAGGTTGCTCGTTAGATATAATGTCATACATAAATTATCGTTATACAATTTGTTATAAATAAGGCAGAGAATAAAGTTAGATTAACATAACCAAATAAATAGATTAGCAGATTATTTGATTATCATTACAATATAATATATTAATGAACAGATTAATCAGTAATTCAATTTAACCTTGTTTTCTGGTAGGTAAATTAATTATTAAAGATATATAAAGAAGTAAGAAAACTCGAAAGTTATTAAAAATTTGTCAAAAAATATTGTTAACATTAAAACCAGCATTCGGTGACTTAAACAAAATACTTGACTTATTATCTTCGGCTTGGCATTAGAAATTCGCATCACGAATTTGGAGTTATTTTTATACGGGTTAGTTACCTCTTTTAAAAGACACCCCCCTCACCCCGCGGAGACGCGTAGTTTTTTTTATATGTTTGAAGTTACGTGTATTGTGACTCTTGTCGTTGTTATAGTTAACTTTAACTGTTACAATAACCGATATTTTGGGCAACTCAGCCTAATAGTTCGTCAGAGAAATGGGTTTCCAGGATTGAAAAAAAGACATGGTAACATCAATGTACTGATATTAGACAACTAAGTTGAAGTTTGAAACAGGGCTGTTGATATTTTTAAAAATATCGATTTTTCGATACATCCATATTTAAAAAAGTATTAATATTGGCATTTGATATATTGAACAATATAACGTTATATCGATAGATCCATATATCGGCTTTATTAAAAAAACAATTGTAACTTAACAATGATTTACATTTTCTAATCCAGTATATTTGTTAGACAATTTTTCCTATAAATGTTTTAAAATGCTACATTGCAGTTCTAAGGGCCACTTACATAAGCGTAATTCAATCATATTGATCTTAATTGTCATTATTGTTTTATCTAATGAAGATAGTTATATGTACCAATATTTTTCAGTCCACCAGTTACCAAGTTTTTAAATCGTAGTGGTCTAGTGGTTTCACCAGTGGAATATCATTTCTATGTGCGCAGGTACGAACCCTGGCATGGACCAACATTTTTTTCAAAATTACGTACATTTTCTTATATAAATTGGTAACACTATCGGCTGACGGTGAAGGAAAACATCGTGAGGAAACTTGAACCAGAGAAATGTTCTTGTAGTACTACTATATGTGGGAAAACATACAAATGTAGATTTCTCAGTTTGAAATCGCCAATACATCGTGGGCTGGCGTGGTGATTATGCCCATACCTTCCACCGGGAAGAGGCTTATAGCCCTACAATGGGTCTCTTACAGGCTGATGATGATGAATATTTTTCAGTAAGAGTTTTTTTTTAAATACTCTTCACTTTATATGTTCAGCTGTTTCACTAAGATCACTATTAGCAGCCTGCTCCAAATTCCGGTACCTAGGTTCATTGATCCAAAACGACGGCAGCGTAGACAATGACACGAGGAATAGGATAAATGCAGGATGCAGGAAATAGCAAAAAATGTTTGGGGCATATAGCGATCTACGAATGCCCTTGAAACTCAAGGGGAAGGTGTATAAAACTGTTATTAGACCAATCATATTCTATGCATCTGAATGCTGGGTTACGAAAGAAACGGACGAGAGAAAACTGCACGCGGCAGAGATGCGATTTTTAAGATGGATTTGTGGTGTAACTAGAATTGATACAATAAAATTGAATATATCAGATGAAGTTTGAAAAAATCACCAGTGACAGAGAAGTTGAGGAGTAATGGGTTAGCTAATGCTATACGGGCATGTCACAAAGAGAGATGAAAGACATATAACTAGAATAGTTTTAAATATGCAGGTGGAAAGCTATAAGAGTAGAGGAGATCGAAAAGATATGGATAAAGTGTGTGAAAAATGACATGTGTATAAAGGGTGTGAATTCTGAGATTATATCTGACAGAGGAGAGTGGAAAAGGAAAACATGTTATATCGACTCAACCTAGGTAAGATAAGGGTAAGAAGATGATCCCCCCCCCCCCCCCCCGGCGGGCGGGCCCCCCTCCCCGCCGGGGCGCCCCCCCCCCCCTCCCCCCCCGGGCCCCCCCCCTTGCCCCCCGGGTGGTCTCTCTCCCGTCTCTCGGCTTCCCCCCCTCCCTCGGCTCCCCCCCGCGCGCCCCCCCCCCCCCCCCCCCCCCCCCCCCCCCCCCCCCCCCCCCCTGGCGCCCCCGCTGGCGCCCCTCCCCGTGCCCGCCCCGCCCGGGCGTTCGGGCCGGCCCGCTCCGCTCCCCCCCCCCCCTCCCCCCCCCCCCCCCGGTGGCGCCCTGCTCGCCACCCCGCCCCCCCCCCCCCCCTCCCCCCCCCCCGGTTCCCCCCCCCCCGCTGTTCGGCTTCCCTCCGCGGGGTGCTCTCCCTGCCCGCCCTCCCGCCCCGGGCGCCCCCCGGCCCGCCCCCCTTCCGGGCTCCCTGGCCCCCCCCCCCCCCCCCCCCCCCCCCGCGCCCCCCTTCCCCGGCCTATCTAGCCGGGGCGGCCGCCCCCCCCCCCCGCCCCCCCGGCCCCCCCGGCCTTGGGCCCCCCGCCCCCTCTCCCCGGCCCCCCCCTCCCCCCGCCCCGCGGCGCCCTGCGCCCCCCCTTGGGGGGGGGCCCGATAAGTGGCGGCCCCCCGCCGGCCCTCCCCCCCGGCCCCTTCCGGGCCCCCCCCCGGGCGGCCGCCCGCCCCCCCCCCCCCCTGGGCCCGCCCGGCGCCCCCCCCGCCTCGCCCTTGCCGCCCCGCGCCCCCCCGGCCCCCCGCCCCCCCCCCCCCCCCCGCCCCCCCCCCCCCCCGGCCCGCCCTGGGCCGCCCCCGCCTCGCCCGCCTTCGCCCTCCCCCCCCCCCCCCGCGGCGCTCCCGCCGCCCCCCCCGCGAAGGGGGCGCCTCCCGCTCCCGAGGGAGAGCCCCCCCCCGGGGATGAGGGCCCGGCGCCGGCGCTCCCCCCCCCCCCCCCCCCCCCGGGGGGGCCCGCTCCCCCCCCCCCCCCCCCCCCTTTTCCCCTCCCCCCCCGCCCCCCCCCCCGCCCCGCCGCCCCCCCCCCCCTCGTTTCTGGGGCGCCCCCCCCCCCGCGCTTCCTCCCCCCCCCGGGTCTCTCCTCCTCCCCCAGGAGGCCCCGCCCCCCCCCCCCCCCAAGCCCTCCCCCCCCCCCCCCCCCCCCCCCGGCCCCCCCCCCCGGGCCCTTCCCCCTCCCCCCCCCCCTCCCCCCCCCCGGGCATGTTTTCCACCCCTCCCCCCCCCCCCCCCCTTTCCGTTTTTCAACCCCCCCCCCGAAGTTTAAAAAATTATCCCCCAAAAAAAAAAAAAAAAAATAAAAAGAGGCGGAGAGACGGCGTCTCAGAGGAGACGCCGTCGAAAGATGGCAGCAGGACCTGGCGGACGAGCGGTTCGGGCGGTTTACCGTAGACGCCGTCCGCCCGGTCCTGCGGGAATGGATTGGAAGGGAGTGGGGCTCCCTGACGTTCCGACTGGTGCAGGTACTCACCGGACACGGTTGTTTCGGGTGGTACCTGCACCGGATCGCACGCAGGGAGCCGACCGCCGCCTGTCACGAGTGCGGCGCTGTCGAAGATACCGCGCAGCACACTCTGTCTGAGTGTGCTGCGTGGTGGGATCAGCGCCGCATTCTGGCGGCGGCGGTAGGACCGGACTTGTCGCTGCCGAGCGTGGTCTCGGCCATGCTCGGCAGCGAACAGGCGTGGTGAGCGATGTCCTCCTTCTGCCGGGACGTCATCTCGCAGAAGGAGGAGGCGGAGAGGGCCCGTGAGGCAGATCCTCAAAGTGGCCCTCTCCGCCAAAGGAGGACAGGCGGGAGGAGGCGGCGCTTTGCCCAACTCCTCCCGCCACCGTAGCCGGACCTGAGGGGGTGGGCCGGGGGCCCATCTCCTCATTGCACAGGTCCGGCGGACGAGCGGGGGCAGCCGGTGTGTACCCGGTCTGTCCCTCTATAGGTAGGAGCCCGGTGGTCACCTTCCGCCGGGCGGACCGTGGGGGCGGCTCTACAAGGTTGATTAGCTGGAACGATCCCTTGCCGCCCTCACACAACGGTCTGTCGGTACACCGTGGGGTTTTAGTCCGTGCGAGTCGGACATAACCCACTCTCTCAATGATATAAAATTGTTCTCTTTTGAATTTTCATATTAATTATAGTGTGAATGACAATATTAAAATTTCAGAATTTGTTTATTGAAATTCTTAACATTAGTGTGGTCTTCATATATATTGGCACTCGGAGCTATAATTATATACTTACATTTATATATATTCATCAATCAAACGTATAATGAGTTACAAAATATCAATATTACATGTAAACAGTCACGATCGTATATACACATCGCTAGTTTGACGCAAGCCAAGCAATCGCAATATAACGGCCGGTAATGCTGACGTAGGATGTCATGACGCGAAATTGCTTATTTATCTCCTGCCAAAAATACCGCTCAACGCGCCTAAAGAAGTTTTCACTTCAAAAATATCGACCGCCGATATTCAAATTTAATTATCGAATTATCAATATATCGTCCAAAAAATATTAGTAATTAATATCTATATTTTAAAATAAAAATATCGATATTTTCATTTAACAATAATTTATCAAGGTCCTAATTTAAAACTGTATCACAGAGTACTTTGTATTTTGAACAGTATCAAACGTAACCTGTAGTATGTAGTTCGTTTATACGATACGTAATAGATATATGTCTAAACGAGTTAGTAGTTTAGTTAAATATAAACAAAAATACTATACTTGTTATTGCTGTGAGGAAGACTTCCAGAAATCTATCACATAGTCTTTAAAATGAATATTAATAAAATTATTCGATTTATAAATAAGAGTAGGAAGTTTTATGCGAACCATGAAGAATTCAAATGGTAATGTATGGTATTAAATATAAATAATTACGAATTAACTAATTCTTGAACCAAATAATAGTGAATTATTTATTTAAATTATCATTTCATTAACCTTAATCGTTTAAAAGCTTTAATATGTATATCAGCACTACAAAATCTCAAACTGAATTAATTAATAAAGGAAAATAAACATGTGTAAGACCATTGATATTAACAGTAAAATAATCTTCAGTTAAATCGTGAGTGTAATTAATATATCTATTAAGGTATCCTCACTACACACTTCTAGTTGCAATTTGTAAGGAAATATGAAAATATTAATTTCATTACTCAAAATACAAATTTTGTTATATCAAGTTTTCTTGCAAGGGGCCATTCAAGTATTACATAGCAGAATTTTTGTAATTTCTGACCGACCCTTCCCCCTGGTCAGCAAAAGTAGGCAATATTCTTAACCTTCCACCCATAATTAGGTAAACATTTATATAAGTAGTAGTAATCACCATCCAGACCCCCCATCCCCTACGTCATCAAAAATAAGCAAATCAAGGACCCCCCTCCACCCGTGTTTACGTAATACTTGAATGACCCCTAAGATACCACATCACTCATAAATTATTAATATGTGATATATTATTAACAACCAAGACAATAATTATAGTCTAATTAACATTAATTAACATTATCGAAAAATATGTAGGAGCCTCGGTAGCTACAAATATATTGGCATACCCAGCTAATTACCATTACAATAAAATATATAAATGAAAAAATTACTAATGAGAAATGATATATTAAAAACATGGAACGATTTTTCAAAGAATTATTGTTAATATTAAAACCAAGTTTCAGTATTTATGTTTTGATTTTGTTGACATTAATAGCCACGTTCGATAAAAATGGTTTTACAACCGTCATACACAAGTGAAAGAAATACTCCCGCCCCGCGTCGCGCGCGTCTTATTCTGACTCGAGCCCCGGAGCCCCGCAGAAAAACTCCCTTGTTTAGAGAGTAAGATAGACGGCGCCCGGGCGCCTAACGCGGCTACATCACAAAGCGTGAAGCCGCGCTCGGGCAGAAATAGCCCAATCCCCGCCCCGTCCACGTCCTCATCCACGCCCACTCCGCTCACCCAGGCCAACGCTGCGGGCTCCGTAGCGCCGGTCAAGAAGCCCCGTTTACCGCCCCCAGTCACGATCTAAGACAAATCTCGGTAGATGTTTATATCCACCGAACTTCAAGAACTAGTACTCTAACTAAAAATCCGATGTAGAAGCGCTGTTCGAATTAGGAGACTCCGTCATTATAGCGGGGGACCTCAATAGCGGGAACTTCATCTGGAATAGTCCGACTACTTCTCGAAACGGGAACATACTCGATAAACTAGGCGACGATCTAGCTTTTGACGTCATAGCCCCTTCGGAACCCACTCATTTTCAAGATAACTGTCGTCCGACATTGTTAGACGTAGCTCTTTTTAAAAATGTCACGCTTCGGTTACGACTCATACAAGTACACGTACTTGACTCAGATCACAGCCCGGTAATATTATTATTAAGATCGAGCTCGGATGCCACCCCTCCGTCGGTCACGGTGGCCGATTACGCGAAACTCGCACGTTATTTTAGAAATAATCCTACGTCAGTAAGTTTAGACAGGATCTCGGACGTGTTGATCTCGAAAGCTGACGCGGATCTCGCTATCGATTCCCTGGTCGACTATCTTCAGACCGCCATTAGGTAGACCGCGAAAGAGGTACAAGCGGTGAATGATCGCCGCTCCGGATGACGTGAGAGCGTTGATCACGGAAAAGAACGCCGCGACTCAAGCTCACAACACTTACCCGTCTGTAGAGAATCGCGATCGGTTACGATTATTATGAAAGAATGTTAGGACTCGCATTTCTGAGATCCGTGCCGACAGGTGGGATAGGATCCTGGAGGACATCCGGACGGCCCACTTGGCGTACTGGAAACTCGCGCGAACACTTAAGTCAGACGAAACTATTCCGATGCCCCCTCTCGAAAGAGGCCCCGGGTTGCCTCCCGTGTTCGATAGTATAGACAAGGCGGAATGTCTCGCCGCGAGCTTAGAGTAACAATGTTCACCGAACACAGAAAACACTGACCTTATACATATTGGATCGATGGAGTCCTTGGTAGAGCGCGCGCTCGCTATTCCTGATAAGAGCGCCGCGATACTTTTCAATCCCAAACAACGCGTCAATAATCTTGAGCCCATCAGGCTATATGAAACAGACATACGTTGGACCGAAGAAAGAAAGAAAGTTAGTACCAGTCTGTCTCTCCAAACAGAGCGTGCTAACGCCCACGCCCGCGTAACCACAGATCACGCCACCGTGGTCTGTGGTTACCACACCAGACTAGCCCCCCCCTCGGCAGCGGCTCAAGCCTAGGTCCGTTCCCTCGGCGTGGAGCCCTTGAGTACGCTGCTCGCGCTATACAGTGACACAATATCTTACAACACTGCAACAACATTACACATATCACCTCCACACATGTGCACGCACACATGCTTACACATGAAAGTGAAAGGGTTTTATTTTTTTCCCTTATCGAACTGAAATAATTTAGAAATATTATTCGATACAAAATACATATAAGAGTTGTCGAGGTTGCTTGGTACACATAGGTGTTTCAATAACTCATATAAGTATGAATATGTAGCTTAGCTTAGGTTAGCTCAGATAGGTCGCGAACACAGTAGGAGAGATTCGCGAACACAGTAGGAGAGATGCTCAATCACACCATACGCAACTTCCTCCAGGCGAACCTCAACCACTCCGCCGCTGCACAGGATCTCCTCGTGCAGTCAGTGGCGGAGTGGGGCATCGGGCTCGCGATCGCCACGGAGCCTTACTTCGTTCCCTCCCAGCCGCAGTGGGCTGGGGACTGGAACGGCTCCGTGGCGATCGTGGCGGGTCGAGGTTCGTCCCTGGCGGTGAGAGAGCGTGGGGCCGGGTTCGTGACGGCCGTCTGGGGAGAGTACGCCATTGTGGGGGCGTACTTCTCCCCTAACAAGCCCCTGAGGGAGTTCGAGGCGTATCTCGGCTCCCTGCAGGGGGCTGTCAGACGGCTGTCGCCGCTCCCCGTGGTCCTCATGGGGGACTTGAATGCTAAGTCGAGGACCTGGGGAGCGGCAGTCACGGACCTGAGGGGCATGGCCGTTGAGGAGTGGGCAGCCGAGCTAGGGCTGTCCCTCCTCAACCAGGGGAGCGTCCCCACGTGCGTGCGATGGAACGGGACGTCAGTGGTGGACGTCTCGTTCGCCACCCCGTCCGTCGCACGCCGTGTCCGGGGGTGGAGGGTGCTGGAGGAGGTGGAGACCTTATCGGACCACCGATACATCAGGTTCGAGGTCTCCACCTCCCAAGCCGGAAGTGGCACCCGCCCCCGGAGGGGCGCGAAGTTCCCCTGCTGGGCGATAAGCCGCCTCAACCGTGAATTAGCGGAAGAGGCGGCCATCGTCCAGGCCTGGGCCATGTCCCCCCCCACAGGGGCCGATGTCGACGCGTCTGCAGCCCGCCTCCGTGCAGCCCTCACGGAGGTTTGCGACGCGTCGATGCCGCGGAGCGTACACCGCCCAGGCAAACGGGCGGTGTACTGGTGGTCGCCGGAGATCGCCGCTCTCCGAGCGGCCTGCTCCGCGGCCCGGCGGCTGTTCGGGCGCAGCCGCCGGCGCCGGCATAGGGACCCGGAGGCGGAGGCCCGGCTGTATGGCAGCTATAGGGAGTGCAGGAAGACCCTGCAGGCTGCCATCAGCCGGGCGAAACAAGCAGCATGGGAGGAGCTGCTCCAGATGCTGGAGGGGGATCCATGGGGGCGCCCGTATAGGATTGTACGAATGAAGTTGCAATCCTGGGCGCCCCCGGCGACGGAGACCCTCCGGCCGGAGGTGGTAGCGAGGGTCGTGGGAGAGCTGTTCCCCGACCCTCCGACGCTACCGGCTCCTCCCATGCCTCCGCCTCGGGAGGCAGTCGAGGAGGTGCTCGACGGTCCTCCCCCTCCGATAACGGAGGAGGAGATGGGGAGGGCAGTCGAACGCCTCCTCAGCCGGCGTAGAGCGCCCGGCCCTGATGGGGTCCCGGGCCGGGTGCTCGGCCTTGCATTGGGCCAATTAGGGGGGTGGCTTCGGGAACTGTTCGACCGGTGTCTTTCGGTCGGGCAGTTCCCGAAGCCCTGGAAGCTTGGGCGGCTCTGCCTCATGGCAAAGGCAGGCCGCCCTCCGGACTGCGCGTCCGCGTATCGGCCCCTCATCCTGCTGGACGACGCCGGGAAGGTGCTAGAGAGGATTATCTCCTCCCGGGTCGTCCAGCACCTTGAGGGCGTGGGGCCGAATCTGGCGGACGCGCAGTATGGCTTCCGGACAGGGCGTTCGACAGTGGACGCCCTGTGCCTCCTGAAGTCGCTGTCGGCAGAGGCGACCTCCCAGGGGGAGAGGGTTTTGGCGGTGTCACTCGACATCGCCAACGCCTTCAACACCCTGCCGCATGGCGTCATACGGGAGGCGCTCCGATATTTCGGAGTGCCCCCGTACCTGCGGCGGGTGTTGGAGGCGTACCTGGAGGGCAGGGAGGTCGCCTATGTCGACGGCGACGGCCGTATGGTCAGGCGGGCCACACGGCGAGGGGTTCCACAGGGGTCGGCACTGGGGCCGCTCCTGTGGAACATGGGCTACGACTGGGTGCTCCGCGGCGTGCTCCCACATGGGGCACGCCTCATATGTTACGCGGACGACACCCTAGTCGTAGCCCGGGGGGGGGGGGAGTGGAGGGAGGTTGAGCGCCTGGCCACGATGGCCACAACCCTCGTGGTCAGGCGCATAAGGAGGTTGGGCCTCAGGGTGGCCCTCGAGAAGACCGAGGCCCTACTTTTCCATGGGCCTCATTGGGCCCACATTGTGGTGGAGGGCACCCGGATCAGGGTGGGGACCCAGATGAAATATCTGGGCCTCACCCTGGACGGGCGCTGGCGGTTCGAGCCCCATTTCGCGGGGCTCGGACCGCGAATTGCTGGGGCGGCGGCGGCACTCGGCCGGTTGCTCCCCAACATAGGGGGGCCGGGTGCCGGGTGCCGCCGACTCTACATGGGAGTCGTGCGGGCGATGGCCGCCTACGGGGCACCAGTCTGGGCCGACGCCCTCGGTGCCGCCAACGTGCGCGCGCTGCGTAATGCGCAGCGCACGGTGGCACTGAGGGCGATCCGGGGGTACCGGACGGTGTCCTCTGCGGCGGCCTTCACGCTCGCCGGCTCCCTACCCTGGGAGCTGGAGGCAGGAGTTCTCGCCGCCGTGTACCAATTCACGGCGGCGAGAAAACGAAGGGGGGAGCCTCCGGCTCCCAGGGAAATTGAGGCGGAGAGACGGCGTCTCCGAGGAGAGGGCCACCACCTGGGGCCCACATTGTGGTGGAGGGCGCCCGGATCAGGGTGGGGACCCAGATGAAATATCTGGGCCTCACCCTGGACGGGCGCTGGCGGTTCGAGCCCCATTTCGCGGGGCTCGGACCGCGAATTGCTGGGGCGGCGGCGGCACTCGGCCGGTTGCTCCCAAACATAGGGGGGCCGGGTGCCGGGTGCCGCCGACTCTACATGGGAGTCGTGCGGGCGATGGCCGCCTACGGGGCACCAGTCTGGGCCGACGCCCTCGGTGCCGCCAACGTGCGCGCGCTGCGTAATGCGCAGCGCACGGTGGCACTGAGGGCGATCCGGGGGTACCGGACGGTGTCCTCTGCGGCAGCCTTCACGCTCGCCGGCTCCCTACCCTGGGAGCTGGAGGCAGGAGTTCTCGCCGCCGTGTACCAATTCACGGCGGCGAGAAAACGAAGGGGGGAGCCTCCGGCTCCCAGGGAAATTGAGGCGGAGAGACGGCGTCTCCGAGGAGACGCCGTCGAAAGATGGCAGCAGGACCTGGCGGACGAGCGGTTCGGGCGGTTTACCGTAGACGCCGTCCGCCCGGTCCTGCGGGCGTGGATAAATAGGGAGTGGGGCTCCCTGACGTTCCGACTGGTGCAGGTACTCACCGGACACGGTTGTTTCGGGTGGTACCTGCACCGGATCGCACGCAGGGAGCCGACCGCCGCCTGTCACGAGTGCGGCGCTGTCGAAGATACCGCGCAGCACACTCTGTCTGAGTGTGCTGCGTGGGGGGAGCAGCGCCGCATTCTGGCGGCGGCGGTAGGACCTGACTTGTCGCTGCCGAGCGTGGTCTCGGCCATGCTCGGCAGCGAACTGGCGTGGCGAGCGATGTCCTCCTTCTGCGAGGACGTCATCTCGCAGAAGGAGGAGGCGGAGAGGGCCCGCGAGGCAGATCCTCAAAGTGGCCCTCTCCGCCAAAGGAGGACAGGCGGGAGGAGGCGGCGATTCGCCCAACTCCTCCCGCCACCGTAGCTGGACCTGAGGGGGTGGGCCGGGGGGCCCATCTCCTCATTGCACAGGTCCGGCGGACGAGGGGGGACAGCCGGTGTGTACCCGGTCTGTCCCTCTATAGGTAGGAGCCCGGCGGTCACCTTCCGCCGGGCGGACCGTGGGGGCGGCTCTACAAGGTTGATTAGCTTGAACGATCCCTTGCCGCCCCCACACAACGGTCTGACGGTACACCGTGGGGTTTTAGTCCGTGCGAGTCGGACATAACCCACTCTCTCCCCCGGGAGGGTGGGTATCCATAAGGGATCTCCCCACTGGCTGCCTTGGACGACCGTCTCCTGCCGCCCAAAATACTGAGGCCGGCACTTGCAGGCGATAAGGTGAAAGCCATTCCCGGCCCACCCAAGGCAGCGAAACGGATCGCGGAGCGCCGTTCCGCCACGGAGGGAACTGGAGTGGATCCCAGGGTGGGATTCGCCTCAGGGTCCCGCAATCCGCCTCCGAAGCCCGTGCCGCCTCCAGCAGCCTCGGCCCCTTCGGATATGGAGTGGACGACTGTAGTCCGCCGCCACAGGAGAAAGAAGGAGAAGTCAGCTCCGGTGGCGGCTGCAGCAGCCGCGGGCCCCAAGTCTGGAGCCAGGAGAAAAAGGAGGTAGCGAAAGAGGGTCAGGGACCGACTCGCTCCTCCTCGCTCAGCCGGCGTACTAGTTACGATCCAGCCGGAAGCTGAGAGACTGGGGGCGAAGTACAGTGAGGTGCTCCTGAAGGCCAGGATGGAGGTGCCCCTCGCTGAATTCGGCATCCCTTCCGTTAAGGTGCGGCCTAGCGCAACCGGAGCACGACTTCTGACGGTCCCTGGCACCCTGCCCTCAGAGCAGGTTGACAAGTTTGCGGCGAGTGTCAGGAAGTCGCTGCTCGGGCTGGCCACCGTGGTGCGGCCTGTCAAAAAGTCCGATATCCGTGTCGTAGGAATCGACGACACGGTATCGTGGGACGAGGCCGTGGAGGCCATAACAAAGGTAGCCGGCTGTGGGCTCACCCAAATGAGGGTGGGTGACCTTAGGGCCCGTGGAGATGGGACCCAGTCCCTATTTGTTTCCCTCCCCGTGGAGGCAGCAAGAAAGCTGGTGGAAGCAGGTCGAATCCTGATCGGCTGGAGTTCGGCCCGGGTTCAGCACTTGGAGAGCAGACCGCTCAGGTGCTTCAAGTGCATGGGCCTGGGCCACACCCGGCCGATGTGCCCATCGGCTGTAGAGAGGAAGAAGACCTGCTTCCGATGCGGGGAGGAGGGGCACTGCGCGAATAGCTGTACCGCAAAGCTGCGGTGTGCTGTCTGCGCAGAAGCCGGCAAGCCGGCGGGCCACGTTATGGGGGGGGGGTGATTGTCGACCCCCCCATGTGAAAGGGAAGCCGCCCCTTTTAAAGGTAGCGTGTATGGAGGTAGTTGCCGTGGGATAGTCAATGGACTACATCCACAGCAGCTACCTCCAGATTAACGCAAACCACTCCGCTGCTGCCCAGGACCTGCTCCTGCAGGCGGCGGCGGAGTGGGATATTGATGTTGCCGTGGTGGCGGAGCCGTACCATGTTCCGGACCAGCCTCACTGGGCTGGAGACACGGACGGCTCCGTGGCAGTATTGTCCGGGGGGGGAATACCCCTCTCAATTAGGGAGAGGGGCGCCGGGTTTGTGGCGGTCTCCTCACGGGGTTTCGCGACCCTCGGGGTATATTTCTCCCCGAACCGGCCCCTCATCGAGTTTGAGTCCTTTTTGGACTCACTGGGGCCGGTCGTGAGGCAGCTGGAGCCGCTCCCCATCGTTCTAATGGGCGACTTTAACGCCAAATCGAGGGCATGGGGAGCGACGGCCACGAACCCACGTGGTGAGGCTCTTGAGGAGTGGGCAGCCCAACATGGGTTGTCCCTCCTCAACCGGGGGAGCGTCTACACGTGCGTGCGACATAACGGGGGGTCTATAGTGGACCTATCGTTTGCTACCCCGTCTGTCGCACGCCGTGTCCGGGGGTGGAGGGTGATGGAGGAGGTGGAGACCTTATCGGATCACCGATACATCAGATTCGAGGTCTCTACCTCCCACAATGAGCCGGTAACCCGCCCCCGGAGGGGCGCTACGTTCCCCCGGTGGGCGATGAGCCGCCTCGACCGGGAGCTAGCGGTAGAGGCGGCCATCGTCCAGGCCTGGTCCATGTCCTCCCCGGACAGTGATATCGACGCGTCTGCAGCCCGCCTCCGTGAAGCTCTCACGGAGGTTTGTGACGCGTCGATGCCGCGGAGCGTACACCGTCCAAAGAGGAGGGCGGTGTACTGGTGGTCGCACGAAATCGCGGAACTTCGTGCGGCCTGCTCCGCGGCCCGGCGGCTGTACGGGCGCAGCCGTCGGAGACGGACCAACAGGGACTCCGAGGAGGAGGCCCGGCTGTATGGCGACTACAGGACCTGCAGGAAGACGCTGCAGGTCGCCATCAGCCGGGCGAAAGCGCAGGCATGGGAGGAGATGCTCCGGGAGCTGGAGAGGGATCCGTGGGGGCGCCCGTACAAGCTGGCCCGGAAGAAATTCCGGGGCCAGGCGCCCCCGGCAACGGAGACTCTCCAGCCGGAGGTGGTTGAGAGGGTCGTGGGAGCGTTGTTCCCCGGCCCTCCGGAATTAGCCCCTCCTCCCATGCCTCCTGATCAGGTGGCAGAGGAGGCGCCGGTCATCCCTCCCCCGGTCACGGAGGAGGAGATGGGGAGGGCGATTGAGCGCCTCCGCGCCACCGGGCGCAAAGCACCCGGCCCCGACGGGGTCCCAGGCCGGGTGCTAGCCATAGCGTTGGACCATCTGGAAGGGTGGCTTCGGGAGCTGTTTGACCGCTGTCTTGCGGTCGGACAGTTCCCGAAGCCCTGGAAGACGGGACGGCTTTGCCTCATAAGAAAGGAAGGCCGCCCCCCGGACTGCGCGTCCGCGTACCGGCCCCTAGTTTTGCTGGACGACACCGGGAAGGTGCTGGAGAGGATCGTTGCCTCCCGGGTCGTCCGGCATCTTGAGGAAGTGGGGCCGAACTTGTCGGACGCGCAGTTCGGCTTCCGGTCAGGGCGTTCCACGTTGGACGCCCTGACCCTCCTTAAACAGGTCTCCACGGAGGCGACCTCTCAAGGCGATAGAATATTGGCGGTGTCCTTGGACATCGCCAACGCCTTCAACAGTCTGCCGCATGGTGTTATACGGGAGGCGCTCCGCTTTTTTGGAGTGCCCCCGTACCTGCGGCGGCTGTTGGAGGCGTACCTGGACGGGAGAGAGGTCGCTTTCGTGGACGCCAGAGGGCAGATGGTCCGGCGCCATACGGCTTGCGGGGTTCCACAGGGGTCGGTCTTGGGCCCGCTCCTGTGGAACATGGGCTACGACTGGGTGCTCCGCGGCGCGCTCCCTTCTGGAGCGCGCCTCATTTGCTACGCGGATGACACCCTAGTCGTAGCCCAGGGGGGGGAATTAAGTGAGTTGATGCGCCTGACCACGGAAGCCGTTACGCTCGTGGTCGGGCGCATCAGAAGACTGGGCCTTGAGGTGGCTCTCGAGAAGACCGAGGCCCTAATGTTCCATGGGCCTCGGCGAGGGCCACCTCCAGGGGCCCACATTTATGTGGAGGGCGTTCGTGTCAGGGTGGGGACCCAAATGAAGTATCTGGGCCTCACCCTGGACGGACGCTGGCGGTTCGAGCCCCACTTTAAGGGGCTCGGACCGCGCATAGTCAAGGCGGCAGCGGCACTCGGACGACTTCTCCCCAACACGGGGGGGGCCGGGTGCCGCCTGCCGCCGCCTTTACATGGGGGTCGTTCGGTCCATGGCTGCCTACGGGGCACCGTTGTGGGTCGACGCCCTCAACGCCACCAATATCCGTGCGCTGCGAGCTGCGCAGCGTACCGTGGCGTTGAGGGTGATACGAAGGTACCGAACGGTGTCCTCGGCGGCGGCCATGGTGCTGGCTGGCTCCCTTCCCTGGGAGCTAGAGGCGGAGGTGCTTGCCGCCGTATATACTTATACGGCGGCTAAGAAACGGATGAGGGAGCCTCTGGCTCCCAGGGAAATAGAGGAAATGAGAAGGAGGGAAAGAGAAGCGAGGATGGAGAGTTGGAGGCAGGACCTGGCGGACGCGCGTTACGGTCGATACACGATCGACGCCGTCCGTCCGGTCCTGCCGGAATGGAATCAGAGGAAGTGGGGCTCCCTGACGTTCCGTCTGGTGCAGGTGCTGACCGGGCACGGGTGCTTCGGTTGGTACCTGCATCGGATGGCACGCAGGGAGCCGACCGCCGTATGCCATCAGTGCGGCGTTGACCCGGACACCGCGCAGCACACTTTGTCTGAGTGTGCTGCGTGGGAGGAGCATCGTCGCACTCTGGCTGCGGCGGTAGGGCGGGACCTCTCACTGCCGAGCGTGGTTGCGGCCATGCTCGGCAGTGAGGATGTATGGAACGCAATGGCCTCCTTCTGCGAGGAAGTCGTCTCGCAGAAGGAGGCGGCGGAGAGGGTCCGTGAGGAAGATCCTCAAAGTGGCCGTCTCCGCCAACGGAGGACAGGCAGGAGGAGGCGGCAGTTTGACCGCCTCCTCCCACCGTAACCGTAACCGGATCGGATCGACCGGATGGGTCGGGGGGCCCATCTTCCCATTGCACAGATCCGGCGGACGGAGGAGACGGCCGGTGTGTACCCGGCTGTCTCCTAACAGGACGGGGCCTGGCGGCGGCGCTTTCGCTGCTGGGCCAACCGCTGGGGCGGCACGATGAAGTCTATAGAGATCTCGTGCCGCCCCAACTATAGCGGCAGACGTACACCGTGGGGTTTTAGTCCGTGCGAGTCGGACATAACCCACCCTCTCCCCCGAGAGGGTGGTGTATCCATAAGGGATTTCCCCACGCTAAAAAAAAAAAAAAAAAAGATAGGTCGCGAATTGTATGTATCAGGCAACAATCCAAGCCGAGGTATGCTGTGCACCCTTGCGCTAGTTGCCCAAATAAAATCGGCTGAGTTCCTTAAGCGCTCGCTTTAGTAGTCCGGTGAAGATGTTAAGACCTTGCTAGGTCAATAGCGTAGTCAGTTCGAAAAAAAAGTCCCAAAAGTCATGTATAAAAGTAATGGTTACTCTATTTAAGAAATCATAGATTAATAATTCAGTTTTGAAACAAAAAGTTTTATTTAGTTAAGTATATTCTGTAAGATCATTGTATGCATAATCATTAAGATGTCATATTTATATATTGCAATTATTTTTACCAATAACTAACATAATTTTTACAGTTTGAGTCATCAGGGAATAAAAAATATGTCCATGAACGCCTCAATATCACATATTGATAAAGTGAGACAAACATTCCAAAATTCTTGGCAATATATTCTCCATTCTCTTGCAACAAATCAAAAATTGTCTCAATTGCCAGAAGTGTCTGTTTGGGTCCAAAAGGTAAAAATTAATTGAACACAATGTATTACGAGAAACAGTATTTTTATCACGCTTTTATTAGCTTCACCTGTATGTATGTATGTTTGTAACCGACCCCTTTGAGCTCGATTTTATCCTACTTTGAACGATCAGATTTAATTCAAACTTTGCACACCTGTCAAAGGTCGATGACAATGCAATAATCCGAAAAAAAAAGTTAAAAAAATTTAACTAAAAAATGAAAAATAAATAATAGTTTAAAAACACAAAAAAAATGATAAAAATACTGACATCTGGAGGTGCTGATATTAACAGTGACGCATCGCATGTTAATATCAGCACCTCCAGATATCAGTATTTTTATCATTTTTTTGTCACTTTTTACAAAAATATACATTTATTTCTAATTTACACTATTCTTAATCCAAATTTATTAAATTTTATTTTCTGTTTTTTAGTTGGATTTTTTATGAAAGCGTGTTTTTTTAGTTTTATTAAACTATTATTTATTATTTACATAATTCAAACCACATTAATACTACTTAGAATATCTGTAAGTCAAACCTTATGTTAAGCATCTCTAGAACTCCGTAAAAACACTAGTTCACTACCTTCAAGCCTTAATACCTCTATTACCCAAAATCTATTAATCTGTTTGCATGTGGTATATCAATTGATATTCTCCCTCTATAATAAAAAATCACATCTCTATCTTTATTAATTTAATTTAATATCGTCATATCCTCCATACCAACCATTTGGACTTAGAATTTAAAGACAAATTAAGTAAAGTGCAGACTTTGAGATTTCAGGTTGCCAACATATTTACATCTTCTCTTAGTATTAATTATTACTTGAAATAATAGCACTGTAACAAGATTTCAACTCCCCAAGTCTAAATTAGGCTGGATAAAATCACTAATCTCTGCAAGTTGATTTATCTATAATAACTTTTCTGAGTCTAAACCAGTTTATAAGTTGAATTTTCGACATCCTCTCAAGTTGTTTCTCGACGCCTTTGATGTGCAGTTTAAGTTCTACTGTATATTATCAAGGATATTATAATAAAGCCCATGTATATTGACATTTCAGGTATTAGAACAAAATTTAGCTGGTGGAAAGAAATTTAGAGGAGTGACGACAGTACTTGCCTATGAAATGTTAGAAAAACCAGAAAATATGTCTGACGATTCTCTTAAATTAATACACGTTGCAGGGTGGTGTACTGAAATGGTAATGTAATTAAATAAACATGGTAATGTTGTAATTAGCCATTTTTTTAAATATCTTAATTTTCCAACAGTTACATTCATATTTACTGATCATAGATGATATAGTAGATGATGCCAGGACTCGCCGGGGTCTTCCATGCTGGCATCTCAATTCAAATGTTGGCATGGGCTCCTTGAATGATTGCACCCTAATCTACAGTTCACTCATTGAAACAATTGAAACATATTTTGGTAATACACCACACTATAGTCGTATAATGGAATTATTCAACGAGGTATGGATAATTGAATAATGTAAAAGTTAAATAGATGCTCAAATATTTGCATATTTTTTTTATATCGTAGGAGGCAAACGAACAGACAGATCACCTGATGTTAAGTGATCACCGCCGTCCATGGACACTAGCAACACTAGGGGAGTCGCAAGTCCATTGCCAGTCTGTGTTTGGGGGTAGGGAGAGAGAGAGGAGTGGTCCTCCGGCACTCTCAGTGACCGAACGAAACGCAACAATGAGCACTGTTAATCCACGTGGGTGTTTCTGTGGGTCGGGTGGTAGTACCCCAGGCGAGACGACCCATTCATGCTGATAGTGTAGTAATAGTTTCAGCATGGCTCTCCCACATACAAAATGTATTTTTGTATAAGATCCTAGCTTTTACTTGGGGTTTTGCAAGTTATTAATTCGCGTAACAATCATTTTTAGAAATGTCTGTATGTCTATTTGTATGAACACGCATCACTGCTAAAGTACTGGGTGCACAATAAAACTTCACCAAGAAAATCATAAAGCATATGTATCTTCGAGATTAACTTAGTCTTTGTTTCATTAAAATCGGTCCAATCTATCAAAAGTTATTCTAATTTGAATGACGGCTCGAGTTATATACGAGAGAAAAGTAGTAATCTATACTACTATTATAAAGCTAAAATGTTTGTTTGTTTGCTTGCACGCGCTAATCTCAGGAACTACTCGTCCGATTTGATAAATTCTTTCAGCGTTAGATAGCTAATTTATCGAGGGATGCTATAGGCTATATACCATCACGCTAAACCCAACAAGAGCGGAGCAACAATGTAGAAAGTTTCAATATCGGAGTTTATTTTCGTTTGAGAGCTTCCGCTACGTGTTAGCGTTAGCCTAAAGTAACTATTCCACACGGACGAAGTCGCGGGCAGAAGCTATTTATACTATAATATTATAAAGCCGAAGAGCTTGTTTGCTTGAACACGCTAATCTCAGGAACTACTCGTCCGATTTGATAAATTATTTCAGTGTTAGATAGCTAATTTATCGAGGGATGCTATAGGTTATATATCACACTAAGACAAATAGGAGAGGAGCACCTAATGAAGAATGTTTCAAAATCGTTTTTTTTTTCCTTTTGAGAGCTGCGTGCACTGCATAAACGGTAACTATCCCACGCGGACGAAGTCGCAGACAGGAGCTAGTGTTTAATAAAGTTATATAAAATAATGCTAACTCGTCACGCTTTCACACCTTACTAACTCTACCGATTATCAAAAAATATTTCATACACGTTGTCAGGGGTATGGAAAAGGGCATACATTTCATCCATTAAAACAATATTGTTACTGTCTACTGTAAACAGCAGTGGTTTTATTTTCCAGGCACTACTGTATACTGGTATGGGTCAGCATTTAGATTATACAATGGCCCATAGAAATAAAAACGACTACAGTCTCTTTACGATGGATCGATATAAAACTATAGTTAAATACAAGACTTCATGCTATTCGCTGAAGTTACCCTTATTTTTGGCGCTACTTCTAAAAAAGAATACAGATAAAACACCGTATGAATTAATCGAAAACATTTGCTTGGCTATAGGAGAAGTTTACCAAATTCAGGTAAATTAGAATCCTTTAATTTGTAAATATGAAGATTAACATATATATGTAACATATATACATATATATATATATATATATATATATATATACCTGATTTTAATGCATTTCTTCTTATTAGCGTCTAATCTGTATGTACCCTTACATAACTACTAGTGTCAATATAAATATTATTGTATAGTATATGTCGGGGCAGCGATAAAATGGCTTCCATGTAGAAGTATGACGTCTTTCCTAGTGACATCATGGTTATGATTTGATCGATCAATCCACCAAGGACAATCGAATAAAACGTTAACCGATACAGAAACAACACTGACTATAGTTACGACAAATTATCCGTAGGTGTGACTAGCCCAACTGTCTGAGCGAGTATGCCCTGCATCCTTTTTTTTTCTTGAACTGACTACGCTATTGGTCTCGCAAGGCCTTAACAGCTTCACCGGACTACATGCCCAGCATCTAGTCGTCGGTCGCCTCTTAAGACATCAAGATACCTAAACAGCCGAAACCTCCAATCAATGGCGTTTCACATCGGGATAAATAATAAACAGCCGATAACTTCAACCAATAGCGTTTGAGGTCATTAGTAACACCCCCGATATAGTCAATAGCGCGGTATCGCAGGTCAATAGTGGCTCCTTTGATATATAAAATATTGTAATCGATTTATATCATTTAAAATTTTGACATATCTATAATTTCCATCAATTTTACACAGATTTACATAAGTCTGAAGTGGATGAAAATGAAAATTTGAATATACAATAATATCTAGAATAATTATTATATTTAATAGCAGAAAAAGTAGTAGCCAAATAGGCGCAGCCGTTTTGAAGTGATGCGCTTATATATTCAGCAATTATATATAAAAACAAACATGACAGAAGAAAAAGTTAACCTAGTTAGAAAAAATAGCTATAAAATAGCGATGAAGATTATTATGAAAACAAGTGTCTATTTCAGGATGATATTATGGACTGCTATGGAGATGAAACTGTAACAGGTAAGGCAGGAACGGATATCCAGGAAGGGAAGTGCACATGGTTAGCTGTACAAGCGCTTCAGAACTGCAACGAAACACAGCGAGCAGTGTTTGAGGAGAACTATGGAAGCTCTGATCCGGTTAAAGTCAACCGCATTAAAGAACTTTACGATGAACTGCAGCTGAGAGATATATACGAAAAATTTGAAAGCTCGAATTATAAGAATATATTAGAGCAATTGAGATTATTACCAACGGATTTATCTCCGGCCATCTTCATCGAAATACTCCAAATAATTAAGAACAGGAAACATTGAATAAGTGACACTAACTTTCGAATTAAACTATTATTTATAATTTCGTTCGGGTGAAGGAGCCGTCATATTAATTGCTATTTATAGATTAAGATAAAGAAAATATACACGTATTTTTTACGTTTGAGTGTTAAACAAGCAGTCGTTTCACCTGATGGCATCAACTAATAACTATTAACAACACCAGAATTACGAAGTACGTATAATAGACCCTCTAACAAGCTGTCAAGGACTGACAGTCAAGGGCTCCATACTTTAGACCGTTTGGTACACATCAGCAGGGAACTTATGCCACATCCGGAGTGTTTGCGGGCAGAAACTTCTCTGAACACGTTCCGTGCCAAGTGTACCATCGGTGATACACGTTAAACTTAATCTTTAGGCTACGTGTACCACCGGTGGTACACGTTAAACTTGATCTTTAGGCTAAGTGTACCACCGGTGGTACATGTTAAACTTAATCTTTAGGCTACATGTACCACCGATGGTACACGTTAAACTTGATCTTCAGATCAAGTGTACCACCGCTGGTACACGATTTGATAACTATTGAAAACAAAAGAATTACTTACGGCATATTATGTATGATGTTGTATTGTAGTATTGTATGATAATACGTGACGTAGTCCCGTGAAGACGTGAAGGTCCGTAAGGCCAATAGCGTAGACAGGTAAAAAAAAAGTATGATAATCTATTTTGTCAAAATATCCTATGGCCTAAAGAACATGACAGGCAAAAATCTATTGGTAAGGAACGTGTTAAATCGCAATATTAACTGTTATTATGATTCCAAGGTCTGAGGATAAACTCCATCTATTACTATTCTTACAGGTGTAAGTAGAAATAATAGAGTTGTAGTAATTAACTATGTTCGATGACAAACAAAGTAATAAATCCAATGTGTCGTAGGCATAACTGGACGCCGTCCAAAACCAAAGAACTCATTTATTTTTGATGTATTTTAGAGTGTAGCCGTTTTTACATAGCATAGGTACACAGGATCGTTCTTATCGACATGTATAAAAATTTGTTTGTTGTCTGTACAATTAGTTCGATTTTGGTGAAAATTTAGCCAGTTTTACGATTGCCCGTGTTGATTTTTAAACTAGTGCAAAATATTCACAATAGATGGCGTGCAAGTCGTTTCGTTTCGAAACTAACGGAAATTAAGTAACAGTGATTTCTTTATAAACTATGAAAAAGTTATCCTCTTGTGAAATTACAATATATTACGCAGTTTATTTACGTCGTTTAGTCGGTGCGAACCGAAAATCATATCATCTACATAGGTACAAAGTTTAAGTCGTCTCTGTAATACATTTCTACCTGAAACAAATTTGAAATTTCGGTTGGCACCGACTTCCAATACATCTCTAGGTAGCACACATATTCATGTTTTATTTAATTTGGTTAATTTGATAAACTATTTATTTTCCGCTTTTAAGTGCCTTATGGGTTTTTGATTGATATTGAAGTCGGTTAATACTTTTTTTTGAAAATTTACTTTATTGCAATTAATTTTAATGATTTAATATGGACTTTATAATACTTCTATTAACTAAAATGATATTCAAATGATTTAAACGGACGTAGTATCTATCTACTTCCGGTACCACTACAATAACTCCGAGACGCGCCTGGATCACATAGTAGTAAGACCTTGCTAGGTCAATAGCGTAGTCAGTTCGAGAAAAAATAAATCACAGAGTACCTTATATAAAAACCGGATCATTGACACTAGCGCCACTCGATTAGATAGATCAGCCTATAAAGGGCAAGATCTCGTTTAGTAGTGCGGTGAAACTGTAAAGACCTTGCCAGGTGAATAGCATAGTCAGTTCGAGAAAAAAAAGGTCGGGTGGCACTTCTATGTCGAAGTAATTGTAGGGCGAAGCTCTGCCCGGATAAATAGTCACAGTGACT
Source organism: Antheraea yamamai (assembly GCA_036509395.1). NCBI lineage: Eukaryota > Metazoa > Arthropoda > Insecta > Lepidoptera > Saturniidae > Antheraea > Antheraea yamamai. Next base: position 8,416,645 of record AP028442.1, on the reverse strand, counting down.
ACAGAGTGTTAACTGGTCTCGCTGACTGACCGACTGTACGTTGTTCGTAAAAAATGTATATGAAATTACATTAGATGTAAGAACTTTCATCCTTGTTTTATTTATATATTTTAGTTTATATGTATTTAATATTTATATATACTGTATTATACATATATGGTTAGTAGCTGTCCGCCTTATTGCTAATAGCTTTATATTCAGACAATCTTTGGATGGACAAGTCCTATATTGGTTTTATTTTTCTTGTTTATGTATTTAATAGGCGACTAATATATATTATGTTGTAAATTATATGAATTTTAGTGATTTATTAAAACATAATTTTCGGCACGAATCGTTAGCATGAAATAGTGGTGTTAGTTTGTTTATCAACTGCATATTACTTACTTTAAATGTTTGAAAATGATATAATATGATAAAATGTAATGTAAAAATAAAATGAGTGAAAATATTTACACTCTAAAATTGAAAGCATACAATTTATATATTACTACGGTAAAAATCAACATTATCCTTATATGTTTATAAGAGATATAAATCTATTTTTGAATATAAAATAACATACATTGTTAAAATATTTTGTTAAAACTAGGTTGAACCAATATTGTTATTTAAAATCCAAAGTCAAATTTTTGTTAGCGTTGAGTAATCATTTGTCTACAATTAGGCAAGTATTTGTAATTAAACATGGTATATTAATTTATCTTTTTAAATTTGAAAAGCATTGTAATTTGGTAAAGGTATTGGGTGCGAGTGGTTTGGTTGTTTTTATTTATTTTGTGATTAAAGGTTGTGATTATGTACCTAATGTTTATTTATTTTGTAAATATCCTTTCGGATTGCCTGTAAGAACCAACATCGCTGGCTTTTCGGTATGAAATTCACATTTTTTTATTCTCCCGCATAAGGTGATATTACAAGAACATTTCTCAGGTTCACTTTCCTCACGATGTTTTTATTCTCCATTAGCCGATAGTGTTACCAAACAGAAAATGTACGTGAATTCCGAAAAAAAAACATGAATATGAAGACACGTTTCAAAATCAAGTGAATTAACGATAGTATGTCTCACCATTAGGGTGGTTTCCAAATGTACTGGGTCCCCTTAAATGACCTCCAGGGATTCGTGGCTAAATAAAAATTTGAAAAGCTATTTAAGTAAAACACACTGTTATATTCTATCATAGTATATTCCAAAAATATAATGTTATACATAACATTGCTCTCAAGTCTCATATAATTGGAGTACATAATATGGTTCCTACAGTAGTTCCTTTACATACTGCAGTAGGTACTTAAAAGTAACATTTACCTATTAAAACATTTCAACTAGACTAAACTAGTTCGATATACATATAAATAGATACACTTTTGTGTTGTGATTTATAGTTAAGATAATTACAGTATAAAGTATGCTAAATATGAACGAATTATTTACTTTGTGCCATGAAACATGCCAAATAGAGACGTTTACCTTTGCGTGTTCTCATCAACGACTAAGCATGAGATAAGGGCAACATTAACCCTTGACAAGAAAATCGGAGAATCCAAATATATTATAACGAATGTTTAAAATACCAAAGTTTAGATGTCTTCAAGCTACGAAGAACTGTATGCGTTGAATAAATTTATTCGCGAATACGCTTTGAGACTTGTCATTTATGAGCACAGAAGTCGTTGCAATTACTAATAAAACTAGCCGGCCTGGCAGACGTTGTCCCGCCCTCATAATAAAAAAAACCTTGACAAATTATATACCTAAACTTCCTCATGGATCATTTTATTTACTGGTGAAAACCGCATGAAAATCCGTTCAGTAGTTTTTGAGTTTATCGCGAACAGACGTGACAGAAGACTTTGTTTTATAATATGTAGTGATAATCGTAACCTCATACTGAAGAGGCTCTCCCACATGGAAACTTCAGGGTTAATACTACTGTTTCCCTCGTATAAATCAGCGCAGCCTCTTTTAATGTAAATAAAATTAATTAAGACGTATTTAAAGTGACTACAGTCTACAAATTACAATATGCATTTAGATTTATTGTATAGCCGATTTGAAAGAGTACCGCAGCTGGGAGACCTGTCATAGAGGCTATAGGCACACGTCATAACTTGTTACTTCTAAGTACTAAATTGATACGGCTCGTGCGTCAATGCATGTTGTTGTCAATCACACTATTCGAACCGTTATGTAACCGAATATGTTTTGATTGCAGCAGAAATATGGTATAGTGATGGTGCTTCCGCACACAGGCTCCAACATTCTTAAAAAAATTAAAGTATAATATATCTGTATCTCAGAAACATTCTGGTGTTAAGTATAAAAAAGTTATCCACTTTAACTTTTTTATAATGGCGTCTCGTAAATACAACTTCTGCCAGTGTTAAGTTACAATAATATTATAACTAAAAGGATATGTCACGTACATGATATTTTGATAAAACAAATGGCATGAAAACGCACACATACGTAAAGTAATATTGTAACGCCACACTGTCTTAGATAAAATATGGAAGTAAGACGGCATATTCTCTATATGGGTGGTGAAAAAGAAATAGTTATATGTTGCTTAGATACGGGCGGGTTAACGGGGCAGCTGTCAACAGTAAGGTAGCTAGCCAAGTTTTAACAAGATGCTGTCGAAGCGCTTATGACGTATCTACAGATTTCTAGTTATAATATCATCGTTAAGTTAGTCACGGGAGAGTCTAAATATGCACCTAAGTTTCCAGAATTCGAAAATATAAACGATGACAATGGTAGAGGAATGTCAACGTTCTTTATTGAAATGGTTCATGGCGCGCACTATGGCATAAATTACACGAATTTATTTACAATAATAAAATTGAAAAACCATGTTCATTTTAAATCTGATACTAATAAATATTATAGTGGACGCTACTTTGCACTTCCGCCTGGAATTGATTGAACACTACCGTAACAGTACAGTATTATTATTTTGTTGTATATATGTTATTGAACAGTAGTGTTCAATCAATTCCAAACGGAAGTGCAAAGTAGAGTCCACTATAATATTTAATGATGGATTTCCGCAAAGTAACGCCTTCTTCAATCAAATATTTGATACTAATACTTTCAATTGGTACAAATACAGTAGTTGCAGCTTCAAATTTAATCATAATGATTCTACACAATATTATACGTTACTATAATTTTGACTAGTAAGCACCAATTGACTAATATTTATATAAATCATATCATGATTTAAAATCATCACCAGAAAATAAGAGCTAAGTTTAAAAATAATAAAAGACACGGTATTCATTTCAAATTTAGCGACGTCGTTCTTTTGTTTGTGCTTCAATTAATTAATATTAACATTTTCGTATTTACTTGTAGGTTACTTTTATTAGGTATTGCTGTGCTGAATATCGGTGGTACATACTTTGTCACACAATTTTTAATAATCCAAAATAAATTAAAGCGAAAGAACAATAGAAAGAGGATTGAAAATCAAGAAATAACAAATATAAACTTTATATTACAAATGTTTAAAATAATAATCATATATTTGAATATTAATTTACTATAGAGCTACAGTTACGTGCACGAATTTAAAAATAAAATTAATGTTCAATAATAATATCCAATATTTACATTGCTAAGCAAACCGACAAACCATCTTGTATCTAATATTAAGGAGAAATTTTACAATGGATAAACCTATTTATATTAATTTTAACATTCGCAAGGAAAACGTCGTAACTACATGAAGAACTAATGAAAGTTTAGTTTCCAAATTATGATTTTATTAGAATTTTGCCTGTGTTTTAATCAATCCGTCAGTTAAGAGTCGTTTAGGTTAACATTTATAGATCCTAAATCATCATTGAAAGAGTGGTTTAATTCGTTCCGTCTTTACTTAATAACCACGTATGTAGGTCATACTAAATCACTATCCCGGACCATTAACCTAAAAGGACCAAAGGAAGATCTAGAGACCTTTGCATTTTTTTTTACTTTCTTGTAATTCATTTTGCTTTTCATTAAAGAGTAACTCAAGGTATACAGATATTAAATTACGTCAAACGACTTCGTCCACACCCATAATGTTAAATGAACGCTTTCTAGTTTAATATCATTTGAATATTTTTAATAAATAATGGTACCTCATTCACAGTAATAATTGCAGCATTCAAGTCTCTGCTGCATAAAAAACCGAATCTATTGTACGAAATCATAAGTTACAATCGTCCGGCAAATATTAATAATCTCAACCAAGATATTCCTTCTACATTCTTCATATTTTTATCACGCTTTTATTAGCTTCACCTGTATGTATGTTTGTAACCGACCCCTTTGAGCTCGACTTCGTCCTACTTTGGACGATCAGATTTAATTCAAACTTTGCACACCTGTCAAAGGTCGATGACAATGCAATAATCCGAAAAAAAAGTTAAATTTTTTAACTAAAAAATAAAAAATAAATAGTTTAAAAAACTAAAAAAACACGCTTTCATAAAAAATCCGATGCGATCCGAAAATAACATGCGATGCGTCACTGTTAATATCAGCACCTCCAGATATCAGTATTTTTATCATTTTTTTGTCATTTTTTACAAAAATATACATTTATTTCTAATTTACACTATTCTTAATCCAAATTTATTAAATTTTATTTTGTTTTTTTGTTGGATTTTTTATGAAAGGGTGTTTTTTAAACTATTATTTATTTTTCATTTTTTAGTTAATTTTTTTTTACATTGGACATTTTTGAACTTAGTTTCATTTTTTTGTTATATTTTTTTTGTATATCAACGATTATCGTCAGACATTATGTATAATGTAATTTTTTTTTTATGTTTCATGTATAATAGATACTGTATAATAAATACATTTTTATAATTATTTGACAAAATGTTTGTTATTTAAATCAGAGTAAGGACATGAATTCATTGACTAATCTCTGTTATATTGAAAGAGAATTTCTATCAAGACATATTTCGTTTCGGCCTTTTTTTAAAAACACCAACAATCTTCAAGGTACATATAGTAAGTATAAGGCAGAGCCAGCTGCGACACACTCCATATAAATATTTTTTTCGAAGTATAGTAATACCATATACCAAAAAGATACAATGTACGACAAGGTGTAAACGCTTAGGGGGCGTTCCATTAATTACATGAGAGTTAAGATATTTCTTTCCATTTTTTTTCCCCGAACTGACTACGCTATTGACCTAGCAAGGTCTTAACAGCTTCACCGGACTACTAAGGCGAGCGCTTAAGGCGCTCAGCCGATTTTATGTGACAACTAGCTCAAGGGTGCACGGTACATCTCGGCTTGGGCTGTTGCCTGATACACGCAATTCGCGATCTATCTCAGCTAACGTAAGCTAAGCTAACTATTCATACATATATGAGTTGTTGAAACATATATGTGTACAAAGCATATATACCTCAACAGCTGTTATATGATTTTTCTAAAATATTTCAGTTTCATAAGGAAAAAAATAAAATAAAACCCTTTCATGTGAGAGTTAACAAGGGGGAGAGGCTCAAGCCGAATCTCACTAAATCTCACATGGGGGAGAGAAAATGTTCCGACGAATATCACATTAATTTTTTTCGGGCAAAAATAGTTTAAAAATGTGAGAAAAACAGATAAATCTAAAGTAAAACATGTTTCTAGACTAAAATAATGTTGAAATCTTACATAATTCTGCTACATATTAAAATCCGTGAATAGATGTAAAGTTGTCTAGTTTTGATATACCGAAATATAATGTAAATAAATAAATAAAAATGTAATAAGTAATATTAAAGTAAAAATAATAATGCAAATCGGCTTTTTAATTTTTAATAAATACATATGTATTTATACTCTAGATATGTATTTCAAATGATCGCACATAAAATTAGGGAGAGGTCTGTTGAAAATAAAGGGAGAGGGGGTTTAAAAATCCTCAAAAACGCCTAACGTAATTAAGGGACGACCCCTTATTTAAGACTTTCCCGAATCATAGTTGTATTTAATATTTCTAAATTCAAAAGAAAATCCCCTGATAGCGACAACTTACACAATACGCACGAGTTTAAAAAAGTAAATGAACGACAAATAGTATGACTTACTTTAGTAAAACATGTTTCATTTTCAAACATAATTATGAGTTTAGCACTTCCGTTAACCCTTTCACGCTCAAGGGAAATATTTTTCCCTTCTACAAAAATCGTTATTGATTGTTCAATTATTATTGAATCGATATTTTTTTTACTGAATGTCAAAATAAAACGTATGTCCAAGGCGGCAAATGTGTTTCTGAACGAATAAAAAAAAAAAGTCAAACTTTATTGCGCCAAAACCAAAACATTCGCGGGCTGAACTAATAATATCTTGAAAGTGTTTTGGACTTGAGAAAATAAAATAACTGTATTTTGTCACGTGTTTTATATTATTTGGTAAATATAATTTTATATAATAATACAGTAAACTGCAGAATATTTTAGCACAACTACCTAAAAATTGCACATCATCTAAAGGGAAATATTTTTCCCTCTGGTCCATATCAGGTGTATTTGTTGTAGTATTATTATATTATTATTATATATTCCTGGTGATATTCCCTTACTTTACACCCACAATAGCTAAAATATTGTGTTGTATTGGCATATTTAGTCTTCTACATCTTATAGTCCTGTAAGGGTTAAATTACCGTTAGGACATATTATCCGGTTTTTCCCCCTTCATAAATCCAGGGATACACCTTATCCGCGGATTATTATTCGAAGCCAGTAGAAGGACAAACCTCTCTCTATCAAAAACGTCGACAACATTCAATATCATTCCTATATACAATGAACGTAATCCAATGTTGCCAGATAACTGCCATGATTCCTTCCTGACCTTAAGAATTTTTAGATACGAACGTAAAAAAATCAAATATACAAAGAACTACAAGTGTATGTAAAATAATTAAATATTTAATTTTATTAAAATTTAATATATCGTTGGAGGATGCCGTGGTTGTCTCTAAATATTACTACATTTATATTCAACCAGAAAAGTGTTAGTATTAATTTTATTTACAAGTATATAGTCATATTGACGGCCCATAAAAATAAATAAAATAAAGAGTATACCTTCTTTCAATGATTATTTAGAAAGCGTCACGTTGAGATTACAAGATTTACGATTAAATATGAGTTAGACTCAGACGCGGGTAATCTTTTTTAAATAAAGTGTGTTTTTACATGTCTTGTGATATAAAATGTAATTATTTCAAAGTTAAATAGTGACAATGTCCTATTTAAAAAAAAACTTCCGAATTCCTCTGCCTCATTTGCCTCAACTCCGCAAAACGTTCATTTTGTACCCTTAAATTTCCTCTAGCAACACCTTGCGAATTTGGGAGGATCTGGGGAATCCCCATAATCTGACATCAGTGACGTAATCCTATATATAATTAGTATAGAGTTTAATGTCGTTTATCCAATTCAGGATTAGTTTGTGGTGATAATATGGGTAATTGAGGTGTAGAGATGAGCCGGTTGTGAGCCTCAGAGCCGGTTAGTGTTGCAAGGGTAATACCCGGTTGGTAAGCAGCCGGTACCCGGATATGTCTCGTCCTAGTCCCCTGTTCCGACCAGTCCGAAGCTCTCCATTCCCGTATCACATTTACCACTTGACCTGAGATCAAAATGCTCATATGATATTCCTAGATAAATCGTATAATTTTCTAGAATGGAACTTGCGATAATTGACTTGTAGGGAGAAAACTAAAATTCCCGTAGGAGAAAACCACGTAAAAAAGTTACAGAGGTTGAGGAGACAAAATCAGTTTAAAAAGGGGTTGACTGGTAGAAATCATCACATGAAAAAGCGTTATGTTACTCTCATTCCATACAAAACAATTTTTCTGTCTCTTTCTATTGTATAAGAGCTTAATTGTTCATGCATGTAATGAAATTCGAGCAAATGAATATCGTGTACTGCCGGTCAATAATATTATATTGCAATTGAAAATAACCTTTTTACTCATATTATCATGGGCTGCTGGTTATATAACTTAATACTGAACAGAGGAAAATTTCATAAAAGTTTAATTCACATTTGATACACAACGCTCAGCTTAAATGGATCGATATAGAAGCATGATTTTTGAATAAAAATTCTTAATATAACACAGGTGAATCTTAACGAAAGAATAGTGAAGATTTATCCCCTTACGGTGTTAATAAGGGATGTTGCTTAAGATATTACCTATACCAATATAATTAAATCTTGTTTATTATCAAATATAACAGGTGATTGGTTAGTCGCTTGCAATATTCAAAGACATGAAACTTCATGGACACATTTAACATGTAAAAAAAATCAAATACTAATAAACAACAGAGAGAACCTTAGTTAAGGTTCGTTCTAAGACTTTCAAAAGTATGGACATACTACCTAGTAAACCTAGGTGCAATGATCGGTGCCAAAAGCTGCAAGGGGTGACCTGGAGTTAATAACCTTCGGTAATAATACGAACACTAAACCCTTTTTATTTGTTCATGCTTCGAAAATATATCCTTTGTTAGTTGGTCATTGTTCCTACGTTTTCTCACGCTTCACTTAACATGTCTGACGGACAATAACACTGTCTTGCCGCTTGCTTTAACAAAGCCGCGTAATGGATTGAATATAATTTATGTGTTTCTTTAGATAATTAGGTCAAATATTAAGCACCTATTTTTTTAATTCATTTAGAACGAGAGTCAAGTACATCTTGTAGAAATATTACAAGCGACTAGCCTTGGTATAAATACAGAGGCAAGACTTACCGAGCACATTGAACGTATGAAATCTCCGGTCAGGCACAACTGTCAATGGTGTCAAGTCAGTGTTTGGGGTAAACCTTGTAAGCACGTCTCGGGCTCGTACAAGCAGGACTGACGGTGACGTGAGACGGGGCCATAATAAGTTTTCACGTACACACTCGATTGGATTACATAAATGCACCCCTTGTGGTGACACACCGAATACCATCTGATGATGCCAAGCGTCCGGGATCTCACCCACACATCCCACTTGAAGATTCAACGTTAAAATTGGAACCGCTCCTGGAATCCATATTAAATCTTTTAAGGTTAACAGAACTCAGTGGTAACTTCTTCATTCCGGACTTAATCAGTAGTAACTTGACATACTGTTTTCAAAACTCAGGTAATTTTTATATGAAGTGTGAATTATTTTTAGTGTTGTTCTTTAGGTTCAACAAAATAGAATGTTCTCAGCTCGGGTTAGATTTTCCCATGACACAAAAAAGCTTATGTGTTTTTCTAGGTGCCAAATTGCTTCAGTACCTATTTATGGAAATCAATCAAAGGTTTCATTTGAAATCGATATTAAACAGAAAGAATTTTTTTTGTATTTATAATACTGGTGTTAGAAAGCGAAAATGATGTAATTTATTAATAAAATTTACGCAAATATTTCATGAACAATGAATTCCGTATACTTGAAGAGAATGCTATCTAATGTCTTACTGCATATTTAATAATGGACCATACAATAATAACCAATGTAAGTCTTATGAAATTTGATAGCGAATACAAACATAATGAAAATAATTATAGGGAATGTATAGGAAACTAGATAAGGAAAAAAAAATCTTCCTTTTCATATTGTTTCCTAATTATAAGAATTTTAGTTTAACAGTGAAAATAATGGATTCCAATGTTGAATTGAGAGGCAAGTGATACCAAGTTTTCAAACTGCTATACGAGAGTTTACCTACAGATTACCTAATGATATCCAATCAGCCAACCAGTGTGATAACGAAACTGCTCTTTCAGGGTAAGTTGGAAAGAACCTTGCAGTTATTAGTCCATCGGATGCACTCTGAATACCGTTCACTAAGTCAGCAGCCGTACAACCTGCAACTGCACGCGATAAGATATACCTGAAATATGGATTAAAAATTTAATATACAGCTTGTATATAAAAATGTCTTGGAAAAGACTGAAAAAAATGTAAGCTCATATTTATAAACATCTAGCTTTTGTCCGCGCCTTCGCTCGCAGTAATATAGATTTAACCAATCCCTCAGGGACAGTATTTTTTCTGGATAAAAGGTACTCTATGCCCTTTTCTGTAATACTTTCAATGTGTATCCAAAGTTTCATAGTTAAGGTGAAAGTAATAATATTTGATAGGACTAGTTAGGGTTAGGATTGTTTTGATTGGGTGACTCACCAACAAACCAAATGACTAAAACCAAGTACATTATATTCGGATAGCAGGTCTCATCAGCGACATGAAGCGAGAAGTAAACTCCATGTTTAGTCTATCCACACATATAATAAAAATGAAGTGTCTGTATCTAATATCAAAAACTGTTTGGGTATGAATGTATACACGCTACTGATAACAAAAATGCAATTTAAAAAATTTTTATTGGTCTGTCTGTCTGTTCCGGGTAATCTCTGAAGCGGCTGGACCGATTTTGACCAAAATTTCACTGGCAGATAGCTGAATTTACAGCGGGTTACTTAGGCTACTCTAAATTAGACTAGCTATTAACCGCAGCTTCGTCGGCAATGCTAGCTCCAAAACGGTTGGACCGATTTTCACGGGTCTTTCATCAGCAGATAGCGGACACCATAAAAAGTAATTTAGTCTATTTTAATTTAAAATAGCTGCTAACCGTGGCTTCGCCCGCAGTGCTATCTCGAAAACGGTTCGACCGATCGGCAAAAGATTTTCACTGGCAGATAGCTGACCTTATAAAAACTAATTCAAGCAATTTTACTTTATATTAGCTATTAACCGTGGCCTCGCCCGTATTGTGATCTCCAAAACGATTTGACCGATCTTCACGCTACTTTCACTGGCAGAAAGCCGACTTTATAAAATGTAATTCAAGCAATTTTTGTTTATACTAGCTGTTAACCGTGGCTTCGCCCGCAGTGCTATCTCCAAAATGGTTAGACCGATATTCACGATACTTTCACTGGCAGATAGCTGACTTTACAAAAAGTAATTTAGACAATTTTAGTTTATACTAGCTGTTAACCGTGGCTTCGCCCACAGTGCTTTCCCCAAAACAGCTAGACCAATTTTCACGGGACTTTCGCTGGTAGATAGCGAATCTTATAAAAAGTAATTGAGGTTATTCTATTTTAGACTAGCTGTTACCCGCGACTTTGTCTGCATGAAATTTAGCAATTTTTCAACTCATTCTTTATTTTCAATTAGAGAAATAATTATCAGCTTATTGTTTACAATTCGACATTATAATTATTAATAACTTTAATGATATTGAGGTCTTCCTAATAAGATCTTAGATTATAAACGTATTACGTAAAGAGTTCCATAATACAATTTCTTGGGGAACAGACAAGCGTTTATTTTTTGTATAGTCACAAAATCTTAATTATAATGGCAATGTATATTAAATGTAATGTAAATATAAATCTTTACAATAATATTTTAAGTCATTGTTTCATTAGTTCCTTATACAGTGTAAGTGAGCACTGCAGTAGTTATATTATGGGTTAAGGTTTCAAATATGTTGCTGATGACAAACCTCATTTGGCACGTTGTTAGTGTCTATGTATCTAATGTACACGTTACAGGTTACTGTAAGTGGCGTACGTGTCATACTTACAACTGCTTTTAAAGAGCATTTCTATAATTGTACATAGTCTCACATTTTTATAATTCTTTAATACGATTAAAAAAAACGCGTGCAAAGCTGCGGGTACAGCTAGTTTTAAATAAATAACTAAAATACTTTTACAATGTACCTTGGTATTGGTGCATTTTCAGCTCTGAGTCTTGTACCAACAGCAGTATTAATTTTTTCTAAATTGACAGGCACACCCAAAGCGGTCTGGAACAAAAGCGTACCATTGCGAATAAAGAAACAGACTACTTTAAAAATGTAGATTTTGTTCATTGGTTATATGGTTATAATAGCTACTAACATTAATAAATTAAGACTAATCATCGTTATTACCATTAGAACCTAATATTATAGTTAGATTAAGGCGATTAGTTTGTTTATCATATTCTTTTTATTTTTTATATATTCATGAGGGATCCACAAATAATATAATACTTCTTATTCTCTGACAATTAGAAAAAAATAATCATAATATCAAGTTGGACCACTTGTTAAACAATGGATATTTTGATAGATAATTTTGCGGAAAAGACCAGAATAGTATATATGTGACTGATATAGATCCTAATATCTCTCTTTCTCTCTTCCTAGCTGTTAGTCCCACATGGTGGTGGGGTCAGCCTTCCTTACTTTTCTTCTCCACTTCGCTCTGTCCCTGACATCACATTCGGAAACTTCGCACTCCTTCATATCTTTCAGCACTACACCCTTCCAATTTGTTTTGGACCTGCCTCTGGATCTCTGACTCTGAAGGGACAGTTGTAATGCCAAATTTCCCACATAGTCTGGTGGCTTTCTCTTTACGTGACCATACCATCGCAGCCTACTTTCTTGTATCTTGTCGGCAATGTCGCGCACCCCTAGGCTCCCTCGCACATATTCGTTGCGGATTTTATCGAGCCGAGTCACACCACACACATCCACCCATCCACCGTAACATTTTCATTTCAGCAACTTGAATAGATCCTAATATCATCATTATAATTATTTTTACAAATTACTATACAAAACAGCAAATTACGGATGGCAGAATAACTGACAACAGTATGAACAACAATTACTGTAAACTAACACAATATCATAATTCAATCTGAAAGACATTATAGCCTTCTACAATTTCAAATACATCTTGCTAATGCACAGAAAAGAAAAATGTCCATTGTAAAGTACTAATCCAGTCATAGATAAAAAAGTTCACTGGAGATTATTATTTGACTAAAGCATAAAAATGAGAGAAGTGAAAACAAAATAATTGTTATTTACTCACAAAAGCGTTAACTACTGCAGTTGTACCACATGCAGAGGTTCCAATCTGTGTGACTTGTCGTTCACATGCCTCATGTTCTGACCACACCATACTTCTTGGTGTTTCCGCACAACTCATACTACTAACACTTGATGCTATGCAAACTTCTGAACATTCATCAGCACTCTGAAACAATATACACAGTATTGATTATTGCTATTTGTAAAAGGTACAAGTTTGTTTTTTTTTCTTAATATTTTTAGATGTTACGGCATCTAACAAAATCATGACTTTTTACACTCAACAATTATAAATATAGTTTCATGCCCTCATTAATGGGCCTTTACCCTACAGTGACACATTTACACACTGATATTACACATATGGTCATATAACTCTCTTCATTAAAATTAACCAAAAAATTTTCAGCAAGTACACATGATTTTTATTGTCTGGTAAGTAAGTCATGTCTGGTAAGGTATTAGCAGACCAATTTGACTATAAACATTCACGGTTATGGTTTGGCTAGAAGGTTTTGTTTTTTGGACTATAGTATCCTTAAAAAACTACAACAGTTGTTGACTCAATAAATGTTTGTATTGTCTTGAATTTTTGAGTTAAAATGAATATGAGAATTGGAGTTGATTTGAGATTTTACAATAATAATTATTATTCAAACTGCTTTAAAATATGTAAATATCTAATAAATTTTTAATTATATTATTCTTTGATCTTATCTACAATGTAACAATTATTAAATAATAAATTTAGTAAAACTTACTAATGCAATAGCTGGATGTTCATTGTCTAACTTAGGCACTTCAGCTAACTTCTTTCCAGTAGTTACATTGAACATTGCTAAAAGAAATAAAAATACAATTAAAATTGAATCCGAACGATTGATTAAACATAATAATTCAATTTAGACAGATTGAGCATGAACTACTATTTCAAATATAAAGGTAATATTTCAATACAGCAAACAAACAAAAAGTATTAATGATGAGAAATGATAATCTCATCAAGTTTTTAGTGAATATGATGTATTTTAACAATGAAAATATGTCAAAATCGGAATTAGGTACAATTTTGTATTGTTTGGTAAAGAAAACATCAATACTACATTTTATTAATAGAATTTGACTCACAGTGTGGAAGTTCCTTCGATGACATAACATCTCCACTAGATAGGTGGACAATGACAGATGAACTGACTGGCCAATGAGCCATCGTTCTACGTACTAATATTTGTTCTCCTCTTGCATTTACATGTGTTATGTATATCCCATAAGAAGTACTGGATTCAGCTGTATCTACTTTCTCTACAGTATTATGACTTGTTGATGGTAGGTCATAACTAATATTAATGTTTGAAGGTAAATTTGGTACACTAGGTACACTAACAGAATTATATCTAGGTACTAAGTATTCTGTAGATGGCCTTCTAACAGCTGGTTCTATTTCTTCTGAAATATTACTAGCTGCATCTAACTCTACATCAGACGTAGACTCTTCACCAGTATCCACCTCACAGGAAGGTACAGGATCAAAATCCATTTCGAGGAAGTCCATATCAGGACTTGATGCTCTAGAAGCATGTTCTCTGTTACCTTGCAGTGGTACTGGGTAGTTTGGAGGTAATGGCAAATGTTTATCCAAGGGCAAACCCATATCTAGACTGAAAAATGAACTTGGTAAGTCTGCTAGATGCTCACCACCCCTGTATGTATAAATACAGCCGTCTTTAGAACCTAAAGAGTAATCATCATTTCCAGTGTCACTTGAACTATCATCTGCATCTACATTAGATCTGTTGAGTTTTAAACTAGATGGCCTTTTCCTACTCTCTCTGAATGAGTTGTTATCACCATTGTCCCCAAATCTCCCGATACCACTTGTTGAGGGTGAAGACGTACAACTGTTGCCAGACATTCGTTTCGGACACGGGAGTCCTTCTTGGTTAGTGTCTATACCATTGTCGTAAGCATTCGAACTGGTCTTACTGCTCGAAGGTGTAGTTTCTATATCATTGTTCGAATGAACTCTACAGGTCTGCGATTGACTGGTACCAGCTTGATTCTTAAAAGTATCAGTGTTATCGCTCATCGAAGTAGATTGGTCAAGTTCATTATTCATTAGCCTCCCTAGAGGTGTGCTCAAAGGAACAAAGCTCGAACTTTGGTTCGGTGTAGACGTCAAAACATTTTCAACGTTTTCGTTTATACTTGACTTTACTGGGCTACCTTTATAATTTGTACGTTTTAAAGGTGTAGAGTTCTTGTCCATGATTAAAATTATACGGCAAATATCTTCAACATTGTATCTTTTGTGTTCAAAATACACAATTTATGAAATAACGATGATAATGAAAATAAGAATTTATACGTGCATATACACCGAATAATTGAGAACAAACACCAAGTTGTAAGAAGCAATACACAACAGGAAATAATAACAAACAAATTCGCATAAATCACATCAAAAACCATTTGACATGACGTTAATGGCAGCTGCACTGTTGCCATTTCAACTACTAGTTTCCTATATATAAAGTACTCTGTGACTACTAGGTAAGTAATTGTACCAAAAACAGTTACAGATTAGAAAATTCTCCACTTTACAGTACCTTACGAAACTAAATAGAAATATATTATGTGTATATATTTTTGATTATTTACATTTGTATAATAATAATATAACAACCACGAATATATACCTGAATTTCAGAAAACATTGAATTGCAATTCGACACTTCATTTTATAATGTCCTCTTGTCCGTTATTTGTTTTAAAACTTCGATCAACAATAACTAGATAACGGGTCGGCGCGAAAAATACATCTCGGTAAATAACAGCTCACTTGAAATGTGAGCTTTTATTTTGTTTAGTTTGTTTGAAACACAGCCAATGTAAGCACGTTTCACATGCCGCAGTGTATTCAAAAGATGCAAAAATAATACCCGAAAGAGCAATTTAACGTCCGGAGTATCTTACTTTCGCTAAATACATGTTGAATAAGTTATATTTTAAGCTTTAAACTAACAAATAATATTAAATTTTGAACAAAATCACCGATTTTAAACCTGTGGTACAAATGTTTGGCATAGGCTTTCCAACCACGCACAAACACGCACAATAACGGGAAAAGGTACTTTATCCATTGCGTGTTAAGGTTGAATTCACACTAAATGTTGTTTATGCTTTTCATTTGTGAGGGGAGTAATTTATTGCTTTGCTCGTTTTATCGTATTAGATAATATTTTGAACATGACTTGATGACTTTATTACTAGGTGTCATGGTTGTAATTAGGTTGAACTTAAAACTGTTTTAAAACTTTTTTTCTCCCTTTCTTAGTAAAAAATAGCTACACATAAGTATATATTTACGCGGACAGCTTTTAGCTTCGATTTTGTACGTGAGCCTTTATCTAGTTATTGTTGATCGAAGATTTAAAACCATTTTTAGGTATATAAATAATGCTATAAATGCTTAATATTATTTTTTAAGTTCCATCTGTGTTTAATTTTATACTTAAACCTAAATTTATAATGTAATTTAATATTAGTTTGTAATATGATACGCTTTTTTCATTTTCATTTATTTTTTAATAGTAAGCCAAAGCCAAAGAAATACGCTTTATTTAGCATATCATCTGTACACATCATCTATACATATAATAAAAATGAAGTGTCTGTATGTAATACCAAAATTTTTTTTTACTGATTGCAGAGATTGAGATTGCAAAACAGCAATTTTTAAAATTTTTATCAGTCTGTCTGTCTGTTTTTTTCCGGGTAATCTCTGAAACGGCTGGACAGATTTTGACGGGAATTTCACTGGTAGATAACTGTAAGTAGAGCGAGTTACTTAGGCTACTCTAAATTAGCTATTAACCGCGGCTTCGTCCTCAATGCTATCTCCAAAACGGTTGGATCGATTTCCACGGAACTTTCACCAGCAGATAGCGGATATCATAACAAGTATTTGTTATGATGTCCGCTATCTGCTGGTGTAAGTCTATTTTAATTTAAACTAGCTGTTAACTGTCGCTTCGCCTCAGTGGTATCTCCAAAACGGTTCGACCGATCTTCACAAGACTTTCACTGGCAGATACTTGACCTTATAAAAAGTAATTCAAGCAATTTTAGTTTATACTAGCTGTTAACCGTGGCTTCGCCCGCAGTGCTATCACCAAAATGGTTAGACCGAATTTCACGAGACTTTCATTGGTAAATAGCGAACATTTAAGAAGTAATTGAGGTTATTCTACTTTAGACTAGCTTTTACCCGCGACTTTGTGTGCATGAAATTTAGCAAGATTTCAACTCATTCTTTATTTTTAATGAGCGAAATAATTATCAGCTTATTTACTTTACAATTCGACATTATAATTATTTATTTTTAATGAGCGAAATAATTATCAGCTTATTTACTTTACAATTCGACATTATAATTATTAATAACTTTAACGATATAGAGGTCTTCCTAATAAAATCTTGGATTATAAACGTATTACGTAAAGAGTTCGATAATACAATTTCTTGCGGAACAGACAAGCGTTTATTTTTTGTATAGTCACAAAATCTTAATTAGATATAATGGCAATGTATATTAAATGTAATGTAAACGTAAATCTTTATAATAATATTTTAAGTTATTGTTTCATTAGTTCTTTATACAGTGTAAGTGAGCACTGAGGTAGTTATATTGTGGGTTAAGGTTCGAAATATGTTGCTGATGACAAACCTCATTTGGCACGCTGTTAGTATTTATATATCTAATGTACACGTTACATGTTACTGTAAGTGGCGTGCGTGTCATACCTACAATTGCTTTTAAAGAGCATTTCTATAATTTTCCATAGTATCTTAATTTTATAATTCTTTAATACGACTAAAAAATGCTTGCGGAGCTGTGGGTACAGCTAGTTATTAATATAATCCATAAAAAGTAATCTCACAATTTGCTATTAAATTATTATAGAGACTTTGTTAAGTTTTAAAGGCGTAACACAATTAATAAGATGAAGTGTAGAAAGATGTCAAAAAGATGTTAAAGCCAGCGAAGCCAAATTCTGCAGTAATCGTTCGAGTAGTTATCATTATCAATATCTGGAAATACCTATCAACAACTACAGATTGGAATCTAAGCACGAAAAATCGACCTGGAAGTATCCGGATCCAGGATGCTGTACAGGTTAGCCAATGTTGCTATCAATAGGAGGTGAATTGCGATTATATGTGTGTAGTATCTATTATATATGCCTTCCAATAAGGGTGGCATGGTCGCTTTGTGACCAAACCCTTATAAAAAAAAGAATAAAAAAAAAAAGTATCCGGATTGTAAATCGTTAGCGAAAATATTTAGTAATACAAACACACCTATACGATCGACATTATTCCTTGATTATCTTGTTATGCCTCTTTGGAGTAAGATACTTTTGAGGATTTTAACGACTATTTCAATAAGAAGATAAATTATACTTCAACCAAGATTATTACTAACCTAAAAGTAAAGTTGTATTCAAAAATTAAGGAATTATAAACTAACGTTTCTTTTGTTAGCTCTCAAGACGACGACTCTATTATCTCTATTAAGATAATTGGTTTATTGAATCTGTTTTGAAAATTAAATTCAGTAAATTCCAAGTAAGTTTTATAGATTAATACAGTTTCAGTATGTTCCCGAACGTAAGAATGAAAACTTATTAACAATCATCAATCGATTGTCTCATACGACTAGTAATGTAATCTATACTAATATTATAAAGAGGTAAAGTTTGTGAGTTTGGGACGTTGTAGGGGGTAATCTCAGGAACTACTGGTCCGATTTGAATAATTCTTTCAGTGTTATATAGCTCATTCGTTAAGAATGGTTATAGGCTATATATCATCACGCTAAGGTCAATAGCAGCGGAGCACAGATGAAAAATGTTTCAAAACCGAAATGTTTTTTTCTTTTTGAGAGCTTCTGCTGCGTGGCAGCGTTAGCCCATAGTAGTAACTATTACTACGCGGACGAAGTCGCGGGCAGGGACTAGTGGATTATAACAGAGTTGCGGGCAGGGGCTAGTGGATTATAACAGAGTTCCTAAACTAAATCGTCCAAAATCAATTGTTGTAAAATTTGAAGTCTCTATTTATGGAGTTTTACCTTCATTGAAAAGATACAAAAGGGCACATCCAGGAAATAAATAAAATTCTGGTTTTCTAGCATCATAGAACCAAATAGACCAATCTAAGCAATGGAACATTTATATTCAGTAAATAAGAGACTACATGCTGCTGCTGCCTAGTACTCTGTTTGCCAAGTAAGTTTTTGTACACAAAACGAATAATTCTAAACCTATACGTTATTATTACAAAAAAGTTAAATACGTAATTAATACTTATTTTAAAAAAGTTTCGAATTAAATGCACCGCGCTCGCCCGAGGCAAGTTCGCGTTATCCTTTTTCGCAAGTCTAACCTAACGTAACCAAAGCGAGACAAAAGAGCAAGATGGCGAACATACAGCGATCGCGGTGCATTTAATTCGAAACCTTTTTAAAGCAAGTATTCAATACGTATTTAACTTTTTTGTAATAACACCGATAATGGTTATCTTTGAAGTTTTCTACGGTTTAGATTCATATTTGTTTGAAATATTACTGTGTCAAATTGCAAAATTCAACTACTATAATTATTACCGAAATTAGCTTGATCAGAGGATTTACAGAGGATTTCCATATAAATATCTCAAATAACAATTATGATATAATAGTTTAAACAGAATCTTGGTTTAATAGTACGATCATAGACCAAGAGGCGTTCGATTATAGACATGGTACTTTCAGACATGATCGTTTTAGTCCAGTGAAGCAGTGAAAGCCCGTCAAGCCAATATACACTCATCAAAAAAGTCTAAGCAACATGTACTAATTTAAATTTTAGGATGGTTCTTCACATTATAACGTTGTATTTTATTTTTAAAATAATATCTTTAGGGTTCTATGATGTAAAAATAACAGCTGTTGTCTTTATAAGTTCTTTTAATAACAGAAATGAACAATATTAGAATATACTGTAGAAACTAAGATACATAAGAAACTAAACTTTTTTCTTACAAAATGAAATTTCTAAAGAAAATGTATTTATTGTGAAAGAATAGAACAATTTAATACAAAGTATGGGCTCCTCTGCTATTCAGAACTTGTCGGCAACGATTATTCATTGAATTAATGAGACTGTTTATGTCATCTTGCGGTATTCGCTCCCAATGGAATTGTAGCAAATCCTTCAGCTGTTGGGTTGTTGTCGCTCCGTCCAAGTCCTTCAAAACACGTCTCTGGAGCATGTCCCATGCGTGCTCCATGGGGTTGAGATCTGGCGATTGTGCAGGCCAGGGCAATACCCGGATGTTCTCCGTTGCAAAGTATTCACTGGTTCGCCGAGCTGTATGTGAACGCGCATTGTCATGCATTAACCTAAAATCGGAGCCAAAGGTTTGTCCAAATGGGTAGACATAAGGTCTGAGAATATCCTCAATGTAATTTTCAGCATTCATGTTTCCATTTACAAAAACGAGCTCAGTTCGCCTGTTCTTCATAATACCCGCCCATAACATAACTGTTGAGCCGCTGTATGGATGAACTTCCTGAACGCACCTGAGCCTTTCAGTATTTCCGGGCTGACGATACACTCGCACCCTTCTTGTATCAGGCTTAATCCCGAATCGCGACTCATCGGAAAACATAATTTTATCCCATTGTTCCTGGGTCCATGTTATGCGTTCTCTACACCATTCATATCGACGAGCGCGATTCCCGTGACGTATCGGTGGGCACCTGATTGGGCGTCGAGCTCGTAGGCCGTACTCATGCAGTCGATTTCGCACAGTTTGAGGACTTACATCAACACCACTTGAAATTTGTAGCCTCAAACTTATCTCTCGAGCAGTTAACATCGGCTGGCGTCTTGCAGTCAGTTGTATGTACTGGTCTTTCCGAGTGGTTGTACACCTTTTACGGCCTGGATGCTGTTCAGCGGGTTCTCCTGTATTATTGTAGCACTGCCAAAGACGACAAATAACACTTCTATGAATGCCAAAATGTCGAGATACCTGAGATTGATTACTCCCCGCTTGCAACATCCCTACAGCTCTTTGCATTTCATCTGCCATCAAATAACGTCGCTTCATGACGTAAAGAATATCTAACAATTCAATTTTGTCGCTAACTTTATTTAAATGGTTGGTAAAATTATAAAATCAAAACTAAACGTAGCAATTAAAACGCACTTAAATTCAAACAAATTCGCAGTCATTTGAATTTTATGAAAAAACAAAACATAATCAATTTTTTTTTTACAACCAGCCAGTATGTCATCAATAACAAAAAAGTTTACTTACCTACGCACTTTGTTTGAGTAAATACTTAGAAATTAATTAATATAAATGGTAAAATTTGTAATATCACGCATGTTGCTTAGACTTTTTTGATGTGTGTAGTAGTCAGTTCGAAAAAAATCAGACATGATCGTATAATCAATTAACTATCAATGATCAATGCTTTCGAATAGATGAACGTAGTGTTTATATTGCTATTATTTAAAAAATACAGTTTTACGAATGACCGCCTGAGAATTCCAATGTATTTCAGTCCAATGTCAAAGTGATTTGTGTTTGATGTTAGATTACGGTATAATTTCAGGTATTTTTTTAGCTGCCAACACTGTTCTTACTTGTCAAATTTCACAATGACAAATTGATTCAACCAGCTGTAGCTTTTCTAAAAACTGCGTCATAATTATTTTATTTTATTACTAAAATTGCCTTGTAAACTTGTCAATATCGTAAATATTCATTGTAATAAATTTTAAATCGCTAAATATCAAAATGGCATACGCCTACTTGTTCAAATACATCATCATCGGTGACACAGGTATTGATTTTATTTCTTGATTTTTATTTATCCTTATTTTGTTGTTTTCTGCTTTATATGTGATATATAAATATCAATCTGAATCTTATTAACGTTTTTATTTATTTGGAGTTTCATATTTTTGTGAATGTGTTTATATGTAATACATTCTTTTGGACTGATATGAAAACGCCTACGCTTCCAGTATCTACGTCAATTACGGGTTCAAATATGTAAATAATTAAAATGTTGTGACAGTTTCATGCTCATTCTTCTGTTAATAATAATCTATCGTTAGGGATTAGCATTAAAATTTGATTAACATTTCTTTGTTATCTAGATGTTTTTGTCTCAAGGACTCTCTTTGTTTATTGTTATTTTGTGAGGAATGGGACCAATGTGGTATTTTATTGCATTGAAGAACTTTACATGTGAGTTTTTACAAAATTTACAAGTGTTTTATGATCAATCCTGTTTGTAGAATATTACTACCATTATTAATTGGGTAATTATCAAAATAATAAATGTTTCGCTGAAAGTGTTCATGTCCCTTTTGATGCTAATTAAAACGAATACTGGACTCCCTTTTTAACTTCAATATAGTTGTGTTTCTGAATGAAAAGGTTTTATTTATTACACAACCAAAAAAAAAGAAGTATTATTTTGTAAATTGTTTCCAAAAATCCTAGAGATATTATTGTGTAAGTTATTCTTGTTTTATAATTCTCATCTTTTCAAAATTCTATATAATATTATTTGTTTGTAGAAAAAGTTTGACCATAATTATTAGAAATAGGTAAGATACATTTACCTATACTTTGTGGAAGTGAGTAACATAGTCCCTTTAAAATCCAGGAATGATAATCATAAATATTTTATGTAGGAATTAAAAAATAAAAATGATTTATTGTGCTTTGAAAACATTCAAACTAATTCAAACATTTTATTTTACAAACTGTTGTTTCAAAACATCTCATGAAGTTCCAGGTTTCCATATAAAAAACATTGGATTAATGAATTTAAGTGCTTTGTTCTACAAATAGATAGAAATCTTGGTATTTGGCTGACACTTATTTATGTTGATGATAGTGATAATTGATGTTGTTGATTATAATTAATTTGTAATTAAAATATGTGTATCAAAAGAAGATATTTTACCATTGTTATCATAGGTAGCAGAGACATGTCAGTTTCCAGAATTTATAAAATATAAAAATATATTTTTTTTTTATAGAAGACAGATTTAATTTACTATCTTTTTACATTAACACAGGAATAACTTTTGGTATATATCTTTTACTGAATGCAAGCTCTGTGAAATAGATAAAAATTATTATACAGGGTGAGCGTTCGATGACCCGAGTATCAACTGTTTTTTTTATTTTGTTACATTGGTTTTTTTTAATATGATTTTTTTTTATCAGGATCGATTTTTTTCCGTCCCATCATCAAAGGTATCATTAGTACTATCATCTGTCTTCGTTTTCGGAAGCGGTCTCCTAACACCCTGTATATAGGGTATATAACCTATACATATTATATGAATGTATATATATTTGGCTGGTACTTATTTAGGAAAAAAATTTCATGACACTCCTAAATAGGATTCAAATAAATAAAAATATCCTGGAAAGTTACTGCTCATAATTTTAATATTAACCCAGCTCCCACAGCAACCAACGTTTTGAACACAAATAACATGTGATAAGTCTGTATTGTTCTTTAATTTTATAAGTTGTTTAAAATTTGTACAGCTACAAAATAAATGTTTTTATAGGAAATTTAACCTCAATCAATTCAAAAGATATTCAAGAACGAAGTTCAAGATATCGTTAATTCTGCCATTTTACAGGATACTATTGAAATTTAACTATTGCACTTGTCTTTACGTCATAACTTTGTAGATATTTCACGATTTTTCAACATAGCATATCAAAGTTGGTTATAAAATTGGTTTTGGTCAACATTTTATTAAAATAATTGTTTAATGGTTAGTCAAATCATTTACATCAATTTTCTTAGTGCAATGGTATATTTGTACTCTTATTTACATTTAATTTGATTTAGACATAATATTATTCTGAATATTTTTATAAAGACATTTATAATTTTAACTAGCGGGCCCGGCAGACGTTGTCCCGTCCTGATTATGAAAAAATCCTTGACAAATTATATACTAAAACGTTCCTCATTAATCACTTTATCCACCGGTGAAAACAGCATGAAAATCCGTTCAGTAGTTTTTGAGTTTATCGCGAACAGACAGACAGACAGACGCGGTAGGGGACTTTGTTTTATACTATGTAATGATACTAGATCTAAGATAAGAAAATTTGTATCCCTACATAGCCAAATTTGTACGAATGCAGTGGAACAGTGTACCTTCTCCATTATATTTTTAAAAATAAATCAATATGTAAGGGATTTAAGAATTAAACACTTTTTAACATAAAAATCAATATATAGACAATAAATTTGACATCTAATGATGTAGGGACATAAATAGGTTTCTTTTTTCAGATTTATTGTTTTTTTTTTAAACATTATTTTTCATTTCTATTTTATGTTTAGGGGTGTGCGAATATCGTTCGAATCGAATAATCGAATTCGAAAATATCGAAAATTCGTAAATATTAAATATCGAAAATATTCCAATAATTCGCGAATTAATGAAATATCTCTGGATTTTCAATTGTTTATATTTAAATTCCTTTAGATCGTGTATCGAAATATTCTACTTACGAATAATATACTTTTCGTTTAAAAATCAATTACCCGGAGAATACAACTGCTCATTTTCAATATATGTTCATCTCTGTCGGTACCATAAAAAATCTATTGATCTGAATATTGAACATAAGAAACCCTGAATTGAAAATTCACTAATAATTTAATAGTTTACGAATAATTCGAAAGTTTCGAAGAAGAAATTTTTCGAATTATTCGGGAACTTTCGAATTATTTGATTCGAATTTCGAATGGAATATTAACATTCGATTCGGAACAAATAATTCGTTAGTTCGAATTATTCGCACACCCCTATTTATGTTCAATGCTGCTCATGCTTGCTCATGCTCATGCTTCATGCTGCTTTCAAAATCTGAGATCTAGTGTAAAACATCCCCACTTTTGTAACCTCTCTAAGCGGCAATATACTGATGCCAAGCTTCTTTGTAGCAGATTTTTTTTAATGTTTAAAGTTTTTTTAAGCTTTATTTGTCTGCTGTAATAAATATTTTTAATTTTAAAATATGAATAAATTTAAATTGTGAATTAGAAAATTTTAAAATATAATTATGTATACCATAAAAATTGTATATTTATCCAGTTCCACGGATTATCGGCCAAATTTATTTTAGAAATACAACAAAAATTTTGGCAAAGATTAAATTTATCAGTTTTTATAGTAATTATTCACTACATAACTAACCTGTTATCTTCATATATTATCTTGCAAGGACATAGATAGTTAATATAGAATGTTTTCAAATGAAAAAAAAGTTGAAGCAACTTATGCAAGTACCATGCCATTGGCAACCGTCATATTATAAATTTATACTGGATTCACTCAATGATATTATAACTAAAAAGCTGTAGATACGTCATAAGTGCTTAGACAGCACCTTGTTAAAACTTGGCTAGCTAGCCTCGTCGATCTGCCCGTATCTAAGCAACATATGACTATTTCTTTTTCTCCACTGATATTGAGAATATACCATATTACTTTTACCATATTTTATCTAAGATAGTGTGGCGTTACAAGTATTTTGTTGTGTGTGTGCGTAATCATGTAATTTGTTTTGTCAAAACTTCATGTAGGTAACGTATCTACCTACACCTTGTTAGTTATAATATCATTGTTAGTTATAATTCACTAGTTGATGTCAATGTTATGATACTGATTACTGTTTCATTACAATTGAAAATGACTATAATAAAATCTAAATTTCACTCCCATCTGATATCAGTCTCTAATAGTTTAATTGAAATTCAATTTTTATTAGTTTGCTTCAGAAAAATTTATGGCCATTTGTACATTTAAACCCAAACGCGCATTACATAGCCTTATTCAACAATGACACACTAAAAGATTCTGTTATGATAGCCAACAATAAACATTTTTTAATATATTATCAAAATATTTATCAACCGTGGCAATTAACAACATACATTCTCATCAAACTTCTTCCACCCACCCATCAAGTCTTACATATTTTTTATTAACATTTTTATATAGTTCGGAGATAACAGATTAGGTAACATTGATTTGTGTTAATTATATAAGTAAATTATGTTCTAATTATAAGACATTAGAATTATAGAAAGTAGCTATTCTGTGCTGTTTCCAAGTAAATATTGTCACATCTCCTATGGTTTTAGTTATATCATTCACACAGCAAAAGATAAAAATCCAAAATCAAAATTGATACTGACAATTTTTGTGAAGATTTAAACAATCCTAACTAGGTAGTCCGGTGAAGCTGTGAAAGCCTTGCTAGGGCAAAAGCATAGTTAGTTTGAGAAAAAAAACATCCTAACTAATATCACAAATTGTGAATGTGAGATTGTTTGTTTATTTATTGCACTTTCACACCTTAACTACTCGGCAGATCATCATGAAATTATGTATACTCATTGTCATTGATGATTTCATTGTGAAAGTGAAAGGCGTGGTCGGCAAATACTGGTTCACTATGTTCTAATCTATACTAATATCATAAAACTGGAGGGTTTGTCTGTTTGGGTGGGTGGTTGTACACGCTAATCTCAGGATCTACTGGTCTGATTTGATAACTCATTAATTGAGAAAGGCTATAGGCTGTATATCACCTCACTAATATTAATGGGAGTGGAACATCAATGAAGAATGCTTCAACATCGGGGTTCTTCCTTTTGAGAGCTTTTGCTATGTGTTAGCATTAGCCCATATTAACTATTCCACGCGGACGAAGTCTTGGGCAGAAGCTAACTGAATTATAAGTTGTACAAGACTTTTATGGCTGGCTTCAGAACAATGGTTATATGGAGGTTTATTATAAATAGCTATATTATGCAGTAACCACTTAACCTCAGGTTAAACTTTATGCCTGTTTAACACTTCATGGCACAGAATACTATAATTATACTGAGAATCCTTGCAAAATTAAGTAAATTACTTATTTTTAAAATATTTGCAGATTTTATATGAAAATTATAATTAATGGGTTTTAATGACTAATACTTAGATAGTTATACTTACCTAAAATTATTCATCAAGCATTGTCATAAATTTTTTTAGGTGTAGGAAAATCATGCCTACTTCTCCAGTTCACTGATAAAAGGTTCCAGCCGGTTCATGATCTTACAATTGGTGTCGAGTTTGGTGCTCGTATGATAACCATTGATGGAAAGCAGATCAAACTGCAGATATGGGACACCGCCGGGCAGGAAGCATTCAGGTATTTTAAAATTATTTTCTATAATATAAGAAAGTTGTTCCTTTTATTAGAATGTCTATTAGGTAAGTAATTTACTATTAAATTATAATCGCCTCACTTCAGCCTGGTAGACAACCAGTGCAGAGCAATAGCCCTCTTCCCGAAAGAAGGTATGGGTATAATCACAACATATTGGTGATATCAAAATTGGAGAAATCCACAGCTGTCTATTTTCCCACATAGGTGGACTACAACATTTCTTAGGTTCAGGTTTCCTCACCATATTTTCCTTCACCGTCACACGATAATGCTACCAATTTAAATTAGTAAATATACGCGAAATTTCAAAAAATTGTTGGTAAATGCTATAGATGGAATCTGCAGACATCTAATTGACTTTCAACAGGTCAAATCACTCAATCTCTACTATATATCTTTATAAATCAAAAATCTGTAAATATGTATGTATTATACATATTTCATTGATTTATTCTTGGTAATATTGTTCACATTTCAAAAAATGTTTATTTTTCTAACAATTTTTTTTTTTATTAAAAAAAAGAACGAAATATAATGTTCAGTTTATAAATATATTCCCGTGTAGACTAGGAAACGAGATAGCATGGACAAGGTGATTAAACAAGGTAATGAACTCATTGTACACAATTAGTTATAAAATAACAAAAACATTTATAATGTTGTATTGCTCTGAAACCTGCAAATGTTTTGCAATTATTGAAAGTTTATCAATAGTTACGTTCAAGGTCAGAAAATAAGTTATAGGTGACTACTCTCAATTACTCTTGCGTTTGGTTGATTTTTTAAGACTTGTGCAGTGTAAGATAACTTTATATTATTATCTACTACTATGAAAGGATCAATGAGTATTCTTATTCTTTTGAAATGGCATAAAATTGATCGAGTAAAATTAGTAATGAAAATTTAGATATAAAGTAAGTTGTTTTAAAGTTATACTTTTCATACCAGATACACATTTGGGCAATAAATACTGTTATCGCCTTATATGTGACAGGGAATATTATATAAATACAGTCAAAATTTGCTATAAGGACATCAAAGTGACTACTCATGTTTAGTCGTAAAAACCGGTGATGTTTTCGCAATACAGCAGGCAGCTTGGACCTTCATTCTGTGTCAATATAACCGGTACGTTGTTCTAAACGATGTTGCCATAAATGGTTTTGACTGAATAAAATAGAGGAAAAGTCATGAAAGTTTTAAGATACTAGAATTTTTATAAGCATCTCACATTCAACGATGTGTGTTCTCTTGCTGCAGAGAAATGAGGTAAGCAGTGTGATGCTTGTCTTTTTCCCTTTGCATAAAATGTATTGTTAAGATAATAAACGACGCAGACAGAGTAGCGGGTATCAGCTAGTTAAAAGACATATGTAAAAAATCCTAATATTTAACACTGGAATATTGTTAAATAATGCAATGTATTCAAAGTATATATTAGCCACTATATCTATTGACATGGCCGAAATTCACGTGACTATTTGCTCATCAGGTCTATCACCAGATCATACTATCGAGGAGCAGCGGGAGCTCTGCTTGTTTATGATATAACAAGGCGAGATACTTTCAACCATCTCACGACCTGGCTTGAAGATGCTCGCCAGCATTCTAACTCTAACATGGTCATCATGTTGATTGGAAACAAGAGGTAGGTTTAACATTTTTTATTAAATCAGCGATTAGTATTGTTTGGTAATGAACAGTTATAAAACTTCATAAAATGGAAACCTTCACTCTTGAATTTTTTCTGCTATTGTATTATACGAATGTATTTAGAAGTAATGCAATAAATAAATACACAGTACATACTACCATACTACAGTAGGTGGTAGAGCCACGGTGAAGCTATTACTGGCTTCAGCATGAATGGGTTGGCTCGCCCGGGGTACTACCACCCTCTTATAGAAAACCGACATGAAGTAACAGTGCTTGCATTGTTGCGTTACGTTCGGTCAGTGAGATTTTTAAGAAACGACAATTTTTATAATAACTACGCGTTATTTTACGTATGTTTCTTGTCATGGGGAAGTGAGATAAGCGGTGTGGTGTTTATGTTTTCTCTTATTTACTATATTATGAAGATAATAAACGACGCAGACGAAGTCGCGGGTATCAGCTAGTCTCCTAATAAAAGTCATATATCGTTTAGTGACTTAGAATCTCGGCGCGAGGTAAAGAAGGAAGAGGGTGAAGCGTTCGCTCGCGAACACGGACTTGTTTTCATGGAAACATCGGCGAAGACAGCCGCTAACGTCGAGGAGGCATTTATCAAGACTGCCAAAGAAATCTATGAAAAGATACAAGAAGGCGTATTTGATATCAACAATGAGGTAAGATTTATTTTGATACCTTCATAATATGTATGTAATTTCATAATCAATTAATTATATTCAAGTGTTTTTACATATTTGTAATGTGATACAGATACAGGTTTGGTTTAACACGCTAACAGAATTAAAAAATAGATATTATGAACTATTAAGTATATTTAGGCCAATCTTATGTCCGTCAGATTACTACAGTTTAATTATGCTAATGTATTTAATGTATTCATATATTATCTAGCATGTATTTTCAACTCTTAAACACTATTTTCTTTACTTGTGGCAAAAGTTAAATTAATTTTCTTATTCAATATGCTAGGCTAAGATGTGTCAAATACATCATTGACCTTTACCTAGAATGATAACTTGATGACTGATATATTTGCCACATATAAAATATTATAAACATTACAAATATACTTTATATATTATGATATCCATATATTTTATCCATATTTAAAATCACTTGAAAAGACCACAGTATGTTACAATCACATTCTATTTCGTTTTATTGCTTGGTTAATAGTAGTTCTTGAGTATAACTTGAAATAATATCACATAATACTTTATAATGGCTTAGTATGCATTTGATATTCTAACTAATATTATAAATAAGAAATTATGTCTATTATGCTTTCATCCCTTAACTATGTAACCAATCGTCATGAATTTTGGCATATACATTGTCAGAAATATAGGAAAGGACATATCGTGTCTTTCCTTTAAAGAAATATACTGTTCCCGAGAGATATATTATCGCAAGTGAGTCCGTGAGCAAAAGTTAGTCATAAAATAATGTAAATATGAAGATTGGAAGAACGTGTGTAAAATTTGAGGACGGGAGAACTACCACCTATTTCTTCGGCAAAACAATAGTGTTGGCTTTATTTCGAACAGTGTGGATGGCAACATATTGTTACACCAGGCGTTGTAACTTAATACTTAGTTGTAACGATTTTTTACCTACAATTGGCAACCTTTTTCTTGGTTCTTTGGAGTTCTATTATATATAAATATAGGCCGCAGTAACTACTTAACATCAGGTAAAATGCATGCCTGTTTGTTACTTCCTAAGATTCATTAATTAATAGTTTATTTCCACTAGTGCTTTGAGTATCAATGACTAATAAATAGGCAATTACATTTATATTGGAACATTTTAAAATGAGTTAAATCCATTTTTAGCCGTTACTAATATTTTACGGTAGTTTACAAGATCTTCAAATTTTGTACATGTAAATTAAAAGGTCATAAAAAATAGTGTGTGTGTACTTATGTACACGCGTTAGAAGTTATACTTCATGGCGTACCAAAATGAAAATCTTTTCAAAAATTTTATCTTTCGCCCTATTCTACGTTTGTAGAAAAAACGACACTAACAATAGAAAAAAGGTATTTAATACATTGAAAGTTTTAATAATAACAACAAATACAAAGAAACAAAATGTTGACTATAGCTAACTTCAGGGTGTCGGTTTTTCGTGA
This sequence comes from Antheraea yamamai, assembly GCA_036509395.1. Lineage (NCBI taxonomy): Eukaryota > Metazoa > Arthropoda > Insecta > Lepidoptera > Saturniidae > Antheraea > Antheraea yamamai. The sequence goes on along the minus strand of AP028442.1, from coordinate 8,385,602 downwards.
CGGTGTGCGCGCGCATCGTAAAAATTTACTCTCATCATTTTTCCCTAACGCGCCAAAAGAAGTATAACTTCAATAAAAACCTTATTTTAGTTCGAGCAATCTACAATATGAGACCTCGCGAATCCTTAAAGACCAAGTTCAAGGAGTACGGTATCTTAACTCTGCCCTCCCAATACATTCTTGACAATTTAATGTATGTCCGTAAGAACCTAGAAAAGCTAGATTTCGTAAAATACCGGCACAATCTAAATACTAGAAACTGTGACAAAACTGGTTGTCCCACGTTTTAGACTTAGTAAAACCAGTAACAGTTTTTTGGGAAATAATGTTAGATTTTACAACAAAGTCCCAAAGGATATTACCGATTTGCCGGATTGTGAATTTAAGCGCCATGTCAAGCGGATTTTGGTGTCAAAAGGCTATTATAGAGTGGAGCAATATGTGAATGATGGTGATGTCTGGAATTGACTCATCTCTGTGCATCCAGTAAAAACATTTGTGAAATTTACCATTATATAGAATATATTATTATTCTAAATATTATATATATTTGTTAAAAAGATAAACCAGATCGAGTTTCTTGCCGGTTCTTCTCGATGACTGGGTTGTTTTCCGAACCGGTGGTAGTTTTGACGTTCATGAGTGCCTTCTTAGGGCCTAAATTGAATAAAGTGTTTTTGAATTTGAATTTGTTATGTCTCACGTTCGGGACTTGTGGATTTAGAATAAAACAAGGAAATTACACACACTTAGCGCGTGTGCTCGTCACGTCCGTTCGAGTCGATGTCTGTCAACGTAATGCCCCGCTAGCGGGTGTCGCAGGCGCAGATGTTTAATTATAATATCTATACATCACACTCATGAACGGCAAAATTTGAACTTCGCTCTCGCTTTATGAAAACTGGAAATCTTAAGAAAATTAAACATTTTATATGAACGATTTTAAATGTCCCAATACATATCTAATTACCTATTTATTTATACTTTTAGGCGAACGGAATCAAGATAGGGCCGCAGCACTCGACAGGGGGCGGCGCGAGCGGGGCGGGGGGTGCGGGTGCGGGCGGCGCCGCGGCCGGTGGATGTTGTTAGGTGTTGACCTGCACACACTGACGGGGAAATCGCTGTCTCTCACACATCGAATGATACAGGTCTCATTTCCATGTTATTGTTATCCTTTCGTTATCTAGACCAGTGGTCGGCAAGCTCATCATACAAAAGAGCCAAATGTAAATAATACAAAACTGAAATGTATTCGAAGAGCTTTTTGACTTTAGCTTTGCTTTAGTAGATGTCTTTTTTATCGACAGGATTAAAATTAAAAGTACACTCTGAACCTTGCCTTTGCTCAATATATCTTTTTTGTAAGCGACTAGTAGACTAATGCCTGGTTTCTGAGGTACTTTAATTGTAGTTTATCTGTTCAATAGCGTTATCGGTTCGATAACTTGTCAAATTGCGTTTGTGAACACACAATCATACGATAAATGTCAGTAAAACGCAACGGGCCATTTGTTAGTTTATCTTATGGATAACTATGTTGAGTCAATAACTATTGGTAGTTTAACAGAGTATCTCAGCTACCGGGCATTAGTGGCTACTGTTGCTTTCTGAAACTGTGCCTCTTTTTGTTGGCTTGCGTTTCAAAAATGTTTGCTCGTCTCTTAGAAGACAAGTTAATAGATAATATTCCGTGTCTGCACTAAGCAATTTGTTGGAGAACCGCAGCTAAGGGGCGAAAGAGACGCATGCGGCCCGCGAACCCCGGTTTGCCGACCACTGATCTGGAATTATAATCAAACTGTGGCCCATGACCGATATTTATGCGGCCCGCAGCCATAGCAAACAATTATAGCACACAAATACCATCAAAACTGATTTTGTACATTAGTTAACTAAACGGATACGAGACAGGTATATGACAATGAGTGAGCAGGAACTATTAACATTCAGCAGAGTAATTGACACTAAGCCAATAATCTCAGGGTGCCATTTCTCTAAGACTTCATTTTAACCCTAAAACTAACTGCAAATTTTAGTTGCTTGGAAATCAATTAATGATTAATCAATTGAGATGGCAAATAAAACACTTCATGGGTTGCTATTGCCATACAACATCTATAGGGCAATCATATTTTGACAGTTTATAAAAAGTATTCCAATTTATTAGTGGTGTCAACTACCCAATTCACCGACGTGCGGCCCGTAGCTGTAATCTTATATAGTTCTTTGGCCAAAAAAGTATGACGACCCTTGTATAAGACTATCAAAATAATTAAGGTAGTTTCAATCCTAACTTCATATTATAAATGCGAATGTGAGTTTGTTACGATTTCACTAATTATCTACTCAACTGGTAATTATGAAATTTAACAAACATGTTGTCAGTCATACAAAAAAGGTAATGTATGTACCCTTTCGTAAAAAAGTACTGTTCCCAAGACGTATGTGTAATGTGCATAATTCGAGCGTAGTAGGATGCAAAAGCTAGTATTTCTATAAAACAGCAAAATCTGGTCTTTATATAATATATTGGTTTTATTATATACATATAATAAAAACAAATTTCCAAGTTTTAACTCGTTTTATTTAAAACTGCTAAACTAATATGGTGTTATTACAAAAAAGTTAAATACGTATTGAATACTTGCTTTAAAAAGGTTTCGAATTAAATGCACCGCGCTCACCCGAGGCAAATTCGCGTTATTCATTTTTCGCAAGTCTAACCTAACGTAACCAAAGCGAGACAAAAGAGTAAGTTGGCGAACATTCAGCGACCGCGGTGCATTTAATTCGAAACCTTTTTAAAGCAAGTATTCAATACGTATTTAACTTTTTTGTAATAACACCGATTAGGATTTATCCCAAAAACTAAAATATAATTTCCTGTGTAACATTAATTGATGTCCAAATATTTCTACCCTATTGAGGCTTATTTCATCGTATAGTTTATAACTGCAACACTTACTAGCAATTTGTTATCCATTGACTGTCGCAAATGGATATCACAGTAACATCAAAACTTACAAGTCTTTTTAATGATAATTTGGACATATTTGTCGTAAATGGACGTCACATAAATATCAAAAAGTACAACCTTTTTTTAATGATCAATTGGATATTTAAGTATATATTGTGATTAACAAAAAAACTAACACACATAATACGGTAGAAATATATATTTTTTTACACATACATTTCTATTTTTTTTTCTCGAACTGACTACGCTATTGACCTAGGAAGGTCTTAATAGCTTCACCGGACTACTAAGGCGAGCGCTTAAGGCACTCAGCCGATTTTATTTGACAACTAGCTCATTTCTAAAATATCTTGTTTTCTTAATATTATATCTTAATGCATATAGCTTCGTACATAAGTATTTTGTAATTATTTGTACTGTTAAGTATCAATTTGGCGTCCATTAATGACAGCAGTTAGACCATAATTTGCTGTATACCTTTGGATAGAATTTCTGGGTTTTAGTCTTTAAATTAAATCGATAGCTGTAGGTATGTAAGGACATATCTTTTCAGAACGGCTGCACCTATTTGACTAATTCCTTTTTTGTATTTGTAGTTGTAAAAAAAAAGTTTACACAAAAAAAATGATTTCTTTTTTACCGAATTTGGAACAATTTTTCTTATAAAATCTTATATGATCATACTGTAAACAGAATATTTGGTCTCCTTCGTTAGTACACGCGGGCGAAGCCAGGACATGCAGCTAGTTAGTATTTAAATGTTTTCTACGAAGAAACTAATTTCTTTCTATATATTCTCTTATCTTCTTCAAATATATTTAATTCGGGCAATTTTACGAGATATGAAATCAGCGGAAAATTATTTTTATTCCAGGCAGGATGCAGTTGTGTGCAACAAACAAGGTACGAAATATTGATGTACGCCGGAATATTAGGATTACTTTATATTATGATGGAGATAAGCTTACTTATAAACTCATTGTACTACATATTCTTACGCCAAATGGGCGGTATACTTAGAGATATCACGAAAGTAAAATCTATGTAATAGTGTTTCTAGACACATCAATAGAATTGTACCATGAAATTAATTAGATGCTATTATTTGTACAATTTTTATTTGTATAGAATTTCCAATGCTTTATTGTAATCAATTTATATGAATATGATAGTAAATGAAACATAATGTAGATTTAGAATCGATACGTCTTTTAAACTGGACCATATTGGACAAAACAACGCATGTAACTTATTACATAATATTATATTCATGAAATTTATGTAATTTAGTATGTATCTATTTGTATGCAGACATTTGAATAAACATAACATTGGCTCGTGTTTATTAAATCATAATCAAAAGGTGAGGTCGACTTGTAATTCCTATATTTTATTTTCGCAACGGAATATATAAAACTGTGTGCAATCATATATAACTGCTCTAGAATTTTTGACATGTATCCATAACAATATTATATAATTAATTAGTTAAATTAACATAATTTAATTAATTTATTTTAGTCTTCACCTATAGAGATCTCTGTATAAAATGTTTTCATTCTGTTGAAGTTTGTGTATTTTATTTTATGATAATCTTATTGTGATTTATTTAGTGTAACTTTTTATGCCTTGCACTTGTATATTTTGTATATATTCTGATTCTTGTTTCCTCGAAATTTTCATTTTGAAGGCACTTCTAAAAGCAGCTTTTGACAAAAAAAAGAAATAAATTATACCTCGCATTATATCTTTAATGCCTGAATAAACTTGATGATAAAGTACTAACAAATATTTGAACTATCGAGAATACAAGAATTGGAATTCAAGAATACAAAATTTGACAAGTTCACCGAAATGAATATATTTGCTTATAGGTGGTGGCCTAGTGTACTTTGCACAAGATAAATTCCAGTTAAAGTATTTTAAACTGAAAGAAATAAAAGTCTAATCTTAAAAGAACTGCTTGCAAGGTAATGAAAGACATGAATACAAAATAGGTTATTTTTAAGTTTAGCACATTTTAATAATAAATATTTACATAAGGTTACAATACGCAGACACATTTGTAAGATGTAATTCATGAGAATAAATGTTGAAAAATACATACATATTCTTTAATTTATTTAATTAAATTGCGTACGTCATTTAGAGTCATGTAAATTATGTCAAATGTATAAGCTTTATGATACATATCAATCCTATATCAAAAATTTTGATGACTTTATGTAATAGTTGGAGTTTTGTTGAAGTTTAGTTGAGTAAATAGTGACATTTTTATTATATTTTAGTACTAGGCCTTGCCCGCGACTTCGGTCGCGTGGGATAGTTACTTTGAGCTAACACGTAGCGGAAGCACTCAAGTGGAAAAAAGACGATTTTGATACATTCTTCATTGGTCCTCTGCTCCTATTGGTCTTAGCGTGATGATATATAGTCTATAATCTTCCTCGATAAGTAAGCTATATAGCACTGAAAGAATTTTTAAATCGGATCAGTAGTTCCTGGGATTATCCCCTATGATGTCACAAACTTTACTTCTTTATAATATTAGTATAGATAATAGAAAATCTCTATATATATATATACACAATTCTATTGATTCAAAATAGGTATTTTTTTTAAAAAAAAAGGTCGTGGTTGTCTAGTGGTTTGACCGGTGGAATATCATTTCGATCTCTGCAGGTTCGAACCCCGGCATGTACCAACGAGTTTTTCGGAATTCGCGTACATTAGTAATTTAAATTGGTAACACTATCCGCTGACGGTGAAGGAAAACATCGTGAGGAAATCCGAACCTGAGAAATGTTCTTGTAGTACTACTGTATGTGGGAAAACATAGAACTGTGGATTTATCCCGAGTTTGATATCACCAATACGTCATGGGCTGTTGTGGTGATTATGCCCATACCTTCCTTCGGGAAGAGGTCTATGGCCCTGCAATGGGTCTCTTACAGTCTGATGATGATGATGATGATGATGGTGATGATGATGAAATTAGGTACGGTTATAAATGGATGTAACTGGTGCAGACTGAACAACAGATGTTACAAGTCAAATGTTCATTTTAAATACATTGTATCCGGTATTTCAAGGGAATACATTCGTCTGTAGCTTATATCAATATCACTTGATGAAAAAACAAATTGACTTTTGTACAAGAGTAGTAACTAATGACATATAAAAAATGTACATAATTGGTTCCAATAATATTTTTTAATATACTATTTAAATTTTATTTAGATTGTCAACATTTGATTGATTCTTAATAATACTATAAGGAATTACGAGAATCTTCCAAAAGATTTTCAGTTGTAATCTGATTTAACAAATTTAAAATACAATTCACAGCTTCCGGTGTTTTCAACTTAACAGTGCCAATATTCTTTATTTCCGCTTTGGGTAAGTTAATTTCACACAGATCGAAAACAATGATATCCAGACTACTCATTCTGAATATCTGGTGCTGTAATATCTTATAAGCTAAGTTGACGACTTTCGAAGGTTCTGTATCTTCACTTTTAATTCTGAAAAATAGAATATGATTATATAGATTACATTTAAAATAAATAAAGAGGTATAACATATTTTATCAGCAATATATAACATATATAAAATTATTGTTTATATAGTTATATTCAGCGAATAACGAAACAGTATTACAGACACTATCATTACATAGTATAAAACAAAGTCCCCTACCGCGTCTGTCTGTCTGTCTGTTCGCGATAAACTCAGAAACTACCAAACGGATTTTCATGCGGTTTTCACCGTGGATAGAGTGATTGATGAGGGACGTTTTGGTATATAATTTGTCACTGATTTTTTCATAATCAGGGCGGGACAACGTCTGCCGGGCCCGCTAGTTATTATTATATATAGAAATTGTCTAAGAACGTACTTTCGTTGCGTTTTTAGATTTTCGATTCCATAAAAAATCAGATGGACATATTAAATGTATTACATTCAGTTCAATGCCAATCTTAGAATTAGCAAAATTATAAATTTCCCTAAAAAGCATGGAATAATTTCTAGTACGTAAACTAATTTATAAATAATGTGAAATTATCAAAATAATAAAAACTCGGGCAGTAAATAATCTCTGCTATTATGTAATCCTGTTATACATTCAAAACCTAGTTATATTCATATTACTGAACAAATGGCTCATGAGCTTACTCGCCATATATGACAACCAATAAATAGCGAATAAAGATTTTCGGGTTTCCTGCTTACTTAAGAATAGTAAACTTAATTTGACGAATGATTTTGGAGTAGTAGTTAATTTCAATCGCAATTCTTATATTATCAATTATATTGTATATAATTTAATCCTATTAGCAAATGGTAATTTGAAAACATGTTAGTTTTAAGTCATTTTAGATTTATGACTATCACTCTTTGTCGATAAAGCACTGATATAAGCAAGAATGTTCAATTTGGAGCATCGAAGTGGTTTCTTCTCTTAATGTTTGTATATTCTGTAGAGTATAAAACTAGTAAAGTGTGCACAGGAGTTACACAATTTAATTCCGTTGTACCCATTCCACAATAGAATAACTACACATTGTCAGGGTTACCAAACTTATATGATAGACTATTCCCCATATTGCATGAAGTGATTTTTTCAGCATTCACTATCTGAATAGCTAATGAATGGAATTCACTCCTGGAGTCAGTTTTCCAGTCTATCTATAATTTCGGAGAACTCAAGGAAAGAATAAAAAAGTAAATATTAGATAGACATGTTGTATCGTCGGCGTCACCTATACTTAACAGCAGGTAAAATAGGAAGCAAGCTAATACTACCTATAACCCATACAAAATCACTTATTAACTTACCTCCTCCACATGAGACGAATATCGCCAACATCGAAGGTTAGGGTTAATCGACTTTTACCAGTAATTTGTGGGGTATTGTAAACAAGTGTAAATGGGTCATTACTACGAGATGTGTCATTTTCCACAAACATGAAACCACAATGTAGTATTTGATACTGAAATAAATAAAGAAATTCTACTGTGACAAATATTAATTACACACATTGTAATAATAATAATCAGATACATTGTTTAACATATGGGGCATTTCACGTGAAGCGGATAAGAAAAAAAAGTGAGGTTCTGAAATTCGTTCATATTCAGCCTAATTGATAGTAGGTATGAATGTGAATGCATAATTATTTTTTTCCTCTCACGTTTATTTGTTAACTTATGGCTTTCTAAAGAACAGTCATATCTGAAATTCAGATTTATGTAATCCTTGAGAACCCACTGCGTTTGTTGGGACATAAAAATTGGTTCAGTACTTTCAGAGTAATATACATGTTCACGGGGACAGACAAAAATTGTAAAAAGATTATTTTTGGCTTCTATATCGATAACAAAGTCCAAACGCAATTATAATTTTCAAAAATTATTTAATGTAGAGACTGGGGCTAGGTACAGTTTTATTATAGTATATATATAAATAAATATAAATTGCATGTAAACAGAATTATGTAATTGCATGTAAAAAGAACTTTTTTTATGTTTTTTCCTACATCAAATATATTGTCAGGGGAATTATGCAGTTCTCAGTAAGTTTATAAATATATTACCTGATTAAAAGTAAGTTGCTGTATGTTACAATCAAATATAGTCTGTAAAGTTGATTTTACAACTGTGCCAATTTTTTTATCACCTCTTTCCAGCATATATGGCAAGTGAGTCGCATTTTGTAGAGTAGTGCTAATACCCCATGATAACATTATGGCCACATACATTTCTTTGTTATTATTATTTTTTCCTTGTGCCGAGGATACAGTAATCTGAAATGAACACTCTGCATTCTTAGCTATAAATAATGGCTTGTCTGATTAATATAATGAGAGTTCAATATCATTTAGATTGATGAAACATTGAATTGGTTTTAATTCTATGGAACTTTCTATTTCACAAAAACACTTTTGGTATTTAAAAATATTCTGATATCACAGTAGATACGTCTCTGATCTATGGTATTAAATGAGCTGAAGTTGATTTTTTTAACAAGTAAGATTTCACTACCAAATTATATGTCCTTTCATACTACTACATAAAGTTTTATAAGTTAGAAGGGCTGCAACTTACAAAAATATTTTTTTCCCACTTTCTGAGTAGTATAATCTATTTATATGCTTGAAATCACATAAAAATATATTTCTTATACTATAACTCCAACATGTAAACTAATAACACAAATACTGGTTAAATACTGGTTACTGTACTACTGTACTGTACTGTACTAATAATATTTACTGAAACCCAGATTTTTTTTCATTTTTAACACCCAGTCAAAAATATATTCATACATGAATAAATACAAAAACAGTGTAAACTCTTTATTTTATAACATTGTTCGTTATAACGAAAATTTATCTATATCATAGAAATTAGTTCAATTTGGTTAATTTAACACAAAACCATTTATTTGTTCTCTGTCCTCCTTATAAGGAAAACTCTTTATAATGAAAAAAAAATGCTCCTTCCCCTTGAAATTCATTATAAAGAGTTTACACTATACATAATTTAATATTATTATATTACATTAATGAAATAAACCAAGTATGTATGAAACTAAAAAACAATAAAAGCTATTTCAATTGATACCAAATATTGAAACCATAGGAAAAAGAAAGTATTTTTGTAAAGCTTTTTTTTTTATATCATAGCAGGCAAACAAACAGGTGGTTCACCTGATGTTAAGTGATCACCACTATCCATAGGCACTAACAACACCAAGGGAGTCGAAAGTACTTTGTCAGCCAGTGTTTGGGGGAAAGGGAGAGGGGGAGAGGAGAGGGGAGGTGGGCTTCTGGTGCTCTCACTTACCTAACGAAACGCAACAATGCAAGCACTGTTACTTCACGTCGGTTTTCTATGAGAGGGAGGTACAACCCCTGGCGAGCCGACCCATTCGTGCTGACAGCAATAATAGCTTCAGCGTGACTCTACCACCGACAAAAATATGTTTCTGTAGGCTTTATTTTTGGAACTGAAATAATATGTTTAATTCTTACCAGAATGGAGTTTGCATCAGATTCGGAATATTTCAATGGTTGCTCTTCAAACTTTACAACATATTTAAGGGATGTATTATTGTGAGGCAATCTAACCAAAGCTTGGCGTATCTTTGATGCATATTGTTTAAGTTTAACTGCAGAGTATTGTAATTTGTACAGAGGTGAAACTCTATTGATTTTCCAGAAGCCTTCATTATATATTACTACAAAAGAGAAAAGTTGAAAATTAGTATTATATGCTACCTGATAAGAAGATCCAAGTACTATCCAAAATATTGAGCTATTGATCTAAAACAATAAATTGAATGAATTTGATTGGTAGTTGAATAAACTATAACCAATGTCTTCATACAGGAGGTGAAATTTCATAAAAATACCCTTAGTATGTAACAACAGTGTCTAATAATGAGATATTAAAATTAAAAAAGAGAATTGCTTGAAAGGTAGATAAATCTTCTTAAAATATAGTCAAATTATAAATAGGTGTTATGAAAATTAAGTCATGGAGTCAGTGTATAGTCATCATCATCCTGTAAGAGACTCGCTGCAGGTCCATAGGCCTCTTCCCAAAGGAAGGTATGAGCATAATCACCACGCCAGCCCTCGATGTATTGGCGATTTCAAACTCTGAGAACTCCACAGTTCTATATTTTCCCATAGAACTATATAATACAAGAACATTTCTCAGGTTCAGGTTTCCTCACGATGATTCCCTTCAACATTAGCCAATAGTGTTACCAATTAAATTAGTAAATATACTCAAATTCCAAAAAATTTGTTGGTACATGGGTTCGAATGTGCGGACATTGAAATTATGTTCCACCTGTTAAACCATTAGACCACCATGACAGCGTACAGTACCATCTTTGTATTATTTTTAAATAGGTAAAATTTTCTGAAAAGTCTCATTTTCATCTTATCTTCTGTATCATCATCTCATCTTATTTCAAATTTTTATTTGGTAACTCATGTAATCTATACTAATAATAATATTATAAAGAGGTAACGTTTGTGAGTTTGTGACATTGTAGGGGGTAATATCTGGATCTACTAAACCAATGTTGAAAATTATTTTACCAATAGAAAGCCACGTTATTGATGAGTGTCATAGACTATATACTAACCCGAAAAATGAAGACTTTTTTGTAGTAGTCGGATTTGCAAAGTAAGTCAGAGAAGAAATGGTTGAACGAAAACATTTCTTACAAATGCTGCGTTAATGATGATAGATATATGATTGAGTTCCAGAGAAAAGTTGTAGAGCTTGATAATGCTTACAAAAAGGTCAGCGACAGCATACGTCGAACTTTTATATTTAAGTCACAAAAATGAGTTTTTTATAAATGTTTATTGCCCAACAAAGTGGGCATGGGTTCGCTAGTAATTTATATAATGGATATATTTTCAGTTTAATTTTGTTTAATTTACTACATACTAATATATAATCTCTAATAAACGTTAACGACTGATATTTTCTATTCCTGAATTTCAAGCATGTGACCAGAATATATTGTAACTAAAAAACAACTAACACATGTACGGCTATTTCATTTCAAAAAAGGTAGTAAAGTAAAGAAAAGTATTATCATTGTTCTATCTAATACTAAATTAATGCATATTTGTACTTACTCGCCAAAGGATCATTTACCGTTTGATATTTATCACTCTGATCTTCATGTTCACTTGACGATTCACGGTATAACAAAGCCATGATTAATGCATTGATTGTGTGAAAGTGATTTTTATTCCATAGATTTCAAATTCAAAATAATAAATATTTATTTATCGGTTTACTCCACTTACGCGTCACAAACATTTTCAAAATTCAAATAAATTGAGACCAACGTTGATACCCTTTTGACATACAATGTTATTTATGGTTTTGCTTTTTTTTACTAATAATACAGGCGTAGACAGAGATTTGTAAGCATTTATTGCACGGAAAAATTCATTCCTTTGTTCCGTGAGTCGTTCAAAAAGTATATTTTGTAATTGTCGCGTTTTAAATACACACATCAAAAAAGTCTAAGCAACATGCGTGATATTACAAATTTTACCATTTATATTAATTAATTTCTAAGTATTTACTCAAACAAAGTGCGTAGGTAAGTAAACTTTTTTGTTATTGATAATATACTGGTTGGTTGTAAAAAAAAAAGTGTGTGTGTACTTATGTACACGCGTTAGAAGTTATACTTCTTTGGCGTAACAAGATAACAATCTGTTCAAAAATTTTATCTTTCGCCTTAATCTACGTTTGTAGAAAAAAACGACAAAAAAAAAACAAAAAACGACGAGCGTACCAACATGCGCGACTAATATCGAGGTTCAATTTCTATTTTGTTGGTAGCTTTTTTTTTCGAGACTTAATGAGCGGTTAAGCAGACAGCTTCATACTGTTAATTTTGTGTCTCAAAAATTAAAATTTCACTCTCATCATTTTTTCATAACGCGCCTAAAGAAGTATAACTTCAAAAAAATTTCATTATAAAATTCAAATGACTGCGAATTTGTTTGAATTTAAGTGCGTTTTAATTGCTACGTTTAGTCTTGATTTTATAATTTTACCAACCATTTAAATAAAGTTAGCGACAAAATTGAATTGTTAGATATTCTTTACGTCATGAAGCGACGTCATTTGATGGCAGATGAAATGCAAAGAGCTGTAGGGATATTGCAAGCGGGAAGTAATCAATCTCAGGTATCTCGACATTTTGGCTTTCATAGAAGTGTTATTTGTAGTGTCTTTGGCAGCGCTACAATAATACAGGAGAACCCGCTGAACAGCATCCAGGCCGTAAAAGGAGTACAACCACTCGGCAAGACCGGTACATACAACTGACTGCAAGACGCCAGCCGATGTTAACCGCTCGAGAGATAAGTTTGAGGCTACAAATTTCAAGTGGTGTTGATGTAAGTCCTCAAACTGTGCGAAATCGACTGCATGAGTACGGCCTACGAGCTCGACGCCCAATCAGGTGCCCACCGATACGTCACGGGAATCGCGCTCGTCGATATGAATGGTGTAGAGAACGCATAACATGGACCCAGGAACAATGGGATAAAATTATGTTTTCCGATGAGTCGCGATTCGGGTTTAAGCCTGATACAAGAAGGGTGCGAGTGTATCGTCGGCCCGGAAATACTGAAAGGCTCAGGTGCGTTCAAGAAGTTCATCCATACAGCGGCTCAACAGTTATGTTATGGGCGGGTATTATGAAGAACAGGCGAACTGAGCTCGTTTTTGTAAATGGAAACATGAATGCTGAAAATTACATTGAGGATATTCTCAGACCTTATGTCTACCCATTTCCACAAACCTTTGGCTCCGATTTTAGGTTAATGCATGACAATGCGCGTTGACATACAGCTCGGCGAACCAGTGAATACTTTGCAACGGAGAACATCCGGGTATTGCCCTGGCCTGCACAATCGCCAGATCTCAACCCCATCGAGCACGCATGGGACATGCTCCAGAGACGTGTTTTGAAGGACTTGGACGGAGCGACAACAACCCAACAGCTGAAGGATTTGCTACAATTCCATTGGGAGCGAATACCGCAAGATGACATAAACAGTCTCATTAATTCAATGAATAATCGTTGCTGACAAGTTCTGAATAGCAGAGGAGACCATACTTTGTATTAAATTGTTCTATTCTTTCACAATAAATACATTTTCTTTAGAAATTTCATTTTGTAAGAAAAAAGTTTAGTTTCTTATGTATCTTAGTTTCTACAGTATATTCTAATATTGTTCATTTCGGTTATTAAAAGAACTTATAAAGACAACAGCTGTTATTTTTACATCATAGAACCCTAAAGATATTATTTTAAAAATAAAATACAACGTTATAATGTGAAGAACCATCCTAAAATTTAAATTAGTACATGTTGCTTAAACGTTTTTGATGAGTGTATTATAATACTATCAAATCGTAATACTCAAACACTTCTACACTATACGTTGGTCATCGATTTCCTTCACTGAAGATTTATATTAGCAATATATAAAATGACATGTGACGACTTCAGTTGTGCGATAAGATAGAACTATTAGGCCCTTCGCGTTAAAAATGTTTTGTGAACGTAATTTCTATTGTACTAGCGGACCCGCCAGACGTTATCCTGCTCTGATAGTAAAAAACCTTAACAAATTAAATACCTAAACCTTCCTCATTAATCACTGTATCTACTGGTGAAACCCGCATGAAAATCCGTTCAGTAGTTTTTGAGCTTAACGTGAACAGACAGAGAGACGCAGCAGAGGACTTTGTTTTATACTATGTAATGATTATATATGTGTAGGGTATTGGAACGCCTTTGTAAATGGCGTCCTGTTAGTATATATAAGATATATAAAAAATGTACTGTTGTCATGCTCACGTGTTGTTATTGCGGATTCAATAAATGATGTTAGAAACAAATTCATTATTTTAGTTCAAACTTCCTTTTTTATGGATCCGACGATCTCTGTGGTTCAAAGATCCGACAATATGCACTATAAGCGAATTGTTTTAGGCATCTACGCAATAGGCATACTATCAACCGACATGTCAACCAAGGACAAAGACATAACAAACAAGGATATCGCCAAAACTACTGTTGTTTTAATTGTAAGCTTTTTATAGTTTCGTGTAGCTTTGTGTCTATGTATAGTAGTAATAATATTCGTTCAATAGCACAGGCGAAGGAATTATCCATACTGCCAATTCTGAAGCTGTCAATATAAGTTGTTCTTATGTATTCTCTAACCGATTTTCTTCCGTGTCCAAATTAATATGAAGGCATAAGCGCCAAATCTTCTATATAATATTTCGTACATTATTTTATCCATCATTATTGTCTTCTTAATCTTCGTGTAATTATAAAACAAAATATATAAATATTTTATAAATATAGCCTATATTGCATCTATGGCTTTGTTAGAGAAACACATCGTTAATAAAAAAATATCGACATGCAACTGTGGTGTTTTGAATAGGAAATTATTGATGTTGAAAAGAGTGACTTTTATGAACGGTATATCAATACTTACATTACAGTTTTAAGGGCAACTTGCACACACGTTATTTAAATATATTGACCTTAATTGTCATCATTATTGTCTTATCTAAACAAGATAATTATGTGTACCAATATTTTTCAGTCCACCAGTTACCAAGTTTTTTAAGTAGTGATGGTCTATTGGTTTGACTCGTGGAATATCATTTCGATATCTACAGGTTCGAAACCGGGCGTGTACCAACAAATTTTTCAAAATTCGCGTATATTTACTAATTTAAATTGGTAGGACAATCGGCTGACGGTGGAGGAAAACATCGTGAAGAAACCTAAATCTAAGAAATGTTCTTGTAGTACTACTATATGTGGGAAAACATAGAACTGTGGATTTCTCAGAGTTTGAAATTGATAATATGTCGTTGGCTGGTGTGGTGATTATGCCCATACCTCCCTTCAGGAAAAGGCCTATGGCCCTACGGTGGATCTCTTACAGGCTGATGATGATGAATATTTTTCAGTAAGCCTTTTTTTAAATACTCGTTACTTTATATGTTCACCTGTTTCACTACTGAGATTACTATTACTAGACTGCCCCAAATTCCGGTACCTCGGTTCATTGATCCAAAACGACGGCAGCGTAGACAATGACGTGAGGAATAGGATAAATGCAGGATGTAGGAAATGGCGAATGATGTTTGGTGTATCTTGCGATACACGGATGCCCTTGAAACTCAAGGGGAACGTGTATAAAACTATTATAATACCAGTCATACTGCTTATATCTGAGTTCTGGGTTACGAAAGAAACGGATGAAAGGTAACTGCACGCGGTAAGGATGCGATTGTTAAGATGTGTGATGTAACTAGAATCGATAGAATAAAAATGAATATATAAGATGAAGTTTAAAAATATCACTAATAACAGAGAAGTTAAGGAGTAATAGATTAAAATAATACGGACATGTCATAAAAAAATTAAGACATATAACTAGAATAGTTTTAAATATGAAGGTGGATAGATATAAGAGTAGAGAAGACCGAAAAAGGTATGGATACAGTGTAGGACTGTTTATAAAATATAAATATATTGAATTATCGATATTTTTATTTATAAATATCGATATTATGTACTAATATTTTTTTATTATTATTTTTTCTTTAACGTGGGGAAATCCCTTATGGATGCCCACCCTCCCGGGGGAGAGAGTGGGTTATGTCCGGTTAAGCCCCACGGTGTACCGACAGACCGTTGTGTGGGGGCGGCAAGGGATCGTTCCAGCTAATCACCTTGTAGAGCCGCCCCCACGGTCCGCCCGGCGGAAGGTGACCGCCGGGCTCCTACCTATAGAGGGACAGACCGGGTACACACCGGCTGCCCCCCCTCGTCCGCCGGCCCTGTCCCCGGCCCACCCCCTCAGGTCCGGCTACGGTGGCGGGAGGAGTTGGGCGAAACGCCGCCTCCTCCCGCCTGTCCTCCTTTGGCGGAGAGGGCCACTTTGAGGATCTGCCTCGCGGGCCCTCTCCGCCTCCTCCTTCTGCGAGATAACCTCCTCGCAGAAGGAGGCCATCGCTCGCCAAGCCTGTTCGCTGCCGAGCATGGCCGAAACCACGCTCGGCAGCGATAAGTCCGTTCCCACCGCCGCCGCCAAAATGCGGCGCTGCTCCCCCCACGCAGCACACTCAGACAGACAGAGTGTGCTGCGCGGTATCTTCGACAGCGCCGCACTCGTG